>OY735212.1:3496896-3529396 GCA_963457665.1 Thysanoteuthis rhombus | reverse complement strand
TCCAGTTCTCAAAGGAATGTTCTCGAGCAAATATTGTGATGCTATGTTCACTTGCACGTTTTAAAAGTTCTGTGTCGCCTTGATACATTCAGAAGATGACTTGATTGAAAAAGAAACAAGCTCACTGAATTCCTTGATCTCAAATTGGCTGAGCACAAATAATTTTCTTGCATTTATTATTCATTGATTAGAGGCAAAATTAAAATAGATGCATTTTAACGAATGATTCCGATATTTCAATGTTTTTATGTCATTTATTTGATCCACCGTACAGTCATCAATACGTATCGGTCCGCAGAGGCAGGAAGAGTTGCCGACCCCTAATGTACTGGCTTATTCACCTCAAACTGGAAACTTGATTATGACCGAGACGTTATTCTTATCTTATGAATAGATCAACTGCCCCATCAATCGAAAATAATTAAGGGTTGAAGCATGCCGTTTTCGCCATTCGATAACATCTGTTTTGAAGATTCATCTAAATAGAAACATAGGGTTTTCACAAAACTTTAGCCCATTATTTAAAGATTTATTCCATACGAAGCAAGTGGGTTGGTTTTTAGGAGTTGGGGAATCATAATGTTTTTTCAGATGCAGGTCAATTTTTGGTAACCCTTGCTTATACGCATGTTAAATACAGTAATCCCAGCATATGCACAACGATATCTTACATTCGTATAAGCAATAGATAGATGGAGAGAGAGATGGATTTGAGAGATTATACTTCGATGTTCGCTGTGCCATTTTCGCATAATCTTAGGGAAACCGTAGAAGTGTCAAAATAGATTATCCGGCTCTTCATCGCTTGTTTTCAGAAAAGTGATAATTTTTATTTAAAAAAATGCTAATCCTGGCTAAATATTCCAATTGAATGGCTGTCTGATGTACATATATTAGAATCAAATGAAATCACAACAGATTTTTGTACGTTTATCAATTATAGATTCACTTTCAAGAATATTTTCAAAGCTTGCTTTATTTTCTTTTCAACTATTATTCATTATTCTATGTCAGTGGATTTCAGCTGGGGGTGAGGAAATTCTCCTGGGTGCGGGGGATTTTGGTAGTCCAGGGGATAAATAAAGACTATTGGGTAACAATAAAAGTTGTGGTAAATGTTTTTGGCTTAAAGGTATTTGGATGTGTTTCTCATAAATAGATGCACAAATTGAAGAAGTATTAACGAGAAAAGGCAATTACTGCGATCACATTGATGCGTATATCAGTTACAACCGCTGGATTCTTATTTGAGCAATAAATTGGAATATCAAATGATGTGTCCGAATTCTTTTTACTTCCCTTCATCGAGTGAAATAATACAGCGCAGCTGAACAATCATAACATCGAACTAATTCATATTATAAAGCTGTCTAAACATATGCAAAATAAAAGAATTATTATTTCAAATTATTTTTTGTTGGAGAATCACCCTAGGATAGAATATACAACCAATGCATCCTCCCGATAGTCACTTAAGGAGCTGAAACATGGAACCTAACCAAGAGACAGACTCGCAAACTGAGAAGCACGCAACGTGTTCATGAGAGAATCTCACTTGGAGAGATCACAAGACGGCACAATATATTACAGAAAAAACAGAAAAAACAGGAGTCCAACACATCATAAAATCCATTAGAAAACTCAAATGGCAATGGGCTGGTCATGTTGCAAGAATGGCAGACAACCGAAGGACATCACAACTCATGACATGGATCCCCAGAGATCAGATGCACAACCGAGGCCGGCAGAATACAAGATAGAGAGACGAACTAGACAAATTTAAAAAGTATTGGCTCCACGACGCCCACAATAGAGAAGTGTGGCGAATCTTTGGAAAGGTCTATGTGCAACGACTGATGTTGAAAGACTGATGATGATGATGATGATGATGATGATGATGATGATGATGATGATGATGATGATGATGACTCAAATGGAATAGGATACTAATCCAGAAATAACTGAAATTTTCGAGAGTTCAAAAATACCAAAAGGTTTAACGAAATCACAAGTTTCTAATCTTACTGTAACTTATATATACGTCGTATCATACCATTCGTGTGTGAGGAATTGTTATCTTGTGTTAATTTTCCCTGAGTACCCTAATCTTTTTTTTTTCTCGGGACCAAATTTTGTTCAGTGACAAATATTTTGGAGGTACTAAATACTATTGTTCAGGAACCAAATTTCCTGATTCTAATTCGGTTTACCAATTTCGATTTCCATGTCGATAACCGTTACGCTAATTCTATGGAATCGGTCTTCTTGGATTCAAAATCACAACAGCAAGAAGAAGAGGTTGGAGGAATGGTAATTAGCCATGATGAAAAGGAGAATGAAGGGGGACAGGTGCCTACTGCAATTTATGGCCACGGCTACTTGTGAAGATGGATTTGCTTCGTCCAACTGAAGGTCAGGGCGATTATAGACCTTCAAGAAGATACTCTTTCATTATCTGCTAATCTAATGCGACAGACAGCTAACGACAATATGTATATATATATGCATGCGTCTATGTGTGTGTACGTGTGTGCGTGGTGAAAGGGATGTGGGGCAATTTCGAGGCCCCTTTTCTTGATGGACAGCCAGAGATCGTTCATCGTGATTAAATCTCTCGTTTCCGTTTCTCTTCTTCAAGCCTAGAGGTATATTTTACGCGACCACGAGGATTGCCCGAGCACCGAAGTACCACCAAGTGTCCGAGGGCCAAAATGTCAGGACACCCGTTGACAAGGGAATAGGGACGTTAAGAAAAGTTGCACCCGTGAAAGAGTTAATAGGATATTTCATTCCCTTTTATTCCTGTCTTTTATGATTACTGCGGTCGTTTGTTTTAGGTGGATTCGTTCTTCGGCCTCGTGTTTATTTCATTCATGATTTTTATGACTTCTTTTACTCGCTGGTTTTCTCCCGTTTTTCCGCTCAATACTTGGAACATTAATCGCTCGACGAATATCTTGACTCCTCTATATTAAACACATTAGATTCAGGGTTGCCAATAAGATTTTAAGGAAAACCCCAGGTTTGAAAAAAAAAAACAACAAAAAAACAACTGACTCAAAAAAAACATCCAGAATATAAAAATATCAAGCTTAAATAGAAATATAACTGTATTTTACTTACCTTTAAAAGTAGATAACAATAATCAATCTCCTTCTTCTATTCCTCTCGAAAGAGTGAGAAAAAAAATCGTTAAAAACGACACAAAGATTTTGACGATAAAATTGACTTCTATACAAGTTTTGCGTTTTTGTTTTTTCATCAGATGTCGACTTCCCGCCGACATTTTATAATCATTTATTGGTTATAGTTAGTACTACGACGGTACACATATACAAAATTCAATATCTAATTAATGACTAATCTATTTACAGCAAGTGATTTTAAACACATCATACATACATTATCTATTTGAGGTATGAAAAAAACAGATGGCAGTGAAAACACAAGATCGGGGGAGAGGGACTTAGCATTGACAGCCTTGATTAGATTAGGTTTATGACAAAACCACTATCGGACAAAATCCTCCATCGGACAAAAGCCTAACCCCTATTTTTTTGGTAAATTTGGATGAATAAAGGTTTTATTGTAATTTTGTTTTGTTTTTTATTTCGTGACAAATGCCATAGGAAAAATAAGTAATTTTTTTTTCAATTTAGAATATTAAATATGTAATACTTTTAGAAGAAATAAGCAATATTTTAGGTCAGGTTTAACAAAAATAATTGATACCTGTTAATTTTCGCTTTCGCATGGCCTCCAAAATCACACAAAATCTCTAAAAAGTATGATTTTTAATTTAAACGAACCAGAAGTTACTTAATTGAATAGGGGTCCTGGCCCTCTCCTGCTCGAATATAGGTAAAAAATATTTTATAGGTAAAACCCAAATGATAAAAAATTAACCTTAAAGAGCTATTCATACCTATTGTCTTATCCCAGGGATCAGCAACTTCTTTACGTAATGACTCAACTTTTATTTTTCAGGTTTTGCTCATGTCCCACAAGCATATCTTACAAAAGGCCTTCAAATATTTACTCCGCGAGTAGAGAGAAAGTTTCATCGAAATCCACCGATTTGTCAATTTATTCGTAGAATTCTGTAGTCTGAGTGGACAGGCGCTTGTCGCAATTTATCGAAAGTTTGTTGACTTGCCTATAGTAAGCAAATTATACACTGCAATGCTTACAACAAAAATTAAAACGATCCTGACACAAAAGATAATGTAAAAACCTTCAACAGCTCCGTGGCCCACAAATACATAAGATTTGAAATTAAGGAAAAGGAAAGCCCGAGGCTCACAATGAACACCCATTTGTTGCCGATCCCTGTCTCAGATAGATGGAGGAAGAAAAATATTTACCCCCACCCCCCGTGCTGAAACTCCTTGATCCGCACCAACTGGGTATCACTCAATTGTGTTCCTGAACAAATACTTCTCATTTGAAACAAGTCTAAAATTGTTACTTCAATAGTGAGTTCATTGAAATTTAGGGTGCTGGGAGGTACAGTATATCATAGAGACAGTGCACACCTCACTTCTCTCTCTCTCTCTCTCTCTCTCTCTCTCTCTCTCTCTCTCTCTCTCTCTCTCTCTTATCCTAGTTTCCAATGAAGCTTTCTATCCATTTATTCTTTTCACTTTTTTTTCCTTCTAAAATAAAAGAATTCAGCAAACTCTCAATTTAACGGAGTAATCATCGTGATCTACTTAAAAAAGTAAGCAAAATGTAGTTATACTTCCATTTTGGGGAGGACAGTCTGTTAATGCCGTAAGACCATTAAATCAAAATCTTTTTTCATGTTACGACAAACCTTTAATGCAGTATGAATTACTTTACAATATAAAACTATCAATTTATTATTTTAAAAATTACAATAATTATTCACTCATCTTTTCGACAATGAAGTTTAGTGGTTCTCAAGCTTATTGCGGGGTGACCCAAGAGCTTATAAAAAAAATCTATCATGGAGACCCATACTCGCATAAATAAATCCCAATTTAGGTATTACTGGAAAAAAGAGAGGTGGTTCATAATATCTTATTGATAGCGGATACACAGATATCACATAAAATATGCATGAAAAAAGTCCATTAAATCCAATGACAGTTATACCAGAGTCCGTTAAATCAGATCCGTTAAGTCTGGTCAGTTATACGGGTGTCCGTTTAATCGAGGGCTCACAATCAATTGCCAAGTTCTAATGCATTTTCCCACAGACGAATAAAAAATAGGGGTCGTTGATTTAGAGATAATGTTGACTCCCATGGCCCCACCCCTCTCCTGCTGTCACATAAAACAGAGTGACCTTAGTTTTCATCGGGGACGGGGCAGCTTAAATAGGAAGAGGGGAATGGTAGCTGCAAACAAGAAAAATAGCTCTTTCATCCCAAGAGTCAGAAACAGCGTGTTGATCATCATTTTTTTCCTCTAATGGTCTTTAATGGTCTCGGTGGTTTTATTGGAGAAGAAGACGAAGATGAAGAAGACAATAAATTGAACGAGGAATTGGAAGTTGGAACTTGATGTCAGTTCTTGTGAAATGAATCGGAACATTCAAAATCTCTAGCAACGTCACTTTATCTGACCTTAGGAAGGAACAGAAAGAAAAATGTCCGTAAAACTATCGATATAAAAGTCAACATGGGTATTAGCTGGGGGGAAAAACAGGGCAACCCTTGTTTCAGGCCTTCTCACCTAGGACGAAGACAATTGAAAGTTGGAACCTTATTGGCAATAAAGAATAATGGTGCAGTACAATTGTTCTGTGTAACCTCAACATGATGTACCCATATAAAAAGATGGTATGATTATTCATTGGTTACAGGGTTGCTGCTAGGATATATTCCGTATATACCCTTTTACACCCACCTTAATGTCAATCGGACGCCCATGAAGGGAGGCATACCTTTTATCTAAAAACATACCCCGGTCCCCGATGGAGGGGCTCTCCCAATGGAACGGGTCCCCCAAGAGCTTTATAAATCACAGTTCTCACACTGCATTTTTGCTGACATTATACCATATCAAGAGTACATTTGTACTTACATGAACAGCAAAAATATTTAGCCAACCTTTGGAGTTGTTCTTCTCCAATTAAAAGATAATACATGTCTATTTATTGTAAATTTTCCTTTTTCATCAAATCTCACTGAATGTCAGAAGTTGCTCTCCCAACTCCAGGACCTCAAATCTCTATCTACGTCACTTTTAATTTGTTTGCCGTATTTTTTCATTTGCTTGTCGTACTTTTTAATTTGCTTGCCTTATTCTTCAATTTACTAGCCATATTCTTTAATTTGCTGGTCTTATTTCTTGATTTGATTGCCGTATTTGTTTAAGTCTTTTGGCCTTGATTTTTAAATTTGTGTTCCATAATTCTTTAATTTCCTAGTCGTATTTTTTTAATTTGCTCTTGGTTGCTTGTCGTTATCTTTAATTTGCTTGAATCATTTTTTTTTTTAAATTCTGACGCCTGCAACAAAATCCGGTGGAGTTGGACAATTTTTAGATACCTGCTTGTATTTACAGTCAGGCCATGGTGAAAGTGCCGATACTATCTAGATCATTGAAGTTAAGCATCAATGAGCCTGCTCGGTACGTAGATGGGTAACTACTTAACAACATCAGATACAGTTATACCGTCGATTTTACGGCAACGAATGGTCCGGAACCTCTTTTAATCCAGAGAAATTTATGAGCGTTCACTCAGCCGCTTGGTTTACATTAATAAACTGTATGATTCAGGAATAGGTCTTGCTTTATTTTTATGAGCAAAGAAACATATAAAATAAAGAAACTATTCCTCAATTAACAAGTAGACCAAGTGTTTCTTCTCAAATCTGGTTGGAGTGTTGATATAACCTAAATCTTTCTGATGCAATTTCTTTTCACTGATTTAGTGTGTTATTCATTAAGCTATTAGTGAATTAATCGTTTTACTGGGTAACTCTGTAGCACATACAAAAACTAATTGCGTTTTACTCAAAGTTAATAGTTTTAGTTTTTTTTCTTCTTTTTGTTTGTTTGTTGCTTTTTTGCTTTAAAAAAATATAATCAGAGTAAATGTATGTGTTTCACCTTGGAAGTAGGCAAAAGAATACCTTTATGGTGAGATCACATCCCCCTCACAGTGCATGTGTCTTGAATGTACCTTATAAATACGTTTTCTTCTTTTATTGGAATGTATCATGTTTAACCATTTAATTCATATCATATGCTTATTTAACTAAGTTTCTAACAATCAAGATGCTTTAAAGATACGAGATGTGTCTAATTTGTGGGTCAGAGGTGTATCATAAAATCATTATTACATGAACCCGTTTGGCTCGTCAAAATGGACGATCCGGCAAGGTTTGGGGTTAAGGGTGTTGGAAAACTGGAGATGTACCTCTAGCTTGATTCAAGATTTGTGTGCGAGACTGGGAAAATGTTGGTAAATAATTACAAAAGGTGACTGCTGCTCAATATCAAACTAGCCTTTTGTCAGGTTTGCCATCGTGTGGAGGCGAATAGAGACCCCTTGCTGTTACCAGAAGATTCAGGAGGAAGAAATCCCTTTAACCCTCCTATTCACCCTTCACTGATTTTCATCTACCTACATTTCTGCACTTCCCTCTAATGATGGGTATTTTATTACGCTTGGCCCCTACTGACCCCCGACTGGAGTTGATTTGGAGAGCAGCTTTAATCATTTTAATTCTTAGCTACCTCGGGTCAGCTTCCCCTCGAGGGCAAGGTCACCCGAATTTACCTCGTCCCAGTAAACGGAACTGTTCATTTTTTTTAACTCCCTTCCCACTCATGCGCGGTCTGGCTTAGTCATTTAGACCAAATACACCAAAAATGGAATTGTAGCCTTGTAACCGAGGGTCCTTCTCCCAGTCAGTACCCCAGCCCCCACGCACACTGTAACAAGAGGTATAGCGTCAGAGGTTCATCCTGCTATCTGCGACAAGTCCCCGAGGGAACCGGACAATTCCGGGGAGACAACCTACAAATGAAGAACCTTGGGTCGTATGCTCGTATCAGGTGGCTATATGGATCCCCCCTACTCAAAACGCTTAACACAGGTCAAACTTTGCCAACGATGGCTAACAAATAGATAAATATTAGTGAATAACGCCCTTACGCAGGCTACGGCTTCAGTTGTCCCTGCTAGAGCTCCACATATCACGTTACTTAGTACTTGACCCGTTCGATAAGTGTGACAGACTCAGAGGCGACAATCACCCGGAATGGCGCCAGTCACTTCCCCCTGCGCTATCTTAATCATGACTAAAGGGGTGGATTCATGCTTCTCCCAAGGGCATTTGTTCAAAGTGAATTCAAACTGCCTCTGGGGAGAAATAGCTTATGTTTACAAAGATGTTAGTTTTTACTTTCTTAATCTACTTATGTATTCATTTTCTGTTTCTCTCTTCGTAACAATGGACTTTTAAACTTGAAGATAATATTTCTTACCCACCATTTGAAACAGAGAAATCTTTGACTGAAACGAGTTCAGAAGCTTTTCCTAAAAGAAAAATATCTCATAGAAATTCAAATATATCCGGTAATGTTCACACGGGAGTTAGCTAGTTTTTACATGAATCGCTCAAGGAGTATTTTGTACTCGAAATACTCATGTATGAGTCGTCCTGTAATATGCATTGCACTTTATATAGGGGGTGGCATAACGGTTATCAGCATGGAAAATGGGATCTGCAAATGGAGTTTGGATTTCAGCATTAACTACTTTAGTTCACTCATCACTAGTATCTTTGAGGGAGGCATGAATCTATTCCGCCCTTCCGATATTTTGACAAAATGCTTAGTCACTGGCATGCAGTGATGGTTTGGAGGAGAAGGGGGTGGCCAAACCATTCTCCCATAATTACATCGGATAGTTACAATTCAAAAAGCTTTTAATTCCAAAGCGTTTCACATGTATCAAGCATAACCCCCGCTAGTGCAGGTGGCTTAACTGTTCCAGTTTTCGGTCAAGGCTGCTTACGTTCATCCCCTGTCGGGTGTTCAATCTTTCGTGGTATCGTGCCTCACTAAGCGAGCTAAGTATAGATCTACTGCAACAGTGATCTGACTCACATTCAGCACTAATTAGATGGACACATGAACTCAGTCGTCGCGTGTCCATAACCTGACATAGACACCATTTCCGGGTAGAAATAGGATCAAGTCTCTCGCTATGTATACTTGTCCGTTGTAATCCCATAGGACTGTAGACTGACGGCGTTGATACCAAAAATTGGGTGTCAGATGAGAAGCACTGACCTACATTCACACAAATCGTCAAGAGGTCAGTTCTTGACTATCTGGGGGGGGGGGGAACAAAGACAAATAATGTTCAAATTCAGCAATTATTTTATCGTATCACCGTAGCCCAAATTGCCCACCCAACCAGCCAAATGGGCAAGATATTCTTCTTTCTTTGCTCGTCAACTGTGCGTATATGTGTGTGACTCCGGCCGGGCGCATCTTTGGAACTACAACCTTGAAAATTCGCATACACCACCAAGCATCATCTATTTTTTTTTCAATCCAAGAAGGTGCTTTTTGGAGTCTGGGTGATTATTTTGGGGCCATAGTTCCCAAATCTTGTGCTGGTATCTTTAGATAATTTTCGATTGAAGATCTATTTGTTTTAGATAATTTTATGATAATTTTTCTTTGAATAATTAGTTTTTGTATACACGTGGGTTACATAGATCCATTTATGCCGGGTAGGGTTATTTTCATTTACTTTTATTTCATGAAATATTATATATCATTATTAGTCATTTTTGACTACTATTTCCCTTCATCTTATTTTTATCTACTACCTTTCCTCGAAACTGCACACTGGATATTTATCTACAATAGGGAGCAAACAGTTCTGATCTGAAAGCTTTTCCTTCATTACCGATCAGCGGTTCAACGCTGTTTACCCACTGCCGTAGACTGACGGCCTTGAGTGGAGTCCTGATAGAAAGTAACATAAAAATTAAGTTAAAGGTAAGTAGTAGTCAAAAGCTTATTCTTATAAACACCAGGGTATGTTGGTTTGTAACACTTGTCAAGTTGAATCACATTCCATCTCTCATAAATGATGACGGCTCGCTTAAATTTACGAGTTTTTTCATGGAACCAGAAAAATGAAAACTTGATGTCATCTGAAATATATAAGTATATTAACAGGATTGAAATACTGACGTATGGCAGGTCATATTCTAATTATTATTTGTGTTCAAAATGTCTGAATTTTTCGGGATGAATCATTAAAATTATTAATTTTTGAATTGAAAAATGAATATATTCTAGATATTTTCAAAAACCAAATAAGAAGCATCGTAGAATGCTTTTTCTTTTTCACCCGATTGGTGCGGTGTACTTAGAGGTCGTAGTATACAAAACGATTTGAACACTGACATGGAAAGCAGCGAACATACAATTGAAAGAAAATTGGTGAAAATTATTGAAAAAATGCTTAGAATTTTAAATCATTTTTAAATCAATGCTTTACCGAGGATTAAGCATTTACACCTTCATTTTTTCTTTACTATAACCCAGAGTTTCGATGACCTTTTTCCTCTAACGAACAAATGGCCTACCTAGGGAAATAGTGACTTAGTTCGCTCCAATTATTCCTCTTGGGACCTCACACACTTATCCCGAAAAACTGGTCAATTAAATAATATATACATATATATCAATTTAATAGTATATATATATGTATATATATATATATACATATATATATATATATATATATATATACATATATATATATATATATACATATATATATATATATATATATATATATATATATAGGTGTAGTTAATCACTCAATAGAAACCATGACGTGACTGACTTCTTTTGGTAGCATGCTGTGTTGGAGGCGATCAATTAAAATATTGGAAGAAGGGAAAATCAATAAATAATTTACTTCTATCGCCTTTTGTTGGGCAGTAATCACTAAAGAGTCTGAATTTTCAACAAAAAACAAGTGGGTACAAACTTAGGACCAATTTAGCAAAAACTCCCACCCCTTATCTATTGGTAAATAACAGGGCAGACTCGACTCTCCAGCCTATGTTGGCAACTCCGAATTCAAACCGGTAAGGTCCAACTGCTCGTACAGCATTGTGAGTGGCGGACTACGGGCAGAAAAAGGAACGTGTTTTCAAAATAAATGGTAACACGGCCTTGGTGAAGCTTCGACAGGTTTAGTAAACCAGGAGAAGATTAAAATAAGTTGAAGGAGAATAAAAACAGACGAATCAGATGATGCAAACACCGTCTACGAGTTCCCATGACACATTGAGTTCAAGTGGAATGTTTTTAAAAAAATCAAATATGGATGTTTCCCACTCGTCAAAAGTTCGCTTTATGACACTTTTTCGCTTTTACGAAATACAGCGAAAAGCCAAAATAGCATTCAGCGTTTGTTTTGAAGCGAGTCCTTACAGAGGCAGCGCGAACCCTCTACTTCACTTTACCACTCCGAATCTCCTGTACTTCAGACCATCGTAACTTTCGACAACTCACTCAACCATTCCATCATTTTCGTGTTTGGAAACGCTCAAAAAAGTTGCCCCGTATAAATTAATGGTAACTGCGTGTTCGCTTTACGCTATTTCGACTCATAGAAATTGCTGTTGCTTTTTTGTTTTTTCGTTTTTTTTTATATATATTGGAACGCTTTACTTTCAGATAGCAGGAAAACATGTGAAGTAAATCTCTTACACAGGATATTCTACAAAAGCTTTCAACTAACAAAAAAAAGAAAAGACAATTACGACAATAATGAGTTCGACATTGAAGAGGCGCCTGTCGGTCAGATCTCAATTCAGAAGGACTACGTTACAATACAACAAAATTCAAATCGACAATCTTAATGTCCGACCCCATCAGTCGTGCAAATAAGATAAAATACATAACGTCTTAACCTTTTGTTAAACGGACACGTACAATACTGCGCGCGCGAAGCCCTTAAACGGTCACTTATACTTCGAACCTAATCACTCCACCTAGAGGTCGTCTCATCATTTGTCGTAGCAGCAGCAGGGGCAGTAGAGGTCGTTATTGTCTTACCTGTGTGTGCAAGGTAGACACGAAGTACAAATAAGGGCAAAGCCGAGGAAGATCCTTCCGAAAACATTGACCCCTTCCCCCCAAAGGTCATCCTCAAACTAGAAAGTTAATAAACATTTATTCCCAGTACTCTTCTCTCCTTGTTTTTTAAGTCTAAAAAAGTAGGAAAAGAAAGGATCCTTTATTGTCTAAAAGAAGACTGGAGCCGTTATTGTATGCATGTTGTCGTCTGGGCTGAAAGATGGTCTTGTTCATCAGAAATCGCTTCTTTAAATTTGGTCTGCTTGGGAGTTTGAGCAGCATCATTAGCTTTAACCTATCAAATAATATTCAAACATTTACTTATTGCAGTGTTTCCCAAACTAATAGACGTGACCCAAGCTAGAGTTGCAAGGATGTTGCCAGTCGCAAGGTAGTTTGAAAAGAAGAAAACTAAAAATGTGTTGATATGAAAATAATGTTTGATATTATGTTTAGTGTAAAAGTAATGCGAACATATTTACCTCACGATTTTAGAATATAGTGTTTCTTTGGGACTCTAGAACTTGGTTGTGTGTTTTAAAGTATTTGCAAATATTTGAAAGCTTTTGATGTATTTCAGTCTGTTAACATCCAATATGTATACTTGACTATAAACTACAATGTTTCCGCCCTGTGCGTTAAAAGGCCAAAATATTTTGTGTTCAGGGTTGCAGTTAGAAAAGTTTTGCTCTGGCGTAGCAAGGGTTCTCAGCGTCCGGGAGCAATGACAGCACCCGGGGCAGTTGTGTTCCCTCCAGCTTTTTACCCTCAAAAATAAATAAAAAATACCATCGATGTTTGACTGCTGACAGTCAAAACAAATTCCACTCGATTTTGATCCATAATTATGAAGAAACAAATTCCACTCGATTTTGATCCATAATTATGAAGAAACAAATTCCACTCGATTTTGATCCATAATTATGAAGAAACAAATTCCACTCGATTTTGACTCCCAAAAGTCAACAAAAAGATTCCCTCAAATTTCTCCCCTAAAAGTGAAAATTAAATTTTATCCTGATTTTGACCTGAATGAGAGGGGGGGAGGTAATGTTAAAAAGGGAAACATTCCCCTTTTCAAAAAGCGAGAAAAATCTTCCCTTCGATTTTTGCCCCTAAAAGTGAAAAAGGAATTTTCCCTTGATCTTAACCCCCAATATT
Organism: Thysanoteuthis rhombus; assembly: GCA_963457665.1. Taxonomy (NCBI): domain Eukaryota; kingdom Metazoa; phylum Mollusca; class Cephalopoda; order Oegopsida; family Thysanoteuthidae; genus Thysanoteuthis; species Thysanoteuthis major. The sequence continues at coordinate 3,516,136 of OY735212.1, read as the reverse complement.
GAGAAAAATATCCTTGCTTCGATTTCAACTCCTAAAATTAAAAAGAAAATCGTCGCCTTGATTTTGGCCACTTGTGGAAGAAAGAAAAGATTTCCTAAAACTGAAAAGAATTCCCTTAAATTTTGACCTCGAAAAGTGAAAAATTAAGTTTTATCGATTTGAAGCTCTAAAAGTTGAAAATAAAGGTTTCCTCAAATTTTGACCCCTAAAACTAAAAAAGTAAAATTTCCATATAAGTTTCATATAATCAACGTAACTTTCTATCTCCAACGTTTATGTTTTGGAAAAATGATTCATCAATGAAGCAAAGTGTAGTTTCATCATAAATTGTACAGCTATGGCTTAACAGCACTTCATCAAAGCACGTAGTAATCAAAGCAACATTATTCATAAGTACTTCTTCATAACCAATAAACAGCACGATATGAGGTATTTTAAAAAAATATCATAGCTTCTTCTTAAATAACGGACGCATCCTTACATAACATTTTGATTTCGAGAATTGATTTTTTAAAAAGTCAACAAGTTTGGCTGCGCTAGTGTGAAACTCCTTTGCTTTATTAAAATCTAGAAATGTAAACAAAACAGAATTAATTTCTCCAAACAATATTATCCCAAAACTACGTGTCCTATTTCAACTCCTTCTTTAACAAACTTTAGCAAAACAAGTCAACCCGAGTTAGGCTTTAGAAGTAGGAGTGAATTCGTCATCAGTTTTGCGTATGTCCCTGTGTCACTGATATTCGTGCATGACGTCTATTGTCTGTTCACTGTTGTTACGTACGGGAATAAAATCCAAGTACTTAGGAGTTTGACAATAATTAATTTTTCCCATCATAATACGTCATTCAAAAGTAAGGGGTCAGTCTACCAAAGAATTACATTGTAAATCAATCACCATCCTGTAATATTGGGGGGTTCGGGGGACAGGGATTCAAAATTAATTTACCAGAAACAATACCCGGATCACACCCGTAAGCACAAAATTTCATGGTATTATGTCGAGTAGTTTTTGCGGTAGGTGAGTACATACATACGTACAAACAAATGGACCTTTGGTGGATTAAAATAATCAAAAAGATATATATGTGTGTGTGTGTGTATGTGTGTGTGTGTGTGTGGATCAATAAGTTTGTGGCCTGGTGCAGTCATTATCAGAATTTTGATGTGAAATTCGCATTGTGTAATATTCGAGCAATGAGATTATTAGACAAGGAAGGAGATTATGTTGGGAAATAAATACTTGCAGTATAAAATAGATGCTACTATTAACTCAGTTCAAGAGTCAATTTGATACAAAGTCAGCTTCCTCAACCTATATGTGATGAAAGCCCGCATAAATTTAGGGTTGTCAGCTGGAGAAAAAGTGACCCTAAATGACAAAATCTGATAACATCCACAATGAGAAAAAATTCCCAGCATTGAAACACTGTCATATGTCGGGTAGCTCTCCAATATATGTGTGTGTGTGTGTGTGTGTATGTGTGTGTGTGTGTATGTGTGTGTGTGCGCGTGCATGCATGTGTGTGTGTATACTGCATTGCTGTGATATATTTATATTTCAACTTACTTCTATTTCAGACACATGCACTTAATTAAAATATATGCTTACAGAATCTGGCTAGTCACCCAATAGAAACAGTCATGTGACCAATGAATTAGTTACTTCTCTTGTCTTTTGTTGGGAGGTGATCTCTCTAAAAAATCCGAATTTTCAAAAATCAAATGTAAATGACAAATTGAGCATACAATTACATTGTGAATTGAACCCCTTAAAAAAAAAACCCAAGAGCAAATTTTGAAAGAGAAAAAGCCGTCGTTTGTAGACATAATAAGGGGTGATTGTTTTAATTTTCAGCCTGCTGGCTCCATTAGTGCGACTTGTACGCCCGATACATACATAGACGGATAGACAGACAGACAGACAGACACCAACTCGGAAGCTGAAGAGAACTATGTTGATGTTGACTATGTTGGTGCTGACAGTGTTTGGCTTGACAGTTTCTGATATAATATTCCTAACGTGTGCGTCAGTATAGAAAGAGTGAAAAAAAAATCTAGCATCGCTTCCAGATGGGATCGGATTTTCGACTGCGCAAAAGAAACATTATGCCATGCAGTCGAATTTTAATGCTGCGCGAGAATTTCGAAAGTTTCAGATCGAGAGAAAAAGGTCAAATGATAAAATTGCGCAAGCGTAATCGTCCCGCCGCTTTTACTCCAAGTAGCATCATTTGATAACGAGTGTATGCAAACGTTACAATGGGTTCATGAACAACCGCAGCCATCAAAGATGGTGAAGGGTTGAGCGACCGTTCTATCCTTTTCTTTTTATAGATGTGCGTGTGTTCGTTTATGTATTTGTGTGTGTGTGTGTGTGTGTGTGTGTGTGTGTGTGTGTGTGTGTGTGCGTGTGCGTGTGTATTACTGGGTTCCTGGCCACACCGTTTATTTACGCAGACTTGAAATTGGAATAAGTACTCTACTACACCTCTTCTAAGAATATTTTTCATTTTTTTTCATTTTAGAAAAAAAGCCTTATTGACATTTTGATGGGTCTATTGATAACAACTAGATTCTCCAAAATGAAGATAATCCGAGTTTATTTTAAATTCTATTTTAGATGGTTTCCGGTGGAAAACGCCAGTGATGTCATAAATAGAATTTATTCTGACCATATTTATTCTTCGATGGAATGTTTGTACATGACTTCAGATGTTACGGTTTTTCAATTATTGACTGTGATGATGATTATATCTGGAATTCATATAATAAAGATAAAACGTGTAACAAATCAATAATTTATGTAATGAAGAGAAAATAGGCCTGGTTAGTAAAAAAGAAGAAATCATCATGTTTTATGGCAGCTTGCCTTGAGGTGATCAATTAGAAAATTGGAAAAAGGGATGATCCATGAATTGGTTACTTCTTTCCACAAGCGTCCGCTGCGGGGTGCAAACGGGGCATTTGCCGCCCCCTACCCTGGATCAGGCATTCCCGCCAAGGATGAAGGGATTTGAATTTAGGGACCGAGGATAAGAGTTCAGACACTCACTAGTCCCTTATCAGACGATTAACATCTGTGTATATTTATTTGTCCCTCCCCCAGAGTTATCCTCTTGCTCCCCACTCCATCCCCTGAAATATATACCTTTGCCCTTTGCTGGAAAAGTGGCAGCAGACGTCCAGGCTTCTCTTGCCTTTTGTTGGGCAGTGACCACTACGAAAATATGAATTCTAACCCCCCTTCCCCCAAAAAACAAAGAACAAGCATGAATCGGCTGAATAAAGGATTCAATTTAGCATAAACTTACATAGCAAATTGAACCCTGAAAAATTCTCATTGGGCGAAATTCCAAAAAACAAAAAAGATGTTTTTCTAGACATGATAAGGATTAGATATTAGAATTTTCAGCCCTCTACCTCCATCGGTGCGATCTGTATGCGCGATACATTCATACATACATACATACGTGACTAGCCAGAATAACTAAAAACTGAAGAAACCTGTCGACTGTTTTGGTGACAGTTCAGGTTGAGTGTTTCTAATATAGGATTATATAATAATCAATAAAGAACAGAGAAAAATCAACATATTTCCATAATGCGATTTTTGTGCGTAGCAAGTGATCCTTGTTACATAAGTTTAAGACAAGAGATCAATGATCGTCCCAGAAGTAAAAAAAAACATTTTTTGCACACCCTACTTTTTAAGTTGCATACAGTCTTTTTGGTCCCGCGCGGGACGTGAAAAAAAAAAAGAATCCTACTCCATTGGGCACGAGTCCAGAGGTAAATAAGGGTAAATTTTTCGATCAGATTAAGGTAACATTAAGAGCCATTTACATCCAATGGTTTGTGGCTGAATACCTTCTCCCACTTGTTAAGGCAGTAGTTATTCCTTATGGCTACATTAACCACCCCCAGCCTCTCCCCGGTCTCGCCACTTGTGACTAATACAGAAGGACGAGAAATGATCTCAAGAGATGTGCAGAACCAATAAAATGCTTACTACCAGATTTATTTCTGTTGGCCTCAAAAATTTGAGGAATTTATTTTCAGGACTTTATTAATCTTCACATTGACTTTAAGGAGTTTGGCATTTAGCTCCATTCTTTGAGTATTAATGGGATTTAACTCTCTATCTCTCTTTTTTCCATCCATCTATGTATCTATGAATCTGTGAATGTATCTCTCTCTCTCTTCCTATATATATATATATATATATATATATATATATATATATATATATATAGGAAGATATATATATATATATATATATATATATATATATATATATATATATATATATATATATATATATATATATATATATATCAATTATCTATCTATCTATCTATCTATCTCATACTCTCAGTCACCCGTCCGAAATTAGTTTCATTATTTGAGTATTAATGAGATTCTACTCTTTCTCTATCTCCCTTTCCTTTCTCTCTCCCTCTATCTAAATCTTCTTCTATCCATCTATCTTTATCTCTGTTAATATTTATCTTAATGTCTTCGTGTATATTTACAAGTTTTTGTTTATTTTCTGAATATGCGAACGACCTTACAAAACTAGACACGGGTATTCGAAAATGTTTATTTGGTCATGAAATGACACCTTCCTTTAAACAGATACAAGAAATTAGAATATATCATCATCATCATCATCATCATCATCATCATCATCATCATCATCATCAGTCCACTGCTGGAGAAAGGCCTTTCCCAGTTTTTTCAATGTCGACTGTGATTCTGCTAACATCTACTAGATCTTACCGGCAAATCTTTCTATCTCACCTCTCCATCTGATGTCTAGTCTTCTCTTACCGCGTTTGCTACCCCTCGGGCATCAATATGATAACTTCCTACACCATTTGTTATTCGCTCTTCTTACTATATGTTCAGCACATCTCCATCTTTGTCCCATAATAGCTTCCATGGCACCCTTTTACTATGCTCTCCAATCTATGATAATCTTTTTCTATCTTCCTGACATTATCCTTTCCATTGTATAATTCTGGGCTTGTTTATATATGATTCTGTTAGTTCCCAGGTTTCACATTGGTACGTCCTTGCTGATATTATATATTTATTGCATACTTTACGTTTTAAGCGTGTTGGTGAGGTGCTTTCCAATATGTCTCTTTGTTCACTAAATACTTTCCAACTGATCGTTATACATACATATATATTTCTCACACTCTTCCATTTCTTATATTGTCATGATCTTTATGGAGCGTAATTGCTGAGCATTAGCTTTTGAATCTTCATCTCATTAGTATCTTTATGAAGTCAATTTATTGCTGCTTCAATTTCGTGTCTATTCCCAACAAATATTACAAAATCTTCGTTCATTAAGTACCTCGCGTGTACACTTTTATATGCGGACAAAATCATTCCTTCTTGGAAGAAACAATAAAGGAAGAAAGATCTCTTTGAATTCAGTCTTAATTGTGACTATCCTTCAAGATCGAGAATGATGACCTCCGTTTTGTCAGGTTAATGTTTATTTCATCTATGGGTTCTGAGATGGCTTATGAGCATGGGAGTGCACAGACAGGACATTTGTCTCCCCACCCATCCCTTGACCATGCCTTCTCACCCAAGTCGAGGCGGCTTTGAAAGTTATTGTTATACTTTATAGTTAATAAAGTGTGGTGGCACAGTACAATATTTTAACGCAACTTAATGTACTCAAATAAAAAAAATGATATTATTCTTCCTTAGAAAGAGGATTGCTGCCAAGTTATATTCTAAATATAAATATTGCCCCACCCCCGGAAATGTATCTTTTTGCCACCCCCAACTGGAAAAAAGTGTCTGTGGACGCACATTCTTGTTTTGAATGTTCTTTTGCACCCGGGACAGATGATACTTTCAGTTGGAAGATTAGTCTCCACTCGTTGTCGCATTCCTTTTCTTCTCTTTTCTTCCGTTTTTGTACATCTGTCGGCTTCAAATCTTCCCGTTCCTTCCTTGATAATGGTTCTCTAGAGATTCCTGTCTTTGGCATTATCTTCCCGGTTGTTGAAGTCAGTGTCACATTTTCGTCGTGTTGGTCTTCAACACGTCCTTGGATGATTCAATAAAACTGAAAAGAAAAAGAATAGACAAGTCTGACAAAGGGTGACAATAACGGGGAACCCAGTGAGTACCAAGCTCATTACACAAGCAATATTCTTCAGGCAATCTTACTAATTATCTCCTCATGGTAATAAATTAAGTTTGCAGAGTAACAATGAATCCACTAACTGCTTTGTAATGTTGCATACACACAATCGCACGCATGCGAAATCACACAGACACGCACACACACATACATACAAATATATATATTTGTGTGTGCATGTGCGTATGTGTGTGTGTATATGTGACGATTGTGGAGACATTTTACCATAGCAGTATTGAGGGTTCAATTTGAGAATTATTGAAATTGTTATTCCAACTTTTCATCCATTTTCTGGACTTCATCGGCATTGAACCCTTTTTTGAAAAAATCTTTGGTATAACTAAGCCATGGATTGGAGCCACAACCTACTGAGCTGGAGACAATCAGTCAACCGTTGGGCCACGCTGGTCAGTAGAATCAATAAAATCAATAGAATCAATAGTCGATCACCAACGTGCTTATTCATTCATGTAATGTCGTTGACCTACAAGTATATTTTTGAATGCACAATCATCCTTGTAGAGTTTAATACATTAACGTACATGTTGAAAGATGTATTTGTTGGAGTCAAAGTTTTTTGATAGATTCGTGTGTAACATATGTCCTCCTTACAATTTGAGAAATCTCTGTGCATATGTGAATGCGACGATAACTGGCCATTGTGCGTAGTTGATATTCACTAGATAGATTAGTCAGTGCACCGGACATTGCAGTGTCAAGTTTGAAGTCGTTTGGATGTCTGGTTCTTGATATGGAGTGTTTTGTGTTCGTTCTACAATAAAAATTAATTGCGAAATGGATATAGTTTTTGGCCCAATTATATATATCATACGTCGCCAGCGTTTACGTGCACAAATATATAGATTTAAAATGTTTGATGCATCTGGAGAAAGATAGAGTAAGAGGGGGTGTGAGAGAGAGAGAAAGAGAAAGAGAGAGTAAAAATAGAGTGATAGAGATGGGGCGAAAGAGAGAGATGATCATTTTTTATGTCAATTTTTTCTTTATAGAACGAGGCAAAATCAAATTTTACTTAGATGACGTAACGGCATTCTGCTTTGATTGTTATGATTAATACGACAATGTTTCTGTTTTGATTGTTGATATTAACGACTTCATAAATAAAGAATATTGTCTAATTATTTGAAGTTCAAACATTCTGAAGATTTCAATGAAACCGTGGGCACATTTTGAACGGGCAAGCTTTTGTATGTTTTAGATTTCCAATTCAAAACTGAAACGTGGTTTATGTTCATTTACTAGGATAATAATGACGCGGTGGCTAGCTGTGGTTCCCCTCTCTGCCCAGGATCAGAGTGCAGTATCTGAGCACTCATTGACAAATATATATTCGGATTGTCCTAAAAGTAACGCTTGATTTGTCCCAAATCTATTTTATTGATGCAATAAATAATCTACGGGTTTAATAAACAGAGACGAACACAACGCGTTACATGCAAAGTCCAATATGACTGTTGTCAGTTACAATGCATTTATTCAGTCAGCAAACTACTGATCTGCACACATTCTACCGAAGTTCAACGTTGATGGAAGTAGTTTTTCTTCTATCCTGGGATAACGAGTCTCCACGAAGTCATCAAAAGAAGAAATAAAGTGAAGAATCACACAAGGTTGGCAAGCTTTCAGTAGAGCAAGCTCGACTTTCAAAAACAAGAAAATCCCTCTAAACCTGAAAAGAAGAGTATATTAATGTATTCTACCGATGGTCGCTTACAAGTCTGAAACACAGAACATAACGAAAAGATTGACCCTCAAACTGAGAACCATGCAACATGCAGATGAGAGAATCATGGTCAACCTCACATGTAGAGACCATGAGACAGCACAATATATCAGAGAAAAGACAGGAGTCCGAGACATTATACAAAGTGCTAAAAAACTCAAATGGCAATGGGTTGGATATGTTGCAAGAATGTCAGACAAACGCTGGACATCATATCTCACTACATGGATCCTGAGAGATCAGGTGCGAGGCTGAAAGTAAGATGGCGTGATGAGCTCGATAAATTAAGAAAGTGCAGGCTCGACGATGGCCATGATAGAGACGTTTGACGAATTATGAGGAAGGTCTATATCCAACGACAGACGCCAACAGACTGATAATGATGATGACTGGTTTTATACCATACATCGTGTTCTTTAAGACTCCTCACAGAGAGAAAATCTCTGAGTTGTCAGCTTATCTTAGCGGTCGTTTGATGGCACCACGTCGTCTTTGCCTGAGACCTTCCAAATTATCATCTGGCGAGTCTTGGGGCGTCATCTCATTGAAAATAGCAATCATAATAATGCGTAACTACAAAACATTTCGGAGAAGCTCTTTCGGAGAAGTTCTAGATTGCCATCGAGGAAGTATGGCTCTATGAGGTCAACGGACGAGATAAGTTTGGGGTATTCATTTTGGAACTCGAGTGCACGCTCACCCACCCCCATATATATATATATATATATATATATATATATATATATATATATATATATATATGTGTGTGTGTGTGTGTGTGTGTGTGTGTGTGGAGAGATAGATGATCTAGACTAAAAAGCTTTAAGGCTCCGAAAACTAAAATGTGAAAGATTTGTTAAAATGTATGACATTTCGATTTTTTCCAAATATCAGCTAATGCAATTTACGTACGCTTTTCAAGTTTTTACACAAGATTAACTATTATTGTACTATTTGTGATTTTCTGAAATCATCAGTTATTTACCATGTAACTGTTTCGTGATTTGAAAACAAAACGTTTATTTCAACATGGATCCCTAGCAGTGATGATCAAACAATACCTCCCTTCAAGCTTTGATTTTTACATTTAGTTAGCTATATTATTTTTGGATCATAATAATTTCAATTTCTTGTAAAAATACATATAGCTTGTTATTTTATACAGGAAATTATCATAATGTATGGTACATAGATGTGATTTTAAACTACACATCATGATTTTTTTAAACGAAGGGCTTATTTACGTAGGTTATCCAAAAATGTATAAATTTGACGATGAGGAATCAGTAAGTATAGCAAAGGATATGATTCGTTGTGTTCGTGTCACATCTTTTGAGTGTTTACTCACGTGAATATTAATTCTGTTATGTTGGATTTAATCTCAAACTGTACACACACACACACACATATATATATATATATCGTTTCATGTGTGGCTTATTTTCCCATTTCAAAGTTTTTCAAAGTTTTATCAATTTCAACCTAGCTATTGAAAAGGCTGTTTGAGATAAAGAAAAATTTGAAATTATTTGTTTTATTGGCGTGGATTAGAAAATGAATAACTTAATTTTTCGGTGATAATTTGGCGCCTGCAGATACACTTACTACAAGGATACTAGAAAAAGATTATACGAACAATTGAGATATACAATTATTATTTAATATCTAATTAATTTACTCCTGTGATTCAAAAGAAGGTAATCAATACAGATATGCCTTACCTTTTTTTTTACACCACTTTTCGCTTTTCACAAAGAAGAATCCTTTTCAGCCAATTATTCAATGGGATCTCGTGTGTTTTATGCAAAGTTGTATTTTGGTAGTCTCATATTTATGAATAAAATTTACAAAACGATAATTCTATAACACACAATTTATTTAATTTGTTCTCGCTTTCCATCTTTATCGTCGATTTATGAATGAATTTGAGTCATAACAATACGACGCTCTCACATTTTATTTCCCCTGTTCTCAACATTTCAAGGATGAAAAACGAAAAAAGCGTTTAGTGTTAGGCAAGGAAGCATTATTGAGACACTTTCATTTGCTATCTCCAATACCCCAATCTCCTGTATCTATCCAACTTTTGACGATTCAGCCTAACATACTATCATTAACATTCTTCGAGTCTTGGAACTCTCCAAATCCTTTCACATATAAATTAATGGCAATAACTTCGCTTTATGCCATTTCGGTTTATGAAAGGGTTACTGTAGGAATGCTTTACTTTGGATAATGGAGAAAACCTACATCATGGAGTGTCAGTGAAAGTTATTCAGTTTCTCTTTCCGAGGGTCAATTTGGTATCCCATTTAAACGGGTAAAAAAATGTCCCGCCTTCTCGTTAACTTTCCTTCGGATTAGACGATCTATCTCCCTTTCTTTCTCCTCCTCCTCCTCTCTCTCTCTCTCTCTCTCTCTCTTTCTCCCAGTTTGTCTGTCTCCCTCTCTCTCGCTCTTTCTGTAAGTATATATGTACATATATATACCTTTCTTCTTTGTCCTCTTTCTATTTGCATCATCTGTCTACCCTTTACTTTCTTTCTTTCTTTCTCTCTCTCCATCTCTCTCTCTTTCTTCCCTTCTTTTTCTTGCTTTCTTTCTCTTTTACACCTTTTTCTTTATTTCTGAATGCCCCCTCTCTCTCGTTATTTTCCCCCCTACCGCCCATATATATATATATATATATATATATATATATATATATATATATATATATATATATATATACATATATATATATATATATATATATCTTCCATCCTCTTTATTCTCTGATCTTTCTGTCCGTCATTCTCTCTTTCTCTCTCTATTCTCGTCTTTTTCTTTATTTCTTGCATCATCTCCTTTTGCAACCCCTCTTTTCATCCTGCTCTCTCTGTGTCTCTCTGTCTCTGTCTGTCTGTCTGTCTGTCTGTCTGTCTGTCTGTCTCTCTCTCTCTCTCTCTCTCTCTCTCTCCCTCTCTCTCCCTCTGATCCTTTTCATTATCTCTCCCCCTCCCTTGTAAGTAAATATACATCTTCCATCCTGTTTCACCTCCGATCTTTCTGTCTGTCTGTCTGTCGGTCTGACTGACTGACTGACTCTCTCTCTCTCTCTCTCTCTCTCTCTCTCTGTCTCTCTCTCTGTCTCTCTCTCTCTCTCTCTCTCTCTCTCTCTCTCTCTCTCTCTCTTCTCGTCCTTTTCTTCATTTTTTGCAACATCCCCTTTAGTTTTCCTCCTCTTCTTTTTCTGCTCTTTAATCCCCTATTCCCCCCTCTGTCATCTTGTCCTTCTTCTCTGTTCCCCCCGTCCTACCCCACCCTTGTAAGTATATATATATACATACACACGAACATTGATTCGTCAGATTTACCCTGTTTGAACACGGGTTTCCAGCTCTTTAGGATCAAAGAGATTGATTTGTTAGGATAACATGCGAACAAATATTAGCTGTCGAGTTGGGCTGAGAAAGGGAGAGATGGGTGGGACAGGAGGAACCAGGGTGGAATACAGGAGAAACCGGGTAGATGTTGAGGGGTAGGGGTTGGGGGTTGTGGAGGCGAAGGCAGACGACTGAGTGCTCTTAAAGGGTGGGGTCGGGGATGACGGTTGTGCAGAGACGAAGTAAAGACGAGGCAGAAAAACCAGAGAGAAAAAGTCAAAAAGTAAAAATAAATAAATCGAATAGAAACAATAAAATAAAAACTAAAAAAATCCTACAAAAAACAAAAGAAAATAAATTACCTAAAACAAAAAAAAGAAGAGGAATATTATGTGGTCAGTCGTGAGAAGATCCTCCAAACGAAATGTGTTCAGAACATTTGTTGATTTATATCAGCTGTTCCCAACCTGGGGTCCGTGGATTCTAGGGGGGGGGGTTCCAAAAGTATTACCGGGGACGGTGAGCTTGGTGGGTAGGCAGAAGAAAAGCCTGCGATTCGTGGGAAAATTCATTCAAATAAAAGGGGTCCTTGGTAATGAAAAGGTTGGGAACCACTGATTGATATTCTCAGCTAACTAATATAAACCATCAGTTTAATGGGGCCCTGGCATAACTGATCTTAGATTTAACGGACCTTATTACGTTATTGATTCATTTACTCTGAATCTGCTGGTCTAAAATATGAACAAAAACTTTTGGCAAGAAAGTGTTACCTGCAGAAAAAAAACAAACAAAATTGATTTAATAGTCAAAACCTTTATAAAAACGAAAGACTGGAGAACGTCTGTGAAAAGTTGTTAAACCAAGAATAAGTGTAATAATTCACATTTGGACATTTTGGGCGGAAAACATCTCAATTAAAAAAAATAAATAAAATAAAAACTACCAAAAAAATCAACCAATGATTGGAATTTTATAAAATTCATCGGTAATTATCTAATAAAGGACGAAAATATTTTTAGAGAAGTTTCCATTCCAAATTTAGGAAAACGAAAGAAATCCATTCAGCCTGAACTAAGTTAACGCCAATGAAAGTTGTATCGTCAGCTGTAATACAGCATTATTTTGTCATTTTTTATCCTAAGCTCAACTAGTTCGGACAATTTGCTATTTCGGCACCTTGCCAGATTGCTGGAGTAGCAATATTATGGGGCAAGTCTCTTAGAAGACTGATAATAGTTTTTTCATTCAATGAGAATTCAAAATCTTTCTTTCATTTTGATTTCAATTGATTGTTCCACAACTCACTGATCGTAATTCCACAATCGCCAATAATCGTGAATAAAGAACTTACCCCCGGCGAGACTCGAACTCGCATCTCTTATTCTCGGCAGCCTGTTTTACCGTAACAGGTGACTTTCTGACTACGTTATAAAACTGCAGTCATCATCCAAACATAACCATCGAAATTTTCTCTACGTGACAATTAAAATTGGCCTCCGGCGTGACGCGAACTAACAACCCGAAGATATATTCTTTTTTACCGTCCATGCTGCTCACTAACGATCGTAGAATGGCGATCTTGCAGTTGCGATAAAAAGCAATCGAGATTAAGATGAAAGAAATACTAGCAAAAAAAATAAATAATGATAAACGGCAATGCTTCTTCTGAAAAATTCAAGTATCTGAACTAATCCTACTGGTGTATGTAAACAAAGATTGTGGTGTACGAGGCATTCAGGGGAAATGAGGAATATGGCCGAATGGCAAGATGTGAATGACTGCATCCCGTGACCTTCGTAGCCTAACCGCTAAGGTAGTTGACTCAGTAAGACAGGCCCACGAGATAAAGGGATGCTAGTCCAAGTCTTCTATATATATCTTGGAGATTTATTCTTTTTTTTTATCCACGGTGTTTACTAACGATTGTGGAATGATGATCTCAGAGTTATGATAAAAAACAACTGATATCAAAAAGAAATACTAGTCGAAAAACATGAGTTATATGTATATATGTGTGTGTGTATGAGCATATATATATATATATATATATATATATATATATATATATGTGTGTGTGTGTGTGTGTGTGTGTGTGTGTGTGTGTAAATATATTTTTTAAGGAATGGATGTATATGATCCGACAAAATGGTTGTATTATATTATATAGAAACTTATTTGAGATGATCTTCCGTCGTTACACAATTAATATAACACTAAATTTAGACAACGTAAATTGAATGCACAATTAAAGAAAATGGGGCTGCTGCAAGAATTGACCCTGCAACCCGATAGTGAAGCTGCTTCAACTTAACGTTGCTCCTAGCATTGAGGTAAACATCCATCGGTGATGCAAGGGCTCAAATAACTTTTTTTCACCTCAAATTCTCATCTGGTTTATTCTTGGTTTATTCGTTTCTATTTTAACATGACAGTTATGTATTAAGGAATGGAAATGTCGGTTAAAAGAGAAAGCAGCAGAATACAAAATGCTACCCACAGTAGCTTTTATCGACTTCAAGAAGGTGTTCGATTTGGTAAAAATTCCCATCGTCTTTGAGGCTATCACGCTACAAGGTGTAGACCCTGTATACGTCAGAGTGTTGCAATATACAAGTATTGTCACAGCTCCTTTACCAGGCTACATAAAGATTTGGAACACCTTTCAGTTCCATAAAGAGGTAAGACAAGCTGATGCTAGCTCATCCCAACTCCTTACAGCCATCCATGTGATCATCTTCCGAAACCTAGACTGGGAAAATAAAGGAATCAGAATAGACGGTAAATATCTGAGTAACCTTTGCAGAATTTGCTGACATCATCGTCCTTTTTGCAGAGAATCTACACAACCTCTTAAAAATGCTAGATGAACTGAATGAAGAAAGCAAGAAATACGGCCTTCACGTGAACTTCAGCAAAACAAAGGTCATGTGCAACAATTACGTCCAAGATGAACCCACAACGATCAAATTAAAAACGCAGACCGCTACATCTGCCTAAGACTATGAATCTCCGTGAAATCCTCAAAAGAAATCAAACGAATAACCACTCTAGGATGGCAAGCCTTCGACAGAGCAAGCTCAACCTTCAAGAATGAGAAAATACCATCAATCCTAAAAAGAAGGAAGAGACTGAACCTCAAACTACACGCAACGTGCACATGAAAGAACCATGCTCAACCTCACATGGAGAGATCACAAGACGGTACAATATATTAGAGAAAAACCCAGATGAATCATAGAATCTATTAAAAATTCAAATAGTAATGGACTGGTCATATTGCAAGAATGGCTGACAACAGCTGGACATCACGACTCACAACATGGATCTCCAAAGATTGTATTCGCAACCAAGGCCGGCAGAATACAAGATGGAGAGATGAATTAGACAAATTCAGAAAGTATTGGCTCTGCGACACCTATGACAGAGAAGTAAAGCGAATCGTAAGGAAGGTCTATATCCAACGACGGACGTTAAAAGACTGATACTGATGATATCATATCCGACAGAAATTGCATTACATTATATGTAAACTTTTTTGAAATGATCTCAGTCATTACACGGTCATTGTATCTCTCAAACTAAACAACGTAAATAGAATAAACAATTGAAGGAAATAGAATAAAGCAATCAAATCGAACCTTTGACCGATAGGGCAGCCTCTTTCAACGAACAGTAGCTCTTACCATTGATCTAAACATTTTCTCTAATTGTTTATTCTATTTACGTTGTCTTTTTCGATTGATATATCAACTGTGTGATGACGGGAGATCATTTCAAATAAGAGTTTCTATGTAATATAACGCAACTTATAATCATTCTGTCGGATCATACAAATCTATTCCTCAATACACAACTATCGTGTTGAAATAGAAACGAATAGAGAAAGAATAAATGAGATGAGAATGTGGGCCTTTGAATGACCGGCGGCTGTTTAGCTCAATGGTAAGATCAATGCTACGTTGAATCGGCTACACGGTCGCAGATTCGATTCCTGCAGCCCCATTTTCTTTAATTATTCACTCTATTTACATTGTCTAGTTAGAGTGATGCGTTGACCGTGTAACGACGGGAGATCATTTCAAATGTGAGTTTCTATATGATATAACACAATTTATAATCATATATATGTATATATACACATGATCCTATATAGTCAAACACGTTTTCGCAGTTATGGCCTGCGTGAGCAAGTTCTTTGTATAGAAAAATCAAATGCTGTGTAGTGTAAAATAACACCTGTATGCAAGACATTATGATAATATCCTATATAAAATACCAAACTAGGTGACATAGTCCAAAAATATTGAAACAAATCTAAGTAGCTTGAGGAGAAATAATGTTTGATATACACGACTGGAAGCTATGTTAATATAACTATTCTGTTTTTAAATCCCCGAAACGTTTACATGGTAAACAACTGATGATCTCAACAATAAAAATTCACGTGTGTGATCTAAAAACAGAACAGTTTCGACGAAAGACAAAGGTAAAAGAAGGAGTTTTTTCTCTGTTTTCTTCAATTTCTTCCCTCAAAACATTTTTCTTTCTTTTTCCTTTCTATACTTTCTTTCTTTTTCTTTTCTTCGTTTTCTCCTTCAAAGACATTTATTCTTTTCTTTCTTTCTTACTTTTCTTCATTTTCTTCTCCAAAGATATTTTTCTCTCCTTTTTTCTCATTTTCGTATGCGCTTAAACAATTATGTATATATTCAATCATAAACAATTATATATATATATATATATATATATATATATATATATATATATATATATATATATATATATATATATATATATATATATATATGCATATATATGTATATATATATATATACATATATATATATATACATATATATACATACATATATATATATATATACTTACTCATGGATAACTATACATATATGTGTGTGTGTGTGTGTGCGTGTGTGCGTGTGTGTATGTGGACGGTGTTTATAGTTGTGCGTATATGTATGAGCGTTGATCTGCAAGTGAATATGCGACCCTTCGTTAGAGTAAATCTGTGTGAGACAGATTTTCATTTTCTCCAAACTTTTTAATTTATTATTTACTGTTTTGTTTTCTTTCATTTTCATTCACCCCCTCCCCACTACCGTCAACTAGTGACAAGTCCTGTTGCTGATGTGTCTCATATCAAAGGTGGGGGTGAGGAGTTGCCCTGGAGGGGTTGGGTGGGAGTCTTCTTCCATTTGTTTATCATTTCGACCCTGACAGTTTACGCACAACAACAAGTGGTTCGTGTGACACGGCCTTAACGATATAATCATCGCCGATCATCATCAGGCGTACAATCTGATTAGGAATCTCTCCAGTCCCATCTCACAGGTTCTCTCGTTTCTCCTCTACAGATCATCTATCTATCTCAATCTGTTCACATCAATCTGTAAGTTCATGCCTACCTATCGCTAGCTAGCTAACTACCCCAGGCCTGACTTGCCAGATGCTTCATCAGACAAAATTTGTATGGTGACCAAATTAGGTAGCTTCAGTACCAAAATAATCAACCAAAAATCCGCCATCTGACCAAATGACTATGGTTTAAGGACCAAATCAAGTAGCTTCATTACCAAAATGATCAAACTAAAACCCACCATCAGACTTGATTTCTATGGTTTGGGGACCAAATTATTTAGCTTACCAACATAATCAAAATCCATTATCTGACAAAATTTATATGCTTTTGGCATCAAATTAGGTAGCTTCAGTGCCAAAATAACCTAAAATCCATCATCTGACAAAATCTATATGGTTTCGGGACCAAATTAAGTAGCTTCAGTACAAAAAAACGTGAAACGTGAAAAAACGTCAACATATATGTCGATCTTTCTAACCCTAGGGTTCCTGTTACCTCGAGCACGCTGAACTTCTGTCCCCATAAAGGCCTCATTGAGCTTGTCGTCGGTCTTGAGAATTTTCTTTATTTTTTCTTTATTTCACTATAACAGTAAGATATTTCTGAAAAGTCTCATTTCACATCAGGAATTTTTATTATATTCACAGTTTTTATTCAGTTCAATTCTTCATTTTCCCGTTTTTATTTCCCTATTGTCTCACACACGTGAAAGGCGTCCCTTGCACTTGGCATCCTGGGCGACACCCCTTGTCACCTGTACCTAGGACCAGCTCTTCTATCGATCACTCTCTGTCACATCTATATTTGTCTGCTTTAATTTGTGCATTCATTCTTCCTCAGTTTGTTTGTGTCTATGAATCAATCCTCACCGGGTACCTCAAACTTGAGGCCTTGTGCCAGACTGACTTGAGCCTGGTAAATGTCTATAAGTAGCACCTCTCTGTGATGTAGTGACTGCCTGGCTAGTCTTGAAAATAAATACAGCTGTGGAGAGTTCCACCTCACTGAATGCCAAACATTTGTTGCGTTTTACCGTACTATATAATATAATAAATAAATGATATAATAAATATAGATACATTTACGATGCAACCTGGTCTCAAGGACCAAATTACACTAATATATCTATTTCAGTCCGTTCTTCTCAACTAATCTGTGTATTTCGCCCAGCCTGCTCTTACCGATTGAGCTACCAATCCTCGTACGGTAGACAGAAGCCTGAATATCACCATTAACTTTTCTCTCATTCCGATCAATGGCCAGTTTTGTTTATATTCTCTTAGTTTCCGAATTTGTATTTCTACATATTTCTACGCATTATTTGTATTATTCTCAACTCGTCAGTATGATATATCAATGGATAGTAGAATCTGACGGCACGTGTAAGAAAATCCGACCATCTATCTCAGTCTATTTGTTCCTATGTGTTTATCAATCTATTTATCTGTCTATCTATATATTTGCTCGTGTGAATGACCAAAACAACGCCTTTCTTTTTTCTTTCCGGTTTTTTGACGGCCATGCTTCAGTTGACATGTGATGGCCAACACACGCCCAACTTTCAAAAATCTTTCCAAAAGATGAAAGAAATATAATCAAAGGATCCATTTTTTCCTCTACCTGACAAAAGAAATCAAGAGATAGATTCATAGATGCTGCCAATAATTCGTTGAACTGACTCGTGTAATCCAACTCATCGCACATTTTACTAGATTAGTTGATAGGCGACAAATGGTATTAAAAACAAACCGGAGACTGTCCTAGATAATATCTAGAAAAAACACCCAGAGAGCGCGCATCTCTGTCAACGCTGTATGCTAGCTAAAAACTATAATGAAAATAGAAAATCAACAAAACAAAGGAAAGAACCTGAATTGTAAAAATATTGATTTATTTCCCTCGAAATTTAAATTTAGCATTTTTTAAAATTATCTGTTCGTTTTCGTCCTCTCCTAAAAGATAATAACAAATCACTCAATCGAAAATAAATTCCTGGATCCGCCCCAACATCTAATCATTTCTTTCGCCTCTCCAAAGAGTCTCATTGAAATTCGAAATTCGAGAATTTTCGGTAACATCGTCTGACTAGACAGATAGACAGACAGACAGACAGAGACGAATGAATACATATACCTCTTCCAATTTCGTTGAAAGAGTTTTTCAAAAAAAGATACTCTGGAACTCTGACATCCAGACCAAACACATCATCCAAGCAAAGACACCGGATTTGATGGTCATAAACAATGGAAAAGAGAACCGAAATGATAGTGGACGTGGCTGTGCCAGCGGACAACAGATTGAAGATGAAAGAAAACGGAAGATTGGCAAAGTATCAGAACGACACCGAGGAATAGAGAAAACAGTAGAATATGGACGTCAAGACCAATATTACCGCTATTTCTTAATGATCGGCGCGGGACGAAAAAGTTCTTATTTATTCAATCATTGATTGTTTTATCTATATTTTACGGAACAAAAGTCAGGTGCAAAAAGGTGTGGAATAAATGTGAGGGTAGTATGTGTGAAATTTTAGGGGTTTGCAATGGACGGTTTGGGCTGAGAAGAGTAGTGAAGAA
>OY735212.1:3459396-3494396 GCA_963457665.1 Thysanoteuthis rhombus | reverse complement strand
AGGGGGCACCGCTTAATCCAAGTCAGGTTTTTAGTCGTAATGAGGAGATTCGTGGTCTGGTCCTAGTTTTCGTAAAATCGTGTCGTTTATTTTATTATAAAGGATTAACCAAAACTGTCAACATAAGTTTCTTCAGTTTCAAGTACAGCTCGCATCAATGGAGCTACAGGGCTGAAAATTCTGATCATCCACCCCTTATCATGTCTGTTTTGTTTTTTTGAAAATTACCCTGACACAATTTTTTAGGAGATTGAGTTTACAATGTAATTTTGTACTAGATTGTTCCCTTAATTTGTAACTCTCGGCGTCCACGCTTGTTTTTTGTTTTTTTGTTTTGTTTTTTCGTCAAACTTAGGGCAAAAGGCGAGTGGAATAAGTTTTTCATTGATCACTCCTGGTTCCAAGATTTTTAATTGATCATACCTAACATGACATGATGCCAAGCTACGTTGGCCATGTGACTGTTTCTACTGAGTGACAAACCAGACCTGTTCTATTTACTAGTTATCCCTCACCCCAATTTATGGATCTCTCTCTCTCTCTCTCTCTCTCTCTCTCTCTCTCTCTGTTAATTTAGATTGGAGAGGAGTTGACATTCTCACACCAACGAAAAAAATGCAACTACGACTAAGAAGAGAGCACTTTATTGACAAATAACTGATGTAAGAAATCGAGTGAAAATAAACCTAGTTTTTACATTCTCCATCATATACGACAATTAATGAATACTCGCCCTGTCCTGACCACACGGCTATCCATTGTCACATTTCCAGAGGGTGTGTGCAAAAGTATATATAGAGGGTGGGGGGACAAGAGATATATCTGGAGGTCGGGTGTCAGGTAAAGGACTGGAGAGTTCTTGAGCTGTGACTCGTCCTAAGCTGTCACTGTTCATAGTGATCCTTTGAACCAAGGCTTCTACAAAGTTCCAGCTTTCAAATCTCCTCGCTCCTAGTGAGAAGACCTGATTAAGGGACGGGGGTGTAAAGATGCCCAGTTTGCACCCCTCCAGTTGCGGAGGCCCATGTCTGACCATAATATTGTGAAGTCTCGCTCCAAATATCGAGTCTAGACGTTATGCGATACAATCATTATTTTGTTGACTGGGTTCTCCCATAAGAAATTTTACACGTATGTGTGCGTGCACACATTCGGATGAGCGTGTGTGTGTGGCATGGAGACAAACCGAAAATTTTAGGGTTCACTTATTGAGCGGGCTGAGTGAGTTTTGAGATTTGAGATGGATTGGGTGCGTGCGTAAAGTAGGCGTGAAATGGTTGGCTAGCTTTCCCGCTTTTATGTCAGTGTTTAGTTAACGAGATTGGTAAAGCGATAGGAAACTGAACAAGAGGGTTAGGGTTAGGGGTCGACATAGGCATAAAGAGTGAAACAAAATGGCGGAAAGAAAATAAACACAGAGACATAAGGAGATGACGAAGAAGAAGAAGAAGAAGAAGAAGAAGAAGAACTAACAAAAGAAAAAAGTAAAGCAAACAGAATAAGAAGGATATATACATATATGAATTGCGTTATGTTATATAGAAACATTTTTGAAATGATCTTCCGTCATTAAAATATATCACTCATTAAAGACAACGTGAATAGAATAAACGATTAAAGAAATCGAGGCTGCTACAGGAATCGAACCTGCGACCGATATAGTCGCTGCTTCAACGTAACGATGCTCTTACCATTGGGCAAAAAAAATGCATAGGCCAAATAACTGTTTCCAACCCAAATTTTCATTTCGTTTATTCTCGGTCTCTTCATCTCTTTCAACGCAACAGTTATGTATTTAAGATTTTTCTTGGTGGAAACTAATGCCCAGAATCACATTAGCCTACAGAAGACATATACGAAACCGGCTGAGGCTTTTTAAAGATTATTTAACTTCAAAACCATAACTGGAAAGTTTAGCTTTGTTTTCTTCACTTTTTTCTTGTATATATATATATATATATATATATATATATATATATATATATATATATATATATATATATATATATATATGTGTGTGTGTGTGTGTGTGTGTGTGTGTGTATTCCGTACATATTTTCCCAATTTTCTTCATTTCAAGAATACTCAATAATGTATGTAGAGTCAATATAACAATGTTTTATGGAATTTTTTTCTACATTTGTTCGGCTATACAAGATTTTCAAATCTCGTATAGTCAAACAACGGTTATAGAGAGCAATATATATATGTATATATATATATATATATATATATATATATATATATATATATATATATATATATATATGAGTGTATGTGTGTGTGTGTGTGTGTGTGTGAGTGTGTTAGTGTGTGTGTGTGTGTGTTCAAAGAAAACATGGTACATGATTAAGTCGAGGAAAAACAATCGGATCCGATATTAAGAGAGAAAAAAAGAGTATAACAAACAAATAAGCCTAGTCCTAAAAATTCCTGTCAGGCGAACAAGGAGAACCTCTTGTGCGCGTTTCCACGCCTGTGCCGTGACAGAGAAATAGGGGAAAAAAAGAACTTCTGAACAGATATACGTTGAACCGATGATCAGCATTAAAGATCTCAGAGTTGTTGAGTGGAGGCTTCTTCTACCTATGTACTCTTCTTATCCTCGTAAAAGAGTCCAATGAAAACAAACAGACATAAAGCACACAGCTCGATGGACAGGTTTGATGACGGGAAGGGCGGCTGGCGCGAGAAAAAAAAAACATCTGAGAAGATTTAAAGGGAAGAAAGGTGAAAGAGTGTAGTTGAAATATGATTGATTTTCAATGGGTGCATAAACATATGCCCAGCTTTGTACATCTTTGTACGTTCACACACACACATATATATATAATATACTATTATTGTGTCATCCACAGACAGCTGTCTTGATGTATTAAATCTCTTCAGTGTTGCTACAGACTTTCCATTATCCCATCCAGTACCGTGAGGTAGGATTGAAACATCCCCTTCAGACCTGGAGGCCGATATCCTACCACTAGACTATGGAACTGGACGGTCAGTGTGGCTGAATTTAAGCGATGTATCTATTTACACTGGAATTCCTCATCCACCAGAGTGCTCTATTCCTATGGAAGAGCATTATATATATATATATATATATATATATATATATATATATATATATATATATATATATATATATATATAATTCACAAATAGTACCATATTATCTAATTCTGTGTAAAATATAAAACACTTTGAAAAGATAACATAAATTGCATCAACTGTTGTTTGGAAATAATTGACTAAAATGACATAAAGGTCTGTTTACTACTTTATTGTTTAAAGCTGTAAAGCTTTCTAGTACTGGTGGCTGTTTGGCTCAATCACTACGTTAAGATGGTTGCCTTGCAAGTCGCTGGTTCGATTCCAGCAGCAGCTCCATTTTCATTTGTTTTTTCTATTAAGGCCAAATTATGCATTAACAGTGTAATGACAGGAGATCGTTTCAAATGAATGTTTCTATATAGAATAACACAATTTATAGAAGTTTTGTTTTTATCATGAACATCCATTTCTTTATATATATATATATATATATATATATATATATATATATATATATATATATATATATATATATGTGTGTGTGTGTGTGTGTGTGCATTGTGAAACTAGTGATTTTGTGTAATTCCTGTAATTTCATTAATTCCCCAGCCGATAGTGAATCAGTGCGGTGATGTTGAACAAACTTGTCATGCTGACCAGTACTATTGTAATTTGTTCAATCATCGTTGAGCGCTCATTACTGCAGCCCATGTGTCAAACTAAGTTGTACATATTCTGAGAGTAATGAAGCAGAATATACTTGATATTTACAAAGTTTAGCTTAGTACATCTCTGATTTTTTGAGATGAGGCATTATTATTATTTCTATTCGAACCATCCTCACCTTGGCTGTTTTTCATTCAACGTTTCGGTCGTTGCACTCTACGGCCTTCATTAGGAATCATCTGGTAGTTGTGGGGAAGTAACGAACCGAACCTTTTCTTTATCCGACGGGGTATATTGACCACACTCCCCTCTTAGCAGTAGCAGTTTTATTATTGTCTCACACTAGGATTGAACCTAGAATCATCAGATTACTTTGCAGTAATTTTTGTCTGATGCTGTAACCACTACACTATGTCAACATGATACCTGATGAAGGCCGTAGAGTGCGATGGCTGAAACGTTGTATGATAAACAACCAAGATGAGGATGGTCCGCATATCAATAGAAATAAGTTTAGCTTAGTTTGACTCAATGCCGAAATAGTGGACCACCCAGTGGGGATCGAAGTCGTTTTTAGTTGTAATGGTCAGCATCATGAGCTTATTAATCATTACTGCTCTGATTGTGAAAGTAGGATACCCCGAGATCATATACGAAAATTGCGTTCGGCAAAAAATAAGGTGGCGTGACGATTTGAACAAGTTTGGGAGGTATTAGTTAGCATCGTGACGCCCGAGCACGAGAAAACTAGTAGATATGGGGAAAGGTCGATGTCCAACGACGAACTTCTAAAGACTGATGCTGCTACTGCTGCTGATGATGATGATGCTGATAATGATGAGGATGATATTGATTTGTTTCTTAAGTTGACCCTGAAGCCGCTCCTCAAACTTCAAAGATTTAAGCGTGATGATCTTTTCTACTACTGACGTTGTTATTATTAATGTTCTGATTTCTGCTTTTTTTTTGTCGATGTGATCACATTATTTTGTTATTATTTCTATGTTTGAAGTAGCAGTAATATGACAGATTCGTTTTCAAAACATGATTTTGACAGGTGCGTCAAGTTTTCCTCGACGATTATTGAGAACACAACTCTGCAAATAAACACGTTGCATAGATATCGACTTACAAAAGATGAAATGAAATAAACGTGGTTCTCGTCCTTCAACTTATTATTATTATAATAATAATAATAATAATAATAATAATAATAATAATAATAATAATAATAATAATAATAATAATAATAATAATAATAATAATAATAATATCTGCACCTCGCATATTGCCTGTGCGTGTACCAGAGTTGATTATCTAAAAAATATCTTTTTCATTTGAAAAATACCAGAACAAGATTTGGGCATTGTTGGTCCAAAATGACTCTGGAGACCATAGAATCCCCCCCCCCCCAAAATGTATTCAGATGTTGCCTAGTTATATACAAATGTTCGAGGTTGCAGCCCCCTGAATTGTGACCAGGCTCACGGAGAGAACAACCTGTAACCCACTTGGCTGGTTGTTCGGGCCATTTGTGGGGCTCTAGAGATCAGTTATTATAATCACTAAACTAAATACTCGCCCTTGAGGGCTCGAGTTAACAAGCCAAAAAAGAAATAGAAAGATACAGGACGATAGAAGGATACAGATCAGATAATGTTTGATTTAGTCTGGTTATTTTTTATTTGGTTTAATATCTCTTTTTCTCTTCATTGGTAGGAATAAAAGGGGATAATATTGAAAAAAAAAGAGCTAATGTAAAAAAAAAGAAAAGGGTGTTCGACTGATGTAAAAATGGGATTGATGTCAAAGAGGAGGGACATAGAGGGTTATGGTTGAAAAAAGGAGGTTTTAATGTAAGAAGAAAAAAAGGGTAATTTCCGAAAAGAGCTGAGCTAGCGTGGAAAATAGGGGCTGATGTTGAAAAGGAGAAGAAAGTAAAAAGAAAAAGTATAATATTAAATAATAATGTTAAATTATTATTATTATTATTATTATTATTATTATTATTATTATTATTATTATTATTATTATTATTATTATTATTATTGTTATTATTATTATTACTACTACTACTACTAATAATAATAATGATAATACTACTACTACTGCTACTACTACTACTAATAATAATAAAAATAATAATAATTCCTCAATCATCTGCATGATTATGCGAGATGTCTGATGGTCATCAGTGGAGACTTGGCGATTGCAAATCTCCCCCAAATCTCCAGCATCCTTCTCAGCATCCTTGCAGATCCTGGAAAGGCCGTGATCTTCACAGTCCCAACCTTTCACCTAGGAAAAACATAGATATACGTGTAAAGTTGAGATAGATAGATATGAACAGACTGGAATAGATAGATACAGACGGACTGAAATAGATGGATACGAACAGACTGAAATAGATAACTAAACGAGTTCATTAACTAACATAGATATTTGAGAACTTGAATAGATGCATAGACAAATAGCATAAGTTCATTTTTGCTTCAATGTTCATTTATTTCCCTTTCGGGTATTTGAACGGGAATTACCTTGAAAAATCAGTTGGCAACAAATGATTATATTATAGAAACAAATGTTGACAATTTTTGACAAATGCTGTCAAAAATAGTGTAAACAACGTCGCGAGTTTTGAACAGAGTCTGTTCTTTTTCTAGTTTAGATATGTTTTGCGTTAAATTCCCTTTTTCCAGCATTCAATTGATAACGAATGTTGGCTAGGAATAAATTAGAGATAGTTGTGGATAATCTTTCATTGCAAGATCTGCAAAGATTTCCGGTGGTATTTTGTATAAATAAGAGACACTTAGGAAATAGGAATGAATGTATGGCTTGACTTGGTGTACGAATATTTTCAGGGATGGGTGGATTTCTCCAACGATAGAAACTTTTGTTCAGGGGGGGGGGCGTATTAAATAGCCTCCAGCCTGCATCCAGTTAGCATCATTTGGTCAACCGAGGTGGTGCGAATAGGAGCAACGTCACTAGGCCGTAGGTTTGAGAAGAGTTTCCTCCCCCTAGAAGATGCCCGAGCTATCTATGGGGTGTTCTATCGCCCTTTTGGTATATACATACATACATTATATATATATATATATATATATATATATATATATATATATATATATATATATATGTGTGTGTGTGTGTGTGTGTGTGTGTGTGTGTGTGTGTGTGTGTGTGTGTGTAGATAGATAGATAGATAGATAGATAGAGAGAGAGAGAGAGAGAGAGAGGATGAAGATGATTTCGTTTCGTTTTAACCACGTATGTAAGGGTACTCTATTTTATAATCAGAAGTAAAAAAAAATCAATTGAAGGGAGCTTAATGGTATACGATGTAGAAAAAATAACTTGATTACCGAAGAGAAATCTGTACGATCATTCATCAGATAAAAGTTGGCCACATTTTCAGAGGTTTTAAATGATTTTCGACGATTTAAGATACAACTATTTATTATAAGCATTATTTATATTTTCTTGTTTATTACATTATGTATTACATTGTTTAGCTAGTTAATAAAAAATATACAAAGTGGAGGTTTCTAAACCTGAAAAATGAAAGTAATTATACGGTAAAAGAAGCATATATGTGAGTGGGTACCTCTTGCGAGGCCTTAGGTCTGGACTGTACCCTCTTTAAATCAGACAAGGTTTTACGATCAACAGGTTTTGCTTATTTGGTGATATAAACAACCTTGGTACTAATCTATTTTTACTTTCCTCCTCTTTATTTACTATACTGATTTTAGAATTCTCTTGGGAATGATGACCGTTTGGATCGATTCCTATGTTATTGGTTTATTGGTAAAATTCTACTGTTTAAATGAAAGTAACCTCTTTAGTTGTGTATATTTAAGGTAAGAGTAGTTCTGTTTTGTAAATAGGCTGTTTATTTTCATGATTCACAGGAAAAAACACATTGTAGTTTCTGATGAGTGCAAGAGGCACGAAATGTCAACATTTCCCGAGTATATGTCTTCGTAATTATATATATATATATATATATATATATATATATATATATATAGAGAGAGAGAGAGAGAGAGAGAGAGAGAGAGAGGGGGGAGAGATGGGTAGATAGGCAGATAGAGATGATTCCTCTGTTTATATTTATATACGTTATATTCCTGATATCGTGCACTCTTCACTCATTGATGAAAAAAATAATAACTACACACACACACATGTATGTGTATGCATTAATGCGTATGTATATGTAAACTTTTTTTTCTGTCGGTAACGATTCAATTTTCCATTTGAAGGTAACAATTTTGCCGATAAAAATCTATCCTATTCACTATTTGATACAATGAACTCTTCCACCGAGACAAGTTCATTAATTTCTATAGAAGAATATAAAAATTCGTATATATGCATTTACACGCTGAGAACAAAGAGAAATAAATCCCCACGGGCCATGTTGAATATTCTCAAAAATGAACGTTTCTCTTGGTTGTCATCTCTAAAAGTATTTTTCTTTGAATGACGTAAACGTATTTCAGCCAAGTTATATATATATATATATATATATATATATATATATATATATATATATATATATATATATATGTATATGTGTGTGTGTGTGTGTGTGTGTGTTTGTATGTGTGTGTGTGTATGTATAGTCTGTCAGAATTATTCGTTGATCGCGCGATGTTTGACAAAACTGTCATCTTTGACGAAGCTGGTCTTCTCAATTGACAGACGACAAAAGAAACGTCTGTATTTGGCACAATGGCCTTACAAAAGGCAACTCAAGGAATACACTGTCTTTTCGATTTGAGATGTAAGCACAAATTACAAGGTATGTAATAGAAAGAAAAAAATTATATTATATTTCTTTTTCTTTTTGGAAGTCAGTGGTTCTTAAATTCTTCTGCTCCATGCGTCCCCCACCCCGTTCGACAAAAACAAGAGACCTGCGACGTTGTTTGTACAATTTTTACAGCATTTGGTAACAATTGTTTCTGTAACTAAAGATATCAATAATTTTGAAAAATATCCAATTTGAAATTGATGTTCCAAATGAATCCCCGCTGAAACGTCCGAAACAAAAACAAAAAATCCATACATCCAAAATAAAAGGAGAAAAATATCGTCCGAAATGCAATATAAATCATTGGCCAAGCAAAATTATAAATGCTTTTATAAATGAAATGTATACAATAAAAAAAAAACTGTTTGATCTGCATTCTTTTATTCTTCCATTCTTTCTATCTTTCTTTCTTTCTTTCTTTCTTTCTTCATTTCTCTTATTCTGTTGATTGTTTTCAAAAAGGGACTTATATGACGTAGTGTGACGTAAAAAAATTATCTTTCTTTCTCTCTTTTATAATCTTCTTTAAGATAACAGTTTTCTGTCTTTGGTATGAACGCTGTCTATCTCTCTTCAATCACTCTCTCTTCGGGACACTTAATTCCCTACAAACACCGTTAACCAATCCAAACACATTTTCCCCGTTCTTTAATTATACATCAAGTAGTAAATTCTTTGTAAAAAATAAAAATTAATTTATGGAATTTTGTTCACTTACTAAAATATTTGTAATTTCCTTTTTGTGTTAAATTTAGTAGCAATGCAACTGTCTCGTCGTTAGTGTACCTAACGAAGTTAACGTGTAAATCATTAGTTACCATAGTAAAAGTAATAATTCATTGTGATATTAGGAATTAATAGTATTGTATAATATCTGCATCTCGCATAAATAAAGCCCCGTAGCCCACACGTGTACTAATTATCTAAACAAAATATATTTTCTTATCTAAAAAAAGACCAGCACACGATTTGGGTGTTGTTGGTCCAAGATGACCATAGCCAACTTGGCTGGTTGGTCAGGCGGGACATTTGTAGGGCTACGGTGATTCAACTCAAGATTAATCGTAAGCTTTAACACGTGTCACAGTACGTATTTTGCTTTTCATATCCTGATTCCGAATGGCCCTCAGTATAGTTAAATTTCATTCTTGTGGGGTATGTGTTCCTCCTTCAGAATCACTGTCGTGTTTTCACTGTTAGACCGAGGATATGTCGTCTTCAAGTTTGTCAACCAAAATTTGTCGACTGAACTTTTTGACAAACTAAGTATCATCAGCCATCTTACTTCTTCTTCTTCTTCTTCTTCTTCTTCTTCTTCTTCTTCTTCTTCTTCTTCTTCTTCTTCTCTTTATCAATGTGGCGTTTATTTATTACCTCACACACATACATAACATTCACATACGCTTTTCATGTACCTATATAACTATCTATATATGCACGTAAATATATTATTTACTAACAACTGACCCCTGAAAGTGGAAAAAACATCTTCCAGCTTGACTATAACCCTTAGAATTGGCAGAAAAAATCACTCCCCTCGATTCTGTCCCCTAAAAGCGAAAGGAAAAAACTGTGTCCTGGAAAAATGATGAATCGGCCACAAAATATTCACCCGGACTGTCTTTTGCACGCTCTAATCCTGCACATTTCAGAGGTACCTTTGCTTTGACCTCTAAAACTGAAAAAAAAAGTTATCCGTCGAATTCCCATAAAGGAGGGAAAATGCCTCAAACCCTTATTTTGAAATACCCCTTCTTATATTTTGCCGGTCACAGTTTTACATATGGTCTCTGGGGATCCACGTTGTGAGTCGTTGTGTCCATCGGTTGTCTGCGAATCTTGCAAAATGACCAGCCCATTGCGATTTCAGTTTTCTAATGGTCCCTATGATATCCCCGACACCTGTTTTTTTCTCTAATATTCTGTGCTGTCATGTGATCTCACTGTGCGATAAGTTAGAACAGAGAAAATATCTCTTCGGTTGGTAAGTCAGTTTCCAAATATTTTGTGCGATCAACAAGTTATTTCCCTAAAAGAAACATGGTTCAATCGTCCTGCATAACCATCTTTCGTTATTTATCCTTTATTTATCACATGTAGGTAAATAATGGAATAATTTAGAGAAACCAAGAACCGAAAGTTTAAACGCCATTCTTGTCAGATCACGTGACCTTGAGTAAGATATCAATTTAGGTAAGAAGAATCTTATCAAGGAACCCTTTTCTGTAAGGTTTCACGTAAATCTGACTAGAAACAGCTGAGGAAACCGATTTTGAAGTTTACATGCTATTATTACCAGATTGAGTGGTCCTGAGTGGAATATTTTCCAAGGTAAAAATCATCTTATCAATAGACGCGTATCCTTTATTTTCCAAATTAATGAAAATGTCCGAAACGAAAGTAAATAATCATTTTTGCCATGTTTCAAGTAAATCCTACTTAAAACAGGTATGAAACAATATGGGGACAGGCCGACGGACCGACCGAGAGGCGGGAACGTCTCTAAAAATAAAATGCACCGAGTAAACGTTTACCCACACCGATTAACGTTATTTTACTTACTGATCCCTCATCGCTAAATACGTTTTGGTGGTAACTTACGAAAGTAAGCCCTCTGTTTCAGAAAATGAAATGATGTATAGTATAAAATAACATCTATATGCAGTACATCTTGATAATACATGATGTATTATGACTCGGCTCTAAAAATAATAAAACAATGCTAAACATTAAAATCATAGCTTATGGGGGGGATGTACATGGTAAATGACTGATGATCCCATCAATAAACATTCACACATTGCACCATAATATTCAATTCTGTGCAAAACATAAAGCCTTTACATAAATTGCATGAACAGATTTTTGTAAATAATTGACTAAATGACATAAATTTTGAAAAAGTTCTTTTATATCTAAGGAGTTCACAGCTGTGAAACTTTATATATACATGTGATTATGAATCGCGTCATTTTATAAAGGCACTTATTTGAAATGATCTCCCGTTAATACATCACTTAGCCTAAACAACGTAAATAGAATAAACAATTCGAAAAAATGGGGCTGCCTCATTTCCTAAAACCTAAGTGTTGCGTTGGAAGACACGAATAGACCGAGAATAAACGACATAGGAATTTGGGTTGAAAATATCTGTTTTGGCCTTTGCATTACCGGCGGCTGTTTAGCTCAATGGTAAGCGCAACACTAATGTTAAAGTAGCTACCGTATGGATAATAGGTTCGATTCCTGCAGCAGCCCCATTTTCTTTAATTGTTTATTCTATTTACATTGTTTTGTTCAAGTGATACATTAACCGTGTAACGATGGGAGATCATTTCAAATATGAATGTCTGTATGATATGCAATTCATAACCATTCTGTTGGATCATACATTTCTTCTCACGTTAAGTATATATATATATATATATATATATATATATATATGTGTGTGTGTGTGTGTGGGTGTGTGTGTGTGTGTGTGTGTGTGTATGTATGGACACAGAAATTCACTCACTACTTACATTTACATATACCCCATTTCTGATTCTTCCCTTATAAATAGTATAAATTTAAATGACTATATACCTTGGTTTCTATTTTTACTTCCAAAGCAAAACATCTGATATTAAATTCATTTTTTACGGAAACCTTTTGACCATTGCGAGGTACACACATGCTATTGAAGATGGGAACCCCTCCTAAAACATGAATAGCATACCAATTAAATCATTTATGAATTAATAAACAAATAAAATTTCCATATACCATTACTCCTGAGTCTGTCTCATTCCTTACTATTCGCACACACATTCACACACGCATATATATATATTATTGTGTCATCCACTGACAGCTGTTTCGATGTATCACATCTCTTCAGTGTAGCTATAGACTTTCCATTATCCCATTCAGTACCGCGAGGCCAGATTGAAACCTTCGTTTTCAACCCGGAGGCCGATATCCTACCTCTAGGCTACGGAACTGGACAGTCGGTAAGGCTGTATTTAAGCGATATATCTATTTTCGCAGAAATTCCCCATCTACCAGAGTGCTCTATTCCTATGGAAGAGTATTGCATATATATATATATATATATATATATATATATATATAATTGTCATCAGCTCTTATCATCCGTTGTGGGACAAAAAACTTCCCTAAAATTCGCCAGACCTCCCTCTCACGAGTGTCACGGGGTCAATACTTCTGTCTAGCTCGTCACGCCATCTTATATTCTGCCGGTTACGGTTTCACATTTGATCTTAAATTTTCCATGTTGCGAGTCGTGATGTCCAGCAGGTGTCTAACATTCATGCAACATGACCAGCCCATTGCCATTTGATTTTCTCTAATGGATTTTATGATGTATCGGACTCCTGATTTTTCCCTTGATATGTTATGATCTCCACGTGACGAGCATGAATCTTCGATGGGCACATTGCGTGGTCCTCAGTTTGAGGGTCAGTTTCTTCTGCAGGTTTCCATGTTTCAGCTCTATGGGTGACTATCGGGACGGTGTATTGGTTGTATACCCTTCTTTTTAGGATTTTCTTGTTCTTAAAAGTTGAACTACCAAAAGCTTGCCCTTTCAGAGTGATTCTTCGCTTGATTTCTTCTTCTTTCATGGAAATTTGTTGTCTTAAGTAGATGCAGTGGGCTACTTTCTCCAGCTCAGCATCTTCGATTTAGATAGTTGTGTGTGTTTTTAATATGTTTTTTTATACATGACCTTTCTTTTGTTGAAGTTCCCGTAAAGGTCAACCTTCCTGCTTTCTTCATTTAGTTCATCAAGCATTAGTCGGAGGTCATGAAGGTTCTCTACAAAAAAAAGACGATTTGTATGGTTTGATCAGAGAGCTGTTGTGACGGTACATATGTTACAATACTCTGACGTATACGGGGTCTACACCTTGTAGAATGATAGAAGTCGATAAATGCTACAGCCAGTTGCATTTTATGTTCGGCTGCTTTCTCTTTCAGTTGATTTATCGAAGGGAGAATGATCAATGTTCGAGTAGCTTCCTCTATAGCCAGCTCATTGCCATGTTTGGTTCTCATCTAGCGTTTTGGCGATTGGGTTGGTGACAATCAAACTATATTACTTTTTGTTGAAAGTCTTGGCTGTGTCCATTCAACTCGTGGATAGATATCTTTCCCGCCCATATAGCCTCTTCGCCTGATTATATATCTATAACAAGACCTGACATTATTATGCTCACTTCTAAGAGGAGGAGGGGACCCCTAAAAGAAGTCTTGATTGAGTTGCATAGTTACTTTTTGTTTGTTTGCATTCGATATATATGGAGTTTATGATAAATTACAATGAAGACACTTGTAATATTTCGTATTAAAAATTGAATGTATATATATATATATATATATATATATATATATATCAAGTGACAAAACTAAATCTGTTTCGTATTAAACACTCATTCAGACTGTTACTGAATCTTATCGGTTATTTTTGAAATCTTAATGTAAAAAAATTCGAAAATGTTTGTGAATGTATAGATATAGATATAGCGAGGTTGCCTAATAATTATCAGCATCCAAGTTGCAATTGGAAATTTTTATATCGACAGAGGCTTGTTATGACCACATAGTTCTAATGTCCTTGGGAAACACATGAATGTTCATTCCCGTTCTCTGTCCCATCGCCCTATATCTTTACAATAATCTAGTGTTGCTGACACGACACCATAAATAACAGAGAAAAGAGTTGGTGAGTGAGTACTGGCTTAAACAACTCTCCCAAAAAGTGTTGAGTAAATTAAAAAATACGGCAGCCAAATTTAAAACTATTGCAACCAAATTTTACAGATACCATGCAAAATAGAGAATATGCCGAGTAAATTAAAAATCAATGCCACGATTCAATTTGTTTTTTAATTTCTTTTTTATTCGATTTCCATATTTTTTTGTATTTGAACGGTCTATTTTTAAATTTGCCTGTCTTTTTTGACTGTCATACTTTTCAAGTTTCTAGCTTTACTTTTTAATTTGCCCAGAAAAGAGGTATAGATTACGCGTTGATGCAGTGGTTTAAACATCGTGTAAGTGAAGGTGTTGAATTATTTGGAGATATTTAGAAATAACAGGGAAGGGTGTTGAATCAAATTGCGTAAAATTAAAAGCTCACGAAGAGGTTGATATTACATAAAGAAGGATGAAACATAACAGGAATATAGACTTCGACCAGAAAGCTAACAGCCATTTGGAATATCTCGAGAAACGGTTGCTTCCAGATTCAATCAGAAGGGATATTACTGCACTGCATGAACAGGCACTTTCTCGAGGACATTTATAACAAGTGAGCTTGTATACTCTGTGACCGTTGCACACACAATGACTGAGTGAATAGTTTCGTCACATTACTTACTTACTCACACGAACACACACGCACAGATAGATAGGTACATGCATACATACATAAATCAATACATACGAAAAGATTGAGATAGTTGGTCGTTGGAATTAACTTGCTACATTTCACTCTCTCGCTTCCTCTTCCCCACCCCCTCTACCACCCCTATCTTTCCATGTATACAAATATATATATATATATATATATATATATATATAGAGAGAGAGAGAGAGAGAGAGAGAGAGAGAGAGATTCCTTCTTCGCGTGTTTCTTTCTATCTTCAGCGATTTCCTTCTCTCTTCAACCAATACTTCCTTTGTAAATTACTTTCCTTCTTTTTTTATGCATTTATTTTCTCTCTCCAACCATATCCTTTCCTCTTCTCTCTTTTTCCCTCCCTTCTCTTTCTTACTCTCTCTTTTTCTCTCTCGCTCTCTCTCTCTCTCTCTCTCTCTCTCTCTCTGCTGCTTTCCCTCTCTGTGCTTCTTTCTCTCTTCATCCATATCTTCCTCTCTTCTCACGTTCCCCCCCCTCCTCTCTCTCTCTCTTTGCTTCTTTCCCACCTCACCCTTTTCCTTTTCCCCTCTCTATCCATTTCAGTTGCCATGTTTTTTTTTTATGACAAAACCAGGCAGCCGCACGCCCGATGTCAGCTTTTTAGATAACAACTGCTTCTTGGGCTGCTGAAGTTGTCGTCGTATGCATCTATCACCGACCCAGACAGAAGAGGAAGAACAAGACGAAGAAGAAGAAGACGAACGAGAAGCCGATTTGAAAAGATTATATAGAGAGAATAAAAACTACAAAAGCCTATAAAGTCTACTTCCACCTGACGCTTGGATTTATTTTGATATACATCAACAGCGAACGATTCCACTTCAGTGCGAAATAATCCAAATATACAAGAATTCGCTCGTTGTGCGTATGATTAATTTGGGTGGGGGCGTTCATCTCTTTTACTTGATAATTTGCAAAATCGGCCATTAAGTACAAACATGGTGGAACACAAGCAAACCTCGATTCGCCTTGCAAAATCTGTCTCGACCCGATGGAGGGCTTCAGTGACGCAGAGAATGGAACCGGCAAGCAAGGTTCAATCCCAGATCAAGAATGTTCACGTTCGTAACGGACTAATACCCTGGGGAAAAGCATGAATATATCTCTTCTCCTCTCAGCTATGAGTAAATAGCAGGATATATGGGGCTCTTCCGATTCGGTTGACACCCTGTTTAGGAGAGGAACAGCTCTGATTCTCTAACAGCCTGAGGGAGGATGGGCTCTGTCGGGCTATCTTGCCCTTGACACACCCGTGATGAAACCATCTTTGGTGCCCCGACGTCTGCACTGGATTATGAGATAGATCAAGGTAAACTTTTCGTAAAATACGAATGTAAGGATCGAACTTAGTACAACAGTGATTATCTTCAAGACTAACTTGCTAATTATTTCCTCACAGCGTAGTGCCCATGTTTAGGTATTTACTAACCTTTGACTACAACAGGGTCACAAATAAGGGTACCCAGTTTGAAACTCACTGCAATAAAAACTAGATAAGACTGTCTGTTCCAACTTCTATTCTGACGAAAAATAATTACTGAAACTTTTGTAATGTATGCGTGTATAATAAATGAAAAATTATAAAAACATATATCAAAAAATGTATTTTTCAATTAGAATGAAATAAACCTGTTTGTATATGTATGATAAACTTTTTGTTAATATCTAATAGTTATGAATTCAACTCGGTCTGTAAGACAGCCTCCTGGCAATCAGTTGGTCGTGAATTCAAATTACGATAGGGAAATATGAGTATTACCAATCGGTTTGCACCGCTGATTTTTGAGGATTGTTCTCGTTGTTCTTGTTGCATGGAAATAACCCCATCGCACTAATCATAGAGAATTAAAAATCAACCGGTGATACCAGAATACAATGAAAAATTGAAGAAGCCTTCGAATGCACGTTTTTTGCTTTTCGGGTAATTCGCAAAGCAGTAACATGATGAGTACGCAAAATGATAGGACATGCAATAGAATTGCATCAAAATCGGCGTCGACCAAAACACATTTGGGGCTCATAAAATGCACCAACCTGAAGAATGCAAAATCAGTTTGTGTGGATTGCAACTGAAAAATAATTTTCTGGGTTCTGCGTTTGCGCTCCCATCAATGATAATGACCTGAATTCCACCTATATATATATATATATATATATATATATATATATATATATATATATATATATATATATATATATATATATATATAATTCTAAAATTCTGATTTTGTTTATCTGTCTGCGACCTCCAAAAAGCTGAAAAAGTGCACTGTAGCCGGGGGTATAGAATCAAGTTTCTTGAAGAAAAAAAAACGGTTTTGATCCCTTATTGGGGCGAAAGGCCCATTTTGGCCTTCTATAGAACAGATTTCTAGTTATCCATTTATTTATTATTTAGTTGATTCAGTTGATTTCTTTATTTAATTTCGTAGAAATTGTAGACAGCTGTCTTTATTTACTCTCTCTCTCTCTCTCTCATAATATCTTTCTCTTTCTCTCTCTTACACACAATATCTCTCTCTTTCTCTTTCTCATACGCACGATCTATCCGTCTGTCTTCTTAGAAACTGTCAGCAACACTGTTAGTGTAGGTTCCTTCAGTTTTCAAGTTGGTGTAACTGGCTGGTTGACTGGCAGGCTATGCATATATCACGCGTATAGGCCGCACCAATGGGACCCAAGGACTGGAATCTTCAACAGCTACTTATCATTTTCCAACTTCCCAATAGGTTTTAGCGGTGGTTCAATTTGCAATATAAGTTTATGCTAAATTGATTCCATAGTGTGTTTCCAGGATCATTCACGTTTGTGTTGTTTGTTTTTTGTTTTATTTCTAATTCAGATTTGTGGTGATCATTACCCAACAAAAGGCAAGAAAAGAATCACTGATCAGCCCCTTTTCCAATATTTTGATGGATAAGTGATTTTAATTCATCTCGGGATATCACATTTTGAACAAATCTACACATTGCACAATATTGCCAAACATTTACATGCTCTAAAACTAACACTTAGCAAATAATAATAATAATAATAATAATAATAATAATAATAATAAAAATAATAATAATAATAATAATAATAATGCAGTGGACGTTTCAAAAATTGAAAACTAACAGCACCGTTGGAAATTCCACGAGTGTTGACGACTAAAATATCGTGAACATACTGTTTATAGTTTTGAGAATACTCATTAACATTCAAAGAGTTTTTCTGACAATTGAACTACTTCATGTTATTCATGCTGTTTAGAAGAATTTCGGCCGATCTTTTCTATGGCCTTCTTCAGGTATACTATCCGAACGTGATGGTCGTAAACAGAATAGTCCAATGGTAGCCTCGCTACAACGTAGGATTCGGACATGGTCGGTTTATTTCCAAGAGAGAAAAAGAAATCGACATTACCCGAATCCTCCGTCGTAGCATGGCTACAAAATTCTGTTCACAGACATCGCACTTGGATGGTACACCTGAAGAAGGCTGTAGAATAGATTGGCCGAAACGTTACGTTAACAACGCAAACAACAAGATGGAGTTAAATCGCCCAAAAAACTCTTTAAACTAAAATGTCATCCTTGCTATATATGGTTTTGTAATTAAAGTATATAATTTTATTGAAAAATGTATTGCCTATGGGCAGTGAGATGTTTGTCCGGGAAGGATTCAGGCATTTTGAAGAGCTTGTGAATCGGTTGCGTGGTGTTGATGTAACTAAGTGAGCAATCGGGAGGGCGTTACAGAACAGAGGCTCTCCTGTGAGTTTTTTCAGTTTGCAATAAGGTTCCATTGGGTGAGCTTAGGTTTTATGTTACTGTCGCATTCACAAAAACTGAGCAAGTTCTTATTCTTAATATATCATTAAGTGTTCTACAGAACATCAAATCATCCAGGTCTCTCAGTAACTCCCTACAATCCAGATTTGGCTCCCTGTGATTTAAGCTTTTTCGAAATCAAGAATTCCCGTTGAAAAGAGAGGAGGTTTTAGACCGTGGACGAAATTAAGGACATCACAGGACCAAAGTCTCTTGACAGCACATGATATCTCTAAGAAGTTCTCAGTGTATTTAAAATTTTTTCGAGGGTTGGTTAACAGGCTACGAAAGAAATGATGTTTTGGAATGAGACTGTGCACAAATACCTCCCTACGCCGTTGCTAACTGTCCGCGCTACACAATGGCTTCAAAGGTTCTCTGTCTCAACAACCGATATCTCTAGAAAGTTCTCAGTGATATTCAATTAAATTTTGTGGAGGGACGGGCGATAGGAAACGGAAGACGCTGATAGCAATTCCAAAAGAAGACTGTAGACTTTTTGTTTTAAGAGAAAGTCAAGTCACATTTATGAGCTCCATTTACCATGGAAATTCCGTTGCTTCTTGATTATGAATTATTGATTGGAGGAAGAGAAAATATTGACCTAGAAAACTTGAGTATTGTTAAAACAATTATAATTCTTGAATAAAATCGAACGTTATTCAATAGGTGTCAAAATGTAATATGTTTGCACAAATCAATAAAAACAGCTATACCCTAACCGGCACGTAAACACAAGCATACACTCGCACATAATCATAATTGTAAATTTGTTATTCATTTAAAACTACTTGAACCGACATCCCGTTTTTACACTGTAAGTATGCCAGTTAATTGACCTAGACAACGTAAGTTGAAAAAACAATTAAAGAACGGGAAATAGAGTTTCAAATAGAAATAACGAATTTAAAACAATTCTGTCGGATTATCTATCCATTCCTTGTATAATTGTCCGCGTTGGGGAATATAAAAAGCAGACATGGGCAGTGAATGGAAAAAACAAGAGTTGGATATGTTGGTTATTCGGGCTTCTGACTTACCAGCTGGCTGCTCAATTCAGATGATAAGAGCAGTGTCGCATTAAGAGGGCCTCCTGTTGGACACAGGCTCTGTTCCTGCAGCAGCCAATTACTTTAATTGTTTACTCTGTTCACGCTGTCAAGGCCAACTGACATATTCACCGTGTGAAATATCGGTTCAAATAGAGTTTCAAGTAAAAATAATGCATTCTGTCATATTATGCATTTCAAACACACACACACACACACACACACACACATATATATATATATATATATATATATAACGCAATATAGTGAATGTAGTACTTTTCAATGAGCACAAGATATTACGCTCGGATACTCTCTGGTCCAAGATAAAGCGCAAAGATACTTATAGACAGAAGTGCAGATCCATACATTGGTAATCAGTCATTTTTGACGGGTACTATACCAATAGATCTATGATATATGTACAAGCCTGGTTACTGCAGGGTTAAACTATTTCCAACCGACTGATGATGATTACTGCAATGTTGTATTGTATATATTCCAAAGATTGAACAATAATATCATATAAATATGGACTTATGTTTGTCAATGCTAGACATAAGGGGATGATATAAAATCCTGCCATTTAGTAAAAGGGGAAGGGTAAACAAAAAGGATCCTGAATGACATGGGTAGTGGGCTATTGTACATTTTAAAATTGGCAATGCAATCAGTCAAAAGTTGCCTCCCCTAAATTAGATGAGGATTTCTTTTGTTTTTGTTCTTGTTGTACGGTGGAAAGCAAAGTCAACTCCAGCTTTCGACTTGGAGTTGAGTTTGACAATATTAATACAAGTCAAAATACAAGGATCGTTTTTTTTCAGTCAACTTTTGTTCCTTTAGTTTGAATGTCTAGATATCGTGAAAACGTTTGTGATCTATCGCTTTCGGTCATACTTCTGTCCATTACCAAGTCCAGTGAAAACTCTGAATTTTATTCGTTTTTTCAATTTCTGAATACTCATAAACTCGGTATTTGCCGTTCGTACATTATACGCCAATTTTTAAATCATTCAGAAATACAAACGCGAGTAATATTATAGACCTTAATAATGATCAGATTTAATGTTTGAAAGTGCTAGATCACAAACGTTTGGACAATATTCAAATTCATTTGATCCAGACATGCGTTCTCTAATAAAGAAAAAGATAAGTTAATTAAAAAATCAAAAGACCAACATTCCTTGATTCAGGTCTTAAACTAAATTCATGTCACTGCTCAATAGTAAGAAGCTGAGCACTGCTCATGAGTCGAGCTGTCTGAACGGAATTGTAATCATTGAATATTTGCATCACAACTAAACTTGAAAATTGTTGACTATTAATGTGGTATAAATCAGAAATCAGATATCTATTCAATTCAATACACAATTTTACAAAGTACAAAAGAAGAAGAAGAATTTATTAACTGAGCAAGATGAAGGAATAATAGAATAAACGTCAATGATTCACCCATTCCAGAAAAGTTACCTGTCAAAAATATATGCATCTACTCGGAGAGACTCAGTCTTCTAACGCATTCTGGAAATAATCTATTTAGATTTCTGTCGCTGGCTGTTTATTCTATCTCTCCCTATTTCGTATTATTTTGTATTCATATTGCTGATGAAGGTTTCAAAATTCAATTTATTGGTTACAGTTTTGAAAGTCAACACAGTATGGGAACGAGACCAAAGTTGTTCGGTACCGAACGTGGTAGGATGAATTTCAGAATCAAGGATTATCACAATGTGCAATAGCTTACAAATTCATCAAAATCTGACAGTTATTAAGATTATTATTACCATGGAATCAAGAACGGGTGGCAGACTCCGAAAGATGTCCGAACATTATGAGAGGGCTGTTATCAGACGAAACCCCAATTATGTTATGTGACGAAACCCCAATCAGTCGATGGCTAATCTGAAGGCAAAAACAAGGGCCCAAAGTGTGAGGCCATTAGACGAACAAATAAGAGGCCAGAATCCAGTCACAAAAAATTATTGTAGCGTCCAGATCTGAAAACAAAAAACAAAAAAAAAAGAAACACATTGGAATTTGCAATAGTTCATCAGACTTTGAATATGAAGTTGCGGAGGGCTCTCTTCTCAGACAAGAAGTTCAATCCTGATGGCCTAAATGACCTTCAGTATTACTTGCATGACTCACAATTACCAAAGGGCACTTTTTCAAAGCGTGCTAGTGGCGATAGTGCGCTCATGATTTGAACTGCTGTAAGATATAGTTGGAAGATGGCCATCCAGTTTGTTTTCTAATGCAGTAGGTTACGTGGATCTACTAAAGAAGGTGAATTAAGTAGCTGAAGGGGCTTGCATTGGTCGCCCACACTTCATGTTTCAACACGATAATGATCCCATTCATACTGCTAGT
This sequence comes from Thysanoteuthis rhombus, assembly GCA_963457665.1. NCBI lineage: Eukaryota > Metazoa > Mollusca > Cephalopoda > Oegopsida > Thysanoteuthidae > Thysanoteuthis > Thysanoteuthis major. The sequence continues at coordinate 3,472,199 of OY735212.1, read as the reverse complement.
CATCCAACGATTTCTCAAAACGCAAGGTGTAAATATGTTGGTGTGGCTAACCAACAGCCCCGATCTCAATATCATTGAAAACATATGGGGATGATTGACTTGGAGGTTTTCAAAGACAGAAGGAAATCTAATATGATGTAGGAATTCAAAACTGACATCTTAGCAATTTGCCTGATGAATTACTTCCTCATCTGGTTCAAAGCCTGTCAAATCGAATCTTCAAATAATTAACAATAATGAATGCACAACAACTATAAAACATTTTACTAAAAATTCCATAGAATTAGCTAGTTTAGTTCCAAGATTTACGAAACTTTTCAATGAACCAATTGATATGTCTGATCTAAATGAATAATTCTAAACTGTTTCGCAACTATGTGAATAATTTTTTTTCTGTGATTTGGAAATTTTCTCCTGAGTTTAAAGTTTTGTGACACATTATATATAGTTAAGAAAATTTCATAAATCACATTAAAAAAATATTAGGAAATAATTGACTGAAATGACGTACATTTTGAAAAAAATATTTCATATGCTTAACGTGTAAAGCTGTAAAGCTTTCTAGATTATATATATATATATATATATATATATATATATATATATATATATATATATATATATATATCGCAATACGAATCAGGGCTGCAATATAATACAATAACTATATCCGATGTATGATGAGTTTATTTCATGAAGTGCTCGATACTTTCAGCTTTAAACATTAAGTTGGTTTAGAGTAGAGATTAAGAAATAATGGTATAAGGATTTGCTACACAAACACGTTCATGTTTCTAACCTGTTTGGGTTTTCTCTTGGTGAAACTTGATATATATATATATATATATATATATATATATATATATATATATATATATATATATATATATATATGTCAGTAACACCGGTCCTACTTCTTGACATGCATATTGAGTGCCGAAGCTTGCTAAAACAAATGTTGAATAGCAACATACACAATTTTATGATTCATCAGGAATTTTTTTCTCCATCAACAGAAATATTTAGTTTTTAGCACAGAAAATGTTTGAAGTAGTGACGTATCTGCTTACCCTATTCACAGCCTGGGTTTCCTCTTAACAATTCATCAGTCTAGTGCCATGGACGAGATAATACCTGTGTTATTCTGTTTTTTTCTCTAATGCGTCTAGGTCTATATTACATCAATTAGATAACCTTTGGTACATATCGGTATATAGTAACGTTATTGACAAATCAAAACCTAATCCCCAGATCGCTCGACACCCTTTGCCCCGATTTTATGTCCACTAGTTGTATTAGCAGTAGTAGTAAAAATCATATCTTCATTTTAATTTTGATTAAGTACTGTCAATTATCATTATCTTTTTTACTAATATTTCTTCCATCAAACAACCGTAGCCACCAAAGGTGGCGATGCGATCTATCCTTTTTTTTTTTATCAACCCTTTTTTTGTTTGAGTTGATATTTCCAGCACTTCTGGCCGTACTGTTTTGTCTACAACCCTTGAAATTAGTATCAGTACTCCACTAGACTTCTCTTTGTAGGTGGAGGGATTATTTTGATGGGTTTATTACAAACAACTACATTCTCAAGAATTTAGATGTTTGTTGAAACTATTTTAGATGTTTTTTAAAAGTGCAAAAAGCCTGTGACGCCATGAATAGACTTTTTTTCAGACAATATCGATTCTTCGATTGGATTTTTTTACATGACTTCTAAATTTAACGCTACGGTTGATCAATTATTGACTGTGATGGCATATCTTAATTTCTGTAGCTTTTGTTCACTACTTACTTTGTCTACAAAACAAAGTTGCAACCTATGTCGCACGAAACGTGATGCAATAATTTTGTTGCTGTTCCTCGAACAATCCAAGGAGTTCCTATCATTTGTTATAGCAATGGTTGTTTTTTACGGAACGAGAGTGCTAGCCCGACGCCAAAGACGGATTGCCTTACAGAGCTCCAATTACCCTGCTATCTATACATAAATGGAAGAGTGGATAAGCAGATCCATGCCTTTCCCAGGGGCAGCATCTCAAAGTAAACGCAAACTATCCCAGCTGGATCTTGAATTCAGTTTCTTATTAACCGTTAGGCCACTTGCACCTCAAACGTCAGTCGACGGCGGTGAGTAAACTTGTTCTGACGCAAAACAGACAGAGAGACGGGCGCTGTACAATAACGGACAGACACGGAGGAACGTTCCTCTCTCTCCAATGAATACTGTATCTCTTCCTACTCCGCTTTACAACACACCCACTCTTTCTTTGTGGCTACTGCCGTTTTATGATGCCCCCTCCCATTTTTTGTCCCCCAGCCTTTCCACCTCTTTCCTCCATTCGAGTGTCTGTCCGACCCACGGTGAAAGACACAGACACGCCTTTCTTCTATAGCATCCGTAAAGCCGACACCCACTTTTGCCGGCTTAGTCTCATGGATTCGAATAGGAGTTTTCATCTTCATAACTTTTCTCTATTTCTTTCTGACTATCTTTCTTTCTTTCTTTCCCCCTTCCTTTCTTTCTTCTCCCTCTCTTTCTTACTGACTGTCTTTCTTTCTTTCCCCCTTCCTTTCTCTCTTTCCCCCTTACTTTCTTTCTTTCCCCCTTCCTTTCTCTCTTTCCCCCTTACTTTCTTTCTTTCCCCCTTCCTTTCTCTCTTTCCCCTTACTTTCTTTCTTTTCTCTCTCTTTCTTTCTTTCTTTCTTTCCTCTCTCTTTCTTTCTTTCTTTCCTCTCTCTTTCTTTCTTCTTTTCTTTCTTTCCCCCTTCCTTTCTTTCTTTCCCCTTACTTTCGTTCTTTTTCCTCTCTTTCTTCCTTCCTTCCATCCTTTCTTTCTTTCTCTCTCCCTTCCTTTCTTTCTCTCTCTTCCTTCCTTCCTTCTATCCTTTCTTTCTTTCTTCATTTCTCCCTTTCTCTCTTGTCCTTTATTTCTCCCCCCCCCATCTCAGTCTTTTTCTTTCTTTCTTTTGCATGTTCGAATATGTCCGATCTGTTGCCTTCCTATAAGTTCTCCCTTTTCTTCTTTTTTCCCTTCATTAATTCAATGAATCTGTACATATTAACAAAAGTATGACTTACCTTAACTTAACTGGCTTCCCTTAATTGGCTAGCAATATTTATGTGATCCCCGAAAGCGCTCCGTTTCTAGACCAGTGGTTCTCAACCATTTCAAGGTCATCGCCCACATACGTCAGTAAGATTACTAGTATTCGCCTTTCCATCTAAGTCAAGTGACAGCAAAGAATAATTCAGAATAATAATTTCATTTTGCAAACAATTTGACAGTTTTAAAATAAGAATTAAATAAGTTCAAGGCAAGGCAAAATAATCAAGAACATATCATTTTATAGACTTTTATTTTTACCTGATAGCCTTTTCTTCTTTTCATTGCTTTCCCTAAGACAGCCTTCCTTCTTTTTCTCCTTTTCTCTTTTAATTTCTCATCTGATATAAACATTAATGATACTATTTTTGTATCGGCTTATACAGGCTGGTTTCTCTTTTCTTACATTTCTTCTAACTTGACGTATCATTCTTTCATCCGGATATTTGAGCTACTTACATAGACAAGATGCCTCCGTGGATAATTGCATTTTACCATTATTATTACCGAATACACATACGCACGTACACAAACATATGCCTGCATACACACACACACATGCACAAACACACTATCACACAGACGCACACATAAAATTGCGTGCACACACTCGCACAAATACACTATCACACACACACAATTGCATACACACAAACACACAAATACACACCGTATACACACGAATGATCACATACCTGCATGCACACACTCGTACAAACTCACACAGGCAAGTACAACACACACACACACATACACACACACACACACACACACAAACGCAGATGAATGAAAATAATTTACCATTACAAATTATAAGTGCAACAAAATATCATTGGGCCGAATAACATTAAAAATATCAACAAAATCAACGCCCTTCTCGCACTCTTTAATCAAATATTGATTTACAAAAAGTTTGGTCGGAATTATCGTTCCCTTATATGCACATATATATATATGTATACATATTTATATATTCACAAACGCATGTTAATAGTGTGGTGAACGATCATTTATCGTTGTATATTTTGAAAAAGTCATTTTCATACATGTAGTGTAATTTTGGGACTAGACCACCAAGTGAGGATCGAACTCACTACTCTGTACTAACAATATGCGAGACTGGTTTGCTACATATTACACTCCAACGAGACATAATTCTTTGGGAAAAAACCTAAACATTTTATTTAATGACATATTTACAGATTGCTTTAAATTCGAAAATTTCATACACAATATATATATATATATATATATATATATATATATATATATATATATATATATATATAGAGAGAGAGAGAGAGAGAGAGAGAGAGAGAGAGAGAGAGAGAGAGAGAGTACAGATCAGGTTAGTAAAATAGCATAATGTATAGCAACATCTGATATGTGATGGATTTATTTCATAGAATGCTCGATACATTCAACTTTATAACTTCGAAAATCAAGTTGTTTTAGAGTAGAGCTGGAAATATATAAGATGTGGATTCGCTACACAAACTAGTTCATTTCATAGTATATATATATATATATATATATATATATATATATATAAATATATATATATATATATATACCACGCGTAGACGGATCACCGTATCCCGTGCGTACACCAGAATTGATTATCTAAAAATTATCTTTCAACTAAATTAATCTAAAAATTATAATATTCTTGGGTCAAAAAGACCATAGAGACCCCCAAAAGGCACTTTATTGAAAAAATAAACCAAAAAAAAATATTTCTAGATGGTACTTAGGCAGATTTTCAAGGTTGTAACCCCAAAAATGTGACCTGTAGCGCCCGAAGCCACAGACGGATACACGAATACGAGCCAAGATACAAGATATCTGGAGCCCACTTGGCTGGTTGGTCGGGTGGACCTGGCCATTTGTGGGGCTACGGTGATTCATAGTGCATAAAATACGATGGTCGCACAAACACGCATGAGTTCACTATGTAAGTACGATTCTACACACATAAGATGCACTTACTGTGTATGTAGTGTACACTGGACTTGGGTTTCATGCGCCCTAGGCGAGATTTGAAACGTGCGGTTCTATTCCAACGATTAGTTTTTGTGTCTGAAGTGCACCCCTAAGATCTTTGCACCCGAGGCTACTGTCTAAATTTGTCTAATGGACGGGGTTAGTCCTGAACGAGTATTACAAATGTTTGTATGCATTGTCTGTCCGAGCGAGTATTCCCACTTTTATATTTGGAGCGGTCTTTCTCAACATTTTAAGGCTGGTGGAACCATTGAAATAACTTTCATATCTCCATGAACCTCAGGATAGTTATAATAGATGCTCTGCTAACAACGTATCGGTGTGTTCAATTTACGATATATTATAAGCCGCTGAGGAAAGTCGAGATGAATCAGTGAAAATCGATTAATATCGACAATCTTTAATTAAGGAATTTATCATATTATCTGAGATTGTAGATTTTTAGGACAATGTCTTCCAGAAAAAACTGTAATTTACAACGATTGTACAAAATTGCCGGCCACAGGTTCTTCTAGGTGGATAAAAATTCAAGTGCTTCTAGGGTCAAATGTCATCAAGACACTGACTGCTACTATTTATATTAAAAAGAACCTTGAAGGAAGCAAAATTGTTATACTTTTTTGCACCTGTATGAACTTTCGCATAATCCCTTACAAACTCTGGTGGAACCCTTGGGTGCCACGGAACCCCGGTAGAGAAAGGCTGATTTAGAGCGATAAGAGAGAATATGTTTTTCGGTGTGAGCAGTTGTGATAACTGATGTGTTTCTTGTGAGTATATATATATATATACATATATATATATATATATATATATATATATATATATATATATATATGCGTGTGTGTGTGTGTGTGTGTGTGTGTGTGTGTGTGTGTTAATAAAGAAAAAATAAATTTATCACAAGAATACCTCTAGATATCAAAGTGTATTTTTTTTTAAATTTGCCAATTCTTATAATACTTTGAGTTCATGAATGTCAGTAAAATTACCATTTATTTCCGACGGACTTGCAAATCTCTCTCTCTCTCTCTCTCTCTCTCTCTCTCTCTCTCTCTCTCTCTCTCTCTATATATATATATATATATATATATATATATATATATATATATATATATATATATATAATGATGAAAAAAGCAATTAGTTCACATATCTGTTTATCGACATAAGCCCTATGCGTACCCCCTTCTCCCAGTCCAATAAGTTTTAATAAAGTAATTCCACAAAATAATACATGTATATTAATCGGATGACTACAATTTACCAATAGACACTCACTCATCATTCTCAATAATAAATTATATTCACCGTTATTTTTAGAAGAGTTTGAAAATATGTATTACTGAGTTGATTAATTTATGATAAAGCAGTGTTTCTTAAACTAGTTCAGAGTTCTTCGCCCTTGTGCCTTTCTCACAAAATTTTGTTTACCCCTGACCAGGCCCGTAACAAGCATAGGGACAGGGAGCTGATAAAATCATCTTTTGACACCTAGTCCTGCCATTTAAACTATATAATGTGTAATTCTCTATATGATTTAATATGTCACATGAGAGTTTCTCAAGTGATAATTTTATTAAACTTTTTGAACATCATAAAAAATAGAGTGATGAAAAATTAAGCACTGAAAAGTCATTAGGTTTTTTTTTCACTTTACTTAAGATGATAAAATAAAGTTACTTTTTTCATCATCACCGACTAAGATGTTCCGGTATTTCTGTAATGAGCTTCTCAAACTGAGGTATATTCTCCCACCCCAACTCGCTTTAAGGAATCAACATCGTGAATTAAATTTCCCATTAGTTTCGTTCATTCCCAAAATAATTCCGTTCACTGCTGGGTGAGCTCTTCACCTCTTGAAAAAGAAAAAAAACACGCTGAAATAGAGCTTCAAATTATATTATAATCATATCATTACCCACGAAGTTCATCAAGATGTTATTAAGCAACATCTCTCTTTATTACTTTATAATAAGCTTTCTTTTATTTCACTTTAATCTAAGTTTCCGGGCTTTTAGTAAGATTCGAAAACTTTGCCAAATTTGTTCAGAATTTGTGTGGCATCTCTAGATTTTAGCCCCCCCTCGACGATCGACTAGTTCACTTAGTGCACATCATCGGCGCTGGTTATTAGTTTCTGACTAGTATCTGCTTTCATCTTAATTTCGATAGCTTTTCAGCGCAACGATTCAGACCATTGGTGAACGGTACGGATCGGAAATGAAGAATAAGCTCTTGGTGAGGCTTGGACTAACATCACCTTTGGTCCGGAAAGATCAGTTGTAATGGAAAGACAAGGGATGTGGGTTCGAGTCTTGCTAAAAGATTATTCTTTATTTCTGATCATTGCTGTTCACTAGTGGCAGTAGGATGGCAGCCTTACTTGCTGCGAAGATAAATGACAGTACGATGAAAGAAACATGACTAAAACTTTATAGTGAGGACCAATGCTACATCTAATTAAAAGAATTCAAGATGATATTAGGACGGTGCAGTTTTATTCTCTACAGGGAGAGTTGTCAAAAATACCCCTGTCTTTACTGCAGGGTGTGTCCCTGAGCTTAACCACTCTTAGTACGATGGGGATGTGCTGTCAGGTTCTCAGAACAGAATCATTTTTTGATACATTCCTTATCAAACTAAACATGCCATGACGTATATAAATTCTTTGCAGGCATGTTTCAATCGGAGTTAAATAACAGAGCAAGTGCAGGGTCCTTGAAGATACGGGACACGTAGCATATGCTTCTTCTGCTGCACTGACGATCCGACAACGGGTTTCACACGTGAAGGAGTTGGTTTCGTCATGGGGCTAGAGACCGTACCCCGTGATAATGTACTTGCTACCAAAACTGCAGCAGAGTGGTCGCGGCCCTATACTCCACAAAAACAAGTCCACAGGAATAAACAGCAGATAAAAACGTGTCTTGTTAGTCACTCAATAGAAACTGTCACATGACCGACGTCTTTTGGCAGCATGCCGTGTTGGGAGTGATCAATTAAAAAATTGGAAAAACGTGGTGAATCAATAAATAAGTTACTTCTCTCGCCTTTTGTTAGGAAGTGGTCACTAAAATAGCCTGAATGCTGCTGGAAACAATTTAAGGGAGCAATTAAGCATGAACTTACATTGCAAATTGAACACCCACCCACTTATACTAAAAACAGATTTAGGTGGTGAAAAAAACAAGAAATGTTTCTGTACGTACCATAAGGAGTAAATGTCGGAAATTTCCAGCCCTCTAGCTCCATTGGTATAGCGTCTATGTATGATGCATACATACAGACCAGCTCGTCGAAATTTTTGTTGACAGTTCAGGTTGACAGTTTCTAAAAACTCATTGTAGACCAAGCAGTTATGCTGCGTTAATTCCTTCCACATTCCAGGATCATCAAACACAATTGAAACCGAATAGTTATTTAACTACCTCCCCACGAGGGCAGAATGTGACACGAGGCCGGTTGAAATGGGGGGGGGGGCCTACATGCTTACGTGTGAGTAGCACATGCTTACAATACCTGATGTTCCCAAGCAGTTCCCCATCCATGTACCGATCAAGCTCACTGCTTAACTTCGGTGATCGAACGAGTTTTCAGCGTGATTCAACCGTAGGCTGAGAGCATTCGGAAGTTTAACGCTCCGAATCGTTTGATGTACTGGAAAATGAAGATTGAGTTATTTGAAAGGTTACAACAGTCCATTTAGTTGAAATAAAAGACATTTTCTTTTATTCCCAACATTAAATTTATTGGGTGGTGTTTGCAAAGTGGTCGAAATTCTTATTCGAGTGGTCACAGTTGAATGCGGTTGAAGTGTTTTGCTTAAAATGCAAGTTTTTTTTTCTGATGAAACTTAAATTAAATGCTTATAGATATACAGCAAAAAATTAATGAAATATGCGCAGTAGTTTCAAAATTATGGCATTTGAAAATCAAGAAACTTTAGACGCGTATTTCTCCGTCTTTTTTATCATTGGCAGAATCTACCTTGTGGTTCCAAGCCTCTCATTTTTACCACTTTGTCCCACAACCGTCTGCCATATTTTATGCAACTATATTATTCCATCCACCCGAAATTTTCATCTTTCTGAGCAAAAAAACAAAACTGCTCTTGATGCCTTTTTCAGTCTTGTAGTTGATTGAAATGTTTTTAATTAAGACAACTCTCGGAAGACCGGAATATGCTTCGGTGGATATGACGGACGGGCCCATCGCCAGGATAGAGCGAGTAGGGGGAGAGCATCCATTTAGACTGGAGGTCTGCAAATCGAAGTGTCCAGTGTTGCTGGAAAAAGCGCTATTTTGTTTTCAAACAGCTAAAACAGCTATGGCCAAAACATACCAAAAAGTTACTAAAAATGGCCAAAAACAGGCCCCGAAACGGCCAAAATATTTACGTCAGCTTTCGCTAATTCGACTGTTTTAACGTTCCGCCAAAACGAGACACGTGCTGAATTGGCAACAAGTAATTCCCATTACATGCAGGGAGGGCAAATGATTTCCAGGGGCGGAGGGCAAGCTTTGCAAATGGGAAGTTTTCGCTCACCCGTTGTTGAGCTTGCTGCAAGCTGTAAAACAACTTTTTTTTTCTATTCACCAAAGAAACTTGCGATGTAGTGTTGTCATGATGATGCCCTTTCTCTTGAGAAAATTCCGAAAGCTTTTCGTCAATTGATCTATTCTGGAACAGTACTTCTTTAAATCAAATCTCTGGGACATCATTTTCGTCCCTCTGTGCCCCTTATGCATTCTGATAGGAATTCATGAAAAATCATAAACTATATTGATTTTGATAAGACTTAATCGTTTCTGAAAGATTTTCCTTCCAGCTTCATAAAATACTGAAGTGATTAATTCTTTGAATATGTCAGTCTTAGATTACCAGACGGTTGAGCCTATTTTGGACAAATTTTTCACCAATACGCGGGTAAAACTTAGCAGCAACTTAACGAAGATCATGAGCGAGATTTTCCAGACTTATACCCGAGATTGGCAACCCCTGGTTTAGTAGTTCGAATATATGGTCATCACAAAATGACAGATTTTTTCATTTTTTTCTATTTGATCTTTAAGACAATATTTTGAACCGTATCAAGTCCCCCATCGATAGATTTACGAATCCATTTAATCCTCTAGACCAGAACTCGATTAAGCCAGTGCAGAATCGTTGAATCGGGAATGATTTTGCGAGGGGCCCCTGAAATTGCGGGGCCTGTAGCATATTTTACTTTTGCTACGTAGTTAACTCAGCACTGCTTCAGACGCACCATTTCTGAAACTTGAACCCACAGCAGAAATAAAAAATAATGCTGTCTGTTAAACCAAAAACAAAAATATTATTGTTCTTGTTGTCACGACGACGACAATAACAATAACAGCAGCAACAACATCAACAACAACAACAACATCAACAACAACAACAACATCAACAACAACAACAACAATAATAATAATAATAATAATAATAATAATGATGATGATGATAATAATAATAATAATAATAATAATAATAATAATAATAATAATAATAATAATAGGACCTCGCCTGGGAACTGAGAAAGCTGTGGAACATGAAGGTTAAGGTCGTTCCCATAATAATTCGGTTACTGCCAAAGCACGTTGGATGCACCTGTTTTGGTACAATCACCGAAGTTGAGCAATATAGAACTTGGTCAGTACCTAGATGGGTGACTGAATTGGTGGTGATCCCCTTAATCCTCCTCAAAGGTGACCGATCTCTGCATAACACTCAGTAACGCTAATCAAACGAGAGCTACCAGTTATAAAAAAAAAACAGTATGATGACGATAGTTTGCACAGAACGGGGTTTGAGGGTCAGTTGGTCTGATTGGCATGGGTTTGCTATTATGAAAGGGCAGACTCCCTCCTGGTAGGAGCAAAGGGATGAGCTTTAGGTGAATAATATTGATATTGTAAAAAGAGCTAATATTTGGATACTTTGAAGAAAATTGATAAATGTGGGCTACGGATTCTTCTATCTTTGATTGTTTGTTCCTATGTGCCTGTGTGTATATGTGTGTGAGTGTGTGTGTGTCCGGGCGCCCCTGGTTGCATTTTGGGGGCTTCAAACGGACGATCTGCAGGAGTACACCAGTAGGCACCATCCAAATAAACCCATTTCTTGTTTTGTTTGTTTTGTTTTTTTTTCTTCAGAAAAGTGCTTCTTGGGTCATTTTGAACCACCAATGCCCAAATCTTGTTCTGGTATGATTTTTTTTAGATAAATTTAGATAAAAAATCTATCTATTGAGATACTTGTAGATAATTATTTATCGTACACGCGTGGGTTATGGTGATTCATCTATGCAAAGTACGGATATATATGGATCTCTTAATAAGATCTTTTAAAAAAATTCTTAGCATTCATACCCGATAAATTCTATCACCTACAGTAGTTTCAATGTTCGTTGATTAAAGACACATTATTATGTTTTAAACTAATAGTTATATCTGTATTTAGCACTGATTACAAAAATACTTAATGACCAATTTGAAATGGGGCCTACATTTTCCCACCTAGCCTTGGTCTATAACCAAGTTAGTACGGGCCTGGTGGTTATAAATGAAAATAATGTCATTAAAAGCAAAAAAACGAAAAAAGCAACAGAAGACAGTGAGTGCGTCCTATCGTATCAATTTAGTTTTTTTCTAATATCACTCCTTGTTGAGAAACAGCGGGTTAGAGAAAAAATCTTAAGAGTCGTTTCTTTTCTCCCACAGAATGAAGACACATCAAAAACCCTCAATGCTCGATTCACACCCTTGTTTGTCTGTCTGTCTACAGCTGTCTTTATATTTTTGTTTGTTTATTTTATTTGTTTGTGACTTTTTTCCGGGTAGAAACTCAACCTGATCCCTTCCCCTTTTCTTTCTTTCTTTTAGTTCATTTATCCTCGTCTTCTGGGACGTAGATAGAGATTGGGGGGCTCGGGGGCTGCTTGGCTCCCTGAGGGGCCCCTCCAACATTGAATGTGATTGGTCAGTAGAAATGCTATGGGTGAACTACTATTTATAAATTTTTGGAGGCCCCCACCATTGAGGACCCCGGGTGGTGCTTTCAAGTAGAATGTAATTGCTTTTTCCCCCTTTTTTTTTCTTTCTTTCTTTTGTTTTTTTTGTCTCTTTCGTTCTTTCTTTCCTTTGTTTTTCTCTTTTTCTTGTCTTATTTTTCTTTCTCTATTTTTTCATTCTCATCTTTTTCTTTCGCCTCCACTTTCTTTTTATTTCCGTTTCCACTCTTCCTTCCTTTCTTTCTCATATATTTCCCTAGCATTTCTTTTCTCTCCTTTTCTTTTTTTCTCTTTCTTTCCCCTCTCTATTCCTTTCTTTCTTTATATCTTCCTGTCTTTCTTTTTTCTTTTCTTCCTTTCTTTCATCCTATTTTTCTTTCTCTCTTTTCTGGCTTCGTTTTTTCTTTCTTCTATTTAACAAGCTTAACCTTAACCCTTTTCCCCTTCAATTTTTCTTCTTCTTCTTCCCCCCGCCAGTGCTACTACCTTGTGTCAGACTAAACTAAGCTTAGTATATATATATATATATATATATATATATATATATATATATATATATATATATATATATATATATATATATATATATATGATGATAAACTTGGAAAAATGGGATGGAAATACATCCTGTTTATATTTCTCTGTTTATAACCAAGCA
>OY735212.1:3191896-3456896 GCA_963457665.1 Thysanoteuthis rhombus | reverse complement strand
TCACACTTGGCAACCCACTTGGAATTTAATTGATTGATAAAACCATAACCAAACCGTAAAAAAAAACAACTAAAAATACGCATGATCACACTAATATCATTGGAAAGTAAGGTTAATCCCTCTATAAACATTTCTCTTTTCTTTTGACTGCGTTCGCACGATTAGGTACTCGACGCAAACGAACGAGTAGAATTGAAATCCGTTTTTGACATGATTTTTTTTAAACATTTGTCTTTTCGCTTGACAAATTATCACGTGACTTTATTGGTTGCCCCGGTGGTAATATCACAACTACCAAGACGTTGTTTCATCGAAAATGCGAAACACACGCATACCCGTATAAGCCAGAAGCACACACATATACACATGCAAACACATACACCTGCCAGATACGATTACACATACGTGCATACTTACCATCCACATATGCTCACACATACACTTACACACAAGCACGTGCGTACCACATAAACGCGTGTGTGCACTTGTGTATGTGTGTGGTTGCAAAGGTTCTCAGGGCGCCCTCCAAACTGAAAAATAGTCGTAAGCAAGTCTCGCCCAGGGCGCATGAAACCCTTGCGCTAACGGTATTTGTGCCAGTGTGTGTATAGCATTTTTCATGAAGACTCGTTCGATGAGAGCTCGTGACACGGATTGCCCTACTGACGAAGAATCACAGAACCAGTAATTCTGAGATACTGTGGTCCCATCTAAAAAAAAATCATTTTTTTTTTCTGCTACTAATGTTTCGTGCTTTCGATCCATAAGACTCGCCCCTCCTCAGAGAATTTGTCAGTTTTCCGAAGGGCGGAAATAGCGCGAGGTGAGGATTCATTCTCACATTATATTTATATTGTAAACATGGACCCCACTCTCACTTGAAACCTAAAGAATTGCCCTAGGAGATGAGTGTCTCATGGCTCTAAAACACAAAAAATTAAGATGGGATCATTGCATATCAGAAGTGCCCCCTAATCTTGCTCTCTTATTGAACTGATTTAGTGAAAATAAATGGTGGCGTTTGCCGTTTTCTATACGAATTAGAATTCTTGTCTTGAAGTACAAACAATTACTTTACTACCTAGAAAAAAAACTGTAGAAGACGTTTCTATTTTTCAGTGGATTGTTTCAATACTGATTTATTTGTCTATTTAAAAGGATATTCACTCCTCAACAAACCAGTCCATCAAATTCATTTGTTCATTTTCATGTGATGATTTGTTTGAAAAGAATTTCGTGATGTGATCAACTTCCTTCGATCGATTCACGAAGGAAAGGGCAATCTCCTTTTCTCATTGCATTTGTTATGTTGTTTTTGAGAATGTGATGGCAAAAAACCTTTACAAATTCAATTGTTCCGACTGTTGGATTCTTGATAAGTTGTATTTACTCATATATTCTAGATTAACGATTTCGAAACTTCGAAAACTAAATTCCCCTTTCTATTAAGGAAACGTTTTTTTAGCATCTGATTTTTAGACTGTAATGAATGAACTACAATTACCTTTTAAATAATATTTATTCTAAATAGATTACACTTGTTTGATTTGTAATATATTGTACGGGTCTGATGGCAGTAGGACGAATGATAAAGTATCTCTGTCACAAAATTCACTTTGTCTGGTTCAGCAGTTGTTGCGGACCCCAGAGCATTATTTGTCGGACCCAAGTTTCGAAACCACTGCTATATTCAATTCCAATAATACATAGGAGTGAAAACGATCAACTAGCGAAGGGAATTAAACATGCTTTCTGAAGAAAAAAACATATCTGGTCTGTTACGAACTAAAGAACCCCGATTATCAGAACGGGAGGGGAGTGTTTGAATCGAATAATTATGATATAAATTATAATAACAAAAAAAGGGATTCTATAATTTCGATTCACTTTTTGTATGAAAACTTCTATTAACATTTCAGTAATTTTGAAGAAGATTTTTAGGTGCTTACAAAACAGGAGACGAAATGGTAACTCTAGTATAATTAGCGTTACATGCAGTGTGGCTTATCAAGTATTCTCAGGACCTTGAAGAAATCTTTTTGGGTAATTGATGTCCGGATAACCAAGGTTACACTGTAAAGAATTCAGGGTTTTTTTTCTCTATCTATTCTCTATCACTGTCTTTTCCTTTTCTCTCCCCTCTTCTTCCTCTTTCCTTTTGATTTTTATGTTTTTTATAGTTTATAGTTTATAGTTTACGTCTGAATGTAAGGGAAAAAAGGCTATGCGAACGGGTCTGGTTAGTCACTCGGTAGAAACCGTCATGTGACCAACATCTTTCAGCAGCATGCTGTGTTGGGGACAATCAATGGAAATTCGGGGCAAAAAAAGGGTGATCGATGAGTTCTTCTGTTGAGGCACCTGAGAGTCTGAAAAACAATACAAAAACAAGCGTAGGTGGATTTAAATAAAGAACCACGTAAACATCAGCTTTCATTATACATTTGAACTCCTTCTAAAAACTTATTTGAGGGAATTTTGTAAAAGAAAGTTTATGATAGACACAATAAATCAAGTTTTCAGTCCTCTAGTTCAATTAGTGAGGCCTGTCCGCGTGATACATACATATTTAGCCCGTCAGCCGGACCATCTTGAAAACTGAAGAAACGTATGATGACAGTTTTGGTTTCTAATATGTGTCCAGTAAGCTGGTATTATGAGTTGGGAGCCGTCTACCAAAGCTCAATATGGACAGTTATGGGATTTGAATGAGTTTCAGTGAGCGAAAGTCCCCCTAAGACCCTTTTAAACCATTTATCTCATCGTTCGGTATATCCGGTTTTAAAGATTTGGAAGTTCCCCGAAAAATAACACCTAAAAAAAGATTTCGTTCTGAATTCCTGAGAAGTGAAATTATCATTCTTATACACTGATTTTCTCGGATAAGTTTCTTCATTTTGATTGTTATGTTATCATCGCAACGTTTCGACCGTTGTAACCTTTGGCCTTCCTCGAGAATTCCAAACTCCTAGAGGGTCATCAATTACGACAGACACCTGAAAAGGGCCAGACAATACGAAGGAAAAATTAAGACTATAACAACCAAGATGAGGATGCTAGTCCGAGTTATTCTGTGGATAGTAATGTAAGATAAAAAAGCTAATTTTAATTTTCAGTTTTCATGCAGTTCAACAAATTAGAAGAAATATATCGTCTGACATTCAAAAAAATATGTTGAATATTTTGCTCTGTGCTTCTTTTATTCATATTAACCGATTTCCTCTTAAACAAGTTTCAAACCTTTTGCGTGTATTCTTTTAATAATTTCGTGAACTTTTTTCTTAATTTCTTTGTGGTGTGGATTTATTTTTGCACCTGTAATCAAAACTTCAACGTTCTATGTTTTCTTCAACTCAGCTGAAGAAATATGAACATATATTTGACTATTTCATTTATTTATCGTTACCTGATAAAGACCAGAGATGTGGTAGACTTTTTTCTCGCATCAAACATGCAACATTTACCAGGGTTGTCAGATGTCTTGTGTCACACGAGAACAAATTTGTTTGGTATTAGGATCATAGTAAGTAGCTTCAGTACCGAAATGATCGAATGAATTAAAATACATCTAAGCTTGCTAGAAGATGAATTAAAGTACTGTACATCTTCCTTATCTACTGCTCATGCACGTTTATGTCGTATCATATTCGTGTGTAAGGGATTGCTATCTTCTGTAAAATTTCCCACAGAATCAACTCTCCGAACTGAATAAATAATTTTCATTTTTGATTCAGAAAACACCAAATGGCAACCCTATTTGATAGGGAAGTGAAAGACCCCCATCTGAATACTCCCTAGCTGCATGATTAAAATCTCGGCACGTGGCTTCCATAGATGGTGAGCGAAATGATATTGCCAGGTACTATTATAGCTTAATAAAGTCGCCACTGTTGAAATGTATCAATTATATTTGTTGGAATAACACGCGTTTTAATCTCCGAGAATATGAATTAATAAAAAAAATCAGAATCTATTGCTTGGTATCTAAAAAAAATCAGAATCTATACTGGTATCCCCTGCTATACGAATGTTACCTTTACGCTTCTTTATCGCTTTTACACAAGAATGCAAAAAACAAAAACAGCGCCCAGCTTATGTTTTACAGCGAGCCTTCATAAAGATAGCAGGAACCCTCTCCATCTCTGTCTCGAATGTTTCGCCGCTCACCTTTTCGATGATGCATCCAAACACTATTTTAGGGGTATGGGAACACTCAAAAAATTTCCCGGTTAAATTTGAGGATTTTTTTTCTTCGCTTCGTGCAATTTCACCTTTTGCATTTTTTTTTCTTTTCAAGGAACGCTCTAATTTCGATTAGCAGTGGCGAACCGTGAATCCAACTGGTTCATTTCCCTAAGCTTTTATAATTGTCATGTGCTCGCAGCTCTAACATGGTCTGTTGTGAAACTATTTACTATCCTTCAATTTGGGCCCAGTGGCTTTCTTTTTTTGCTCGACATTTATGAAATTAAGATAACTGAAATATTTGTTACTGATCAATTCAAACATCAGACTGGCTACAAACAGTTGCACAGTTAGGGTTCTTGGCGCCCGGGGGTCAAGACCGGACCCAGGTGGGGGTAAGGGCAGTTCTGCTCTATCCTTATGGAGAGGTGGGCATTATCAATTGCAAGGCTTTATAGGTCAGAGGAAATTTTGTGCCCCTTCACACGTGCTTCCCTCTCTATTTCAATCTGTCTTTCTACGTCATTAGATGTTAGGGAATCCATCGGGGTGCTTGACTCCCTGAGGGCCCCACCCAACATTTACTAAGATTTGATGAAAAATTGCCATCAATAGACATGCTCTATCAACCTAACTGGTGTAAAACAACCTCAAAGGACTACGTTTATGCAATTCATTTAATGTGAAAAAAAAAAATTTCCTTGTTATTGTATAATTCCAGTTGAAATGCATACAGAAGGTGAACTACTAGCTTTTTTGAGGGTCGTTGGGGGGGGTAATTTCAAACGGTGTGTCTCTTTGTATACGCATATACGCATCTATTAATGTTATTTGTTTGTCTGTGTATGTGTACGCACCTCTGTATTTGTTGTATTGTGTGTGTGTGTGTTAGTTGTGCACATGTGTGTTCAGAGATAGGGTCGCATTCTCTTATGATGAGTATATTTGTGTGTGTGTTTGTATGTAGACATGCCTGTATATGCTTGTCTGAACGCATGTGTGCCAAGGTTGTTGCATATATGCTTCTCTTTTCTTCATGAGAGAACGCGAAGGAAGGAACTCTATGGATGCCCGAACAGAACAACAATGCCATTTTTGGTAGCGGAAACTTTGCGGCTCTTCACGAGTTGAGAGCAAAAACAAAAACAAAACAAAAGATACAACAAAAACAAGGTTTCACTTTTTATTTTTGTTGCTTTTTTTTATCAACTAAAGTTTTTGTCCGTTTGTTTTCATGGACAGCATCAATAGATGTTAAATTAATTGAGGGAGATGTCATGATAAAATGGGGCGGTTTTACTTGTTTGCTCGTTTGTTTTCGTTTATTTACCTTCACCAACGAAGTTGGATGAGGTATATATATATATGTATATATTCTGGGTCCACACAATATAAGTATGTGTTGTCACTTATAACCATACTATGTATATTAATACATATTAAACACATTCACCTCAATTGAATTATATCAGACGAAGCGTTGTCAATTATCATTTTTTATTAATATTTTTTTCAAGATGGAAGAAATTTTAGTCAAAAATCAATAATGATATACTTGGCTTGATCTGGAACGAAGCTATACACGTGTAGCACACAGTGGGATCGAACTCACAACCATAGTTTTGTCGCTTACTCTTGTAGGCACCTAATATAATGTGTGTGTGTGTGTGTGTGTGTGAGCATGAGTGAGTGAGTGAGAGAGTTGTGTGTTACACCCTTCGTAAACTTCCCGTGACTGTCTATGTCAGTAGCAACGTAAGTGAGGTGAAGAACCACCTAAGGTCTGCCAAGGAGCAGAATATGTGGGTAAACCCTGAGTTATAAAAACGGACAAAAAGTCATTATATGCATGTATGTGCATGTGCAGTAAATAAAACAAATTGATAAATGCGTTGTGGGTTTTACGAGAATGCCCCTCCCCACAATGGAAGATTTTCGCTTTTGTTTGTTTTTTTTTCTTTTCTTGTGTGATTCTCCTGCAATGTTTCGGCATCGCATGTGCGACCGTCTCTCGTTGTGTCGTATTTATCAGAGTGTGTAGCGTGTCGTGTGGGTTCCACGTGTTTAGATTGTCTAAGGTCTATGGTTTCTTGGTTTTTTTTTTTTTTCGTTCTACCCTCCGCTTCTTTCTTTTTTAACGTCTCCTCATCATCGTAACATTGTCTGTCGGCTAACCATGTGTATCTACCCGGGGACACAAGACCCGAGGTTTTTGGTGGGTAGAAACAACAACAACAATAAAAAAAAATATTAAAAAGACCGTAAATAAACCGAGCATTCATGCTGCCCGTAGCAAAATCAAAAGCTTCAATAAATCAAAGGGGGAAAAAAGCGGTGAGCATGGGGGGACAGGGGGGGCTTAGCTTTTTGAGACCCCCCCACAAAAAAAATAGTGAGATTTGTCAGTAAAAATTTAGTCTGTGAAACCGTGAACTACAGTTTGTTAAGCTGATTCCCCCCTTCATTTGGAGACAGGGGGCAATTTATTAAAAGCTCCCCCCAGGTCCCCTCCGCTGCGCCTCTGTGAGCAAGGGCATTTGGGGGTTGGGGAATTACCGACGGATTTGAGGTATTCATTGTCAAAACGGTCTGCTTGAGGTTTTTATCTTTCAAAACGTGTCGAACACACAGACATGAGGCACAGGCGACGTGCGAATGATTTCCTCAACGCAGCCCGAAGCCCAGAAGACGCAGCTAAGTTTCACACAAGTGCATCTGAGTTTGTTTCTTGTTTGCAAACACTTACAAACCATCTCTTGCATATACGCTCCGATGCACACACATTTTTTTAGCTTTTTTTCTCTCTCTCTCTCTTCCCTCTGTACATATATATATATGTGTGTGTGTGTGTGTGTGTATATATATACATACATGTGTATATATAATCTCTGTCTCCTTATTTTAGTCTCTCACGTATACATATATATATATATATATATTTTTGGTGTGTGAGAAAGAGAGGAGTGTGTGTGTGTGTGTGTGTGAATGTATGTATGTATGTGCATATACATATAAATTCATATATCATGTTTGTTATTTCACCGCGTTTAGAAGTGAATCAAACCTCTTTCTCCGTCTGTCAGTCTGTCTCTTCATATATATATATATATATATATATATATATATATATATATATATATATATATATATATATATATATATGTGTGTGTGTGTGTATGTATGTATATATATATATATATATATATATATATATATATACATACATACACACACACACACACATATATATATATATATATATATATATATATATATATATATATACATACATATATGTGCGTGAATATATATAACATCTTATTTTTCATATCATAGCAATTATATGTATGTATGGAAATAACAAGATGGATGAACAGCTGAATAAATACCATAAAATTGCTACTAAGCTGACCTTGCATTGTGCCAAACTAGACACTGTATATCGATTACTATCAATATTGTTTGTTTTTCTTTCTGTTCTGCAATAATCTTTAAAATCATCAAAAACTTATCAATATCCGGAAGGAAATTCTCAGGTGTGTATCAATGAGATGATTCATTTTTAGACGAGAAACTACTTATTATAAAACTTGATACTTCACAACTTCGAAGTCTTTATAAATTTCATCTGGGATTTTATCAAAAAGGGATCAGGCTCATTCTAGTGGAAGAAGAGCCCATTGTCAAGGGCAGAGAACCGAAAAAAGAGAAAAAGTCACATTGTTCAATATATAGATCAAGGGTTTGTGACCTATGGCTAATTCCGTCTAGCGGCCTCAGCTCATTCGGGCTGCTGACTGAATATATATTGTTGTATACAAACATTATTTCTATTCCTTGTCTATCTTTTTTGGTAGACACTTGAATTCTGTGTCGATGAAAGGGAAGTATATTAAATCTGTTAATAGGTCAATGATTTCCGCTGGTAGTTAGTTTGGAATGCAGGAACCATAAAATTCGACAATATTTTGGCCTAAAAATAAGAATTCTGTCTTCACCATTGATTCGCTGTAAATGGGAGTTCATGTCATACGCCGATGAGGATGAATAATAAAGTAATTAAAAAAAACAAGCTGTTTCTATAGCCTTGTATGATCATTTAAATTGATTTTCAATCAGTTTAGTCTGCAAGACATGAAAAAAAGATTTCTAATCCTTCAAGAAGTTTGCTGACCTCAGAAATAAATAGTATAATTAATCAACGCTACCTGCAACAGACGTTAAATCACTGTTGCTGGGTTTAGTTCATTCTCGTATTCAGACATCTACTTGTATCTATCAATCCAGACTTCGTCCATCTTGCACACACTCATTCCTATTAATGAATCGGGTTAAAAAAGATCAAATTCCCCTCTAAAATAGGTTTTCAGTGGGGGTCAATGTGCTATGTAAATTTATGCTAAATTGGTCACTAGCTTGTGTCCGTTTTTTTTTATTAATGAATAGGAATTTTTTTCTCTAAAATTCCCTTCCAAAATAGGTTTTCAATTGGGGTTCAATGTGCTATGTAAGTTTATGCTAAAGTGGTCTCTAGTCTGTGCCCTATTGCTTTTTGAAAATTCGGACCCTTTTTAGTGATCACAGCTCAACAAAAGGAGAGAGCAGTAAGTTATTCATTGATGGTCTATTTATTCAACTATTTCATTGATCAAAACAGAATATCATAACTTCCCATGGGATGTTAGTTCTCATCTATTTCTATTTTTTGTAAACTGGACTTTGCGAAATTCGCTTAACAATGAAATTTTAGGGCTAGCTACTTATAAACGAATTGTTGGTCAGTCTACCTACTTATCCCATTTAAATCCAATTTAATCTTAAACACCTGGAATTCTAAAGAGAAAACAAGGTGTCTTTTTATTGCTGCTTTTGTGTGTCATAAATAAGTTGAGTTGATGGTAACTATAAAATTTCACGAAGAAAGTCTAAGTGGATCACAGTGTATTAAACAGTCAATCGGTTTCATGTATTTTCAAAAGGCTGCTTTGACTTCGGGGGTAAAGAGTTTTTGATAGCCTTTATGTACTTGATTCGTTTCATTGAGGCCTGGTAAGGTCAAATGCACGCGAGCGTTAACACATTCGATCTCACGTACACACACCAACACATGTCCACTCGTTCACAGCTGGTTTACAGCCTCACTGTGTCTCACAGTTGCGATTCGTGGGACGAAACGACAATCTCTGTGTCTTTCTCTCTGTCTGTCTCTCTCTACCAACTCACCTACCTATCCACCCATCTATCGATATATTTCAATTTGTATGTGTGTTTTTACGTACGTAATTTCATACATACATACATACATACATACATACATACATACATACATACATACATACAAAAGCTTAGTTTAATCTGGCACAGGTACACTGAGAGTGAGTAAAAAAAAAACGAAGGTTGCGTTTCGTCAATTCTCTAAGCAATGATGGCATGCATGTCTTGAAAATCAGCATTCGAAATCCTGGCTTTTACCTGGTATGTGCAACACAGCTGAATAATTTGGGTTAACTCTTTTCATAAGTTCATATCATATTCTTCAGTGGCTCTCCGAAGGCTTCAGTTTGGAATGCTTATAGTTTTGATATACGAAGGCTACAGTAACTGGTAAGATTGTGTAGCACTGATCTTCCCACTTTTTGTTCGTTCGTACTTGTAAAATCCCCGATACTACGCGACATATCATCAGCCTTTCTAAGATATAAATAATGCTTCGTATTCCTCCTTTCTCTCCATGATTTTTGCCGCACTAGACCAAATTCGTAGGGTCCTGGGACCAAACTGAATAGATACAGTACCACAATAATCAAATGATACAAAATCCATCATCTGAGCAAATTTGTAATATTTGGAACCAAACTAAGTAACTTGAGTACCCAAATAATCAAATAACTCCAAGTATATCATCAGACCAAATTTCTATAGACCTAGGACCAAATTAATTATCTTCAGTATCAAAATAATCAAATGGCTTGAAATCCATCCCTAGCCCAAATTTGTATGGTCTTGGGACCAGATTGAAGAGCTTCAGTAGCAAAATAATCAAATAACTCAATCAATCATCAGACTAGAAATGGATTAAGATCCATATATTTTTTGCCAATTGTTCACGTATATTTTGTCGTGTCGTCATTCGTGTGTAAGGGATTATCATCTTCTGTGAATTCACCTCTTTATTTTCAAAAAACCAAGTAATTTTGTTTTGTACCAAATTTTCCAATTTTGGTCTAGAAAAGTACCAATTGGCAACCTAGCCCCCTTCTACACTCAACCTAAAATGGATTTTATTCATTTGGAATAAACACATCCAAAATGTAAACAATGCCACTGTCCCAAATGTTTGTTTTTCATTTTTTTAATTCAATACAATACAATAATAGTTTTATTATTCGACCTTTATTGTTTTATACTCGGCTGAGAGCGGGCCCGAGAGAAGAAATTTGTAGAATTCGTTTTTTTAAATCGCAGAATATGACAGGAGAAAACAAAACAACAAGAAAGAAAAATAAATAAACAAAGAACGGGTAAAGAATGTTCCCAGCCTTATTTCGAAACAACCCTATTATATAACACGATATGTCCTAATATATATATATATATATATATATATATATATATATATATATATATATATATATATATATATATAAATATATATATATATATATATATATATAAAAGGAATACAATATAATATGATATAATATCCGATGTGTGATGGGTTTATTTCATAAAGTGCTCGATACATTCAACATTAAATAAAGGAAGGAAATGTGTTTGGGTACCGAATCCTTATTTGATTATATATGTGCATAAGTATGTATACATATATTTATAGTGTGTCCTTGTGCGCGCGTGCCCACAGATACTACCCTCTGAGTTTAGTGTATATCATGAGAATTTGAGAGTATTCTATTGTCGATCAGCAGAAATGAAGACAATGACAAAACCAAAATAAAAAAATATTGCACCAGAGAAAATACTCTTCCCTCATATGTCTGTTACTTGGAGTTTTTTTCTAAACAACAATAACACTTGGTCTAATCCTGGCTGGTGTGTAGTGACAATATTATCAACTTTATGAATATAATAACGCTATTTTATCAGAAATATTTGCTTATTATCCTGACCACTGACAATCCCTTTTTTCTGATTTCCGATGCATTTCTGTTGTTGAAAAAAGATTTTTCCATGCATTTCTTTAGTAAAACATATTAAATGTACTGCAATTGTAAAAATATTTTTTCAGTCCAATGTATTTTTTTCTCAATTCATTCCTATAGTAAAAAAAACATTTTTTAATGCATTTTCCGTGTAAATGTTCGCTGTCAGTAACGCTTGCTTTCACTCCCGGTGGAGATGCTTTAACGCCAGTGGGTAGCGAGAAGAAAAACTAAACTTTGCCTCAGCATACAGGGTTCAAATAGAGTTGGCATCAAAAATACTGATGAGGTTATTGTTTCCTTCTTTTTTTCTATCTACCGCCAGAATTTTCTGCGTCACAAGAGTGAATAAAGATTTTGGGATATTGATTTAATAAATCCTACCCATGATATCACGGTTTGCATGATAAAACTATAAATGAAAAATGATTTTATTTCTTCCGGGGAATAAAAAAAAATGAATCAATAATCATACAAAGCAATGGGAATAACTTGTTTTTTAATCACTTAAATGTTACATGCCTCCATGAATTTCCATGTGCTATCTATAAATGAGTATCATGAAATTATTTCTTTGGGACAAAATATTGTCAAATTGTTGTTCAAATTATGTATATATACACGCAACAGTAGTAATGCGTAGTGCAGGAACATTTTTAGTTGTGAAACATTGATTCGTTTGAGGCTGTTGCAAAAATGAGACTTTTTCTCTATTTCTCAATACTGAATTTTATGGCCCGGATTTGCCCCCCGCGGGCCGTAGTTTGCCGATCCCTGTGGTAATATCATAATTAATTTTGACTCGTTTTCTTATATCTTCATCCTAACTTTCTGTTGCTTAAGGAGTAATGGAAAGTGAGTGAGCCAACTCGGACTCTATTATTTGGCTATCGATATAACTGTTGCTGATACTGTTTGGTGAGGAATTCATTATTTGTTTACACAGGTGCCCGACCGATGTTGCCTGGAAGTTCTCAGATGAAGCATTGTAATTATCCCAAGAAATATTCCGACCACTATCCTCATTATTATTTCTCGCCTAGTTTTTCTTTCATCTTATTTTTGTTGCTTTTTAATTGCAATGCACCGGTCGTTTTTATTTAGTTTTTATTTTTCACTGCAGTCTACGGACATTTAGTAAATAACAGAGCCGAAATAAAACAGTAGCCTCAAGCGAACTTTCTGATCCATGGTACTAGGGCCGAATTTTACATTGATAGAGCCCTGTGCATAACATTTCTTTCGGGTTCCTTTTATTTGTTCATAAAAAAAAGGCTTTTTTATTTTTGAACAAATCAAAACAAAAATGAAATATTCAAGAAATCACGATGTTTAATTTAACGGAAAGTTCTTCATGAATCAATAATCTATCTCTGTGTAAGATTATGAATCCTCAAAAAAATTTTGTCGAGATGTTTCATTTTTTGCCAGCAAGATAAAAAAATATCATAAGATATATTGGTTGGGGATTGAAATCTTGTGGCCCAGAGTAAGAGCATTGTTTGCTCGGTCCTGCATGGCGCTTACTTGATGGTTAGAGAATATTTTTTTTAGAAAAGACCTAGTCGTTGCGATTTTAAAAAACCGCCACGAACAAAAGCTGGCAGAAGAACTTGTAAAAACGATAATTATGACCATTTCTTATTTGAGAAATTCGGAAACATAGGATTGTTACGTCTGCTTTAACTTCTCGAGTAACAAAATACAACGAAAGAGAATCTTGTCGAAAATTAAAAAAAAAAAACACGGACTTGTTGCAAAATTGACACAAAAAATACTCAGTAACGTTTAACGGTTTAATTATCTTTTTTTAATCAAATTCATAAGAAAGAATCAGGACTGGAGAAAGATATGATTTGAAATATATTCTTCTTCGATCATCTAGAAACGTGGTCAGTAGGAAGAGCGGCATCTGACAGATTTTGTTCTTGTTCTTTTTAGCTGGAGATTTCAAAATCCAATTTTCTTTTATTTTATCAACATTTTCTTCTTTTTCTTCTTCTTTTTCTTCTTCTTCTTCTTCTTCTTCTTCTTCTTCTTCTTCTTCTTCTTCTTCTTCTTCTTCTTCTTCTTCTTCTTCTTCTTACCAACTTACCAACTTACCAACTTACCATACAAACAGACAGACAAACATACTCGGACATATGGACAAACACTTCAATACTCGTCTGAAAATATTACCAATTAACTATGACTTATTGTTAAGATTTAGTTCATCTTAATATTGCGTGTTTTATTACTATATATCAATTGTGACTTTTATCTACAGCGTTTGATTTACTAAA
This sequence comes from Thysanoteuthis rhombus, assembly GCA_963457665.1. NCBI lineage: Eukaryota > Metazoa > Mollusca > Cephalopoda > Oegopsida > Thysanoteuthidae > Thysanoteuthis > Thysanoteuthis major. Next base: position 3,443,266 of record OY735212.1, on the reverse strand, counting down.
ATTACTACTTTATTAAAATACTTCTCCGATGCGGAATCCGTCCTGTGGTTACAAAAAAAAAAAAAAAATATCCTGGACAATCCGTTCCCACGGGGCAGCACCTCTGAGGGGAGGGTCATGAGTCACCCTGATGCTTTCATCACTCAGGTAATGGGCAAACTGTGTCTTGGCTAATATGTACGCGTGGGAGTCCCTACGTAAAAACCGACCTAGTGTCAATTTTACTCTCATGGGAAGCAAACAATCTTAATATATTACTCATTTAATTACCTTATTTAAATTAGATGTGACAACATTTACTCAATTAAAATATTACTTATTTTATTACTATGTACTAAATTAAGTGACTTTTTTTCATGTGGCATTTTTCCATTGCTAGAAGACATTTCTGACTTTTACCCCGCTTCATTTTAATTACATTTTCTGGTGTTTTTTTTGTTTTTTTTCTGATGATTTGGATTAAATATCAATTTATGCTTTTTCGAGATTTCACGTTTATATAATAATCATGAATTAATTCACGATAAGATGTATATACTGAAAGATTCTCAGTTCTTGTAATTCACTCAGACACACAAATATCTTCATCAGGGCCGACCTTAAACCAATTCGACTAATTCCTCCCGCGCCTAAGGAGGTCCCACGCTAGGGTAAGCTACTCTGGTCTTGTCTAATACACACAACTCATTGCAACATATACTTAACACCACATTGCAGGTTTTATAGAGAAAAGCAACGGTTTTAATTTCCCTACTGAATTCTCTTTGAATAGTGTTTGTTTATCCTGTTCATATTTTGAATTATGTTCAATGTATATAAATTGAATTATGCGTTAATTGATTACGGAACAGAGTAAAATATATTTCTATGAAATTTCTTGGCACACGATTTGATTGCTTTCTATTCTGCCATAAAGTCTTCAAAAAAATTAATTCATACCTCTAAGATTCTACAGACCTTAGCCGTAAACCTGGGGCTCTGCAGAAAAAATTTTTATTTATGCCCTGCAGCTCCTCAGGCCAGCCCCGATGCTCATATTCTACAAACGATGTCCAAAAGATAAATATGCACTTTGTTAAATGTAGCTCCGATTTTTGACTGGTAATTGAATAAATACTTTCATAAAAAAAATGATTGTTCTAGTAAAGTTTAGATAGCTAAAAGCGTATATCAATAAGTCCTTAGCCTAATTGAAAAGAGGCATTTTTACTCAGCAAATGTTTTATTTTCAAACATAATCTCTTTCCTTGTCAAGTGGTGAATATTAATCACATAGATTATTCAGCGAAAAATATCAGATCAAAATTCAGCAAATGACCACATATCAGGATACGGGCTTATTGATCCACACTCGTATTAGATGTCAATATTTCAATGACGTTCTATTATTAACAATTCAAAATGTTTAGAAGAAAATAGCTTCAAAGTTAATGAAGTGTCAACAGATTTTTCTCTCGAGGAAAAGAATCGCACAATTCCATATTATCATGATATTAGTTCTTTTTAGGTACTCTCATGTATTTTGGGTGGAAAAGTGATATGTGACAGAAAAACGCCTGAAACTTGTATAAAAGGTTGTTCTATCGTCATAATCTTTGTGACATTAATAGGAAGAAAGATTGACAAAAAGTCCGATCTAACAATTATTTCTCTCCGCTATATAGAACTGGAGATATATGTATTTGAAGAGTTGTTTACACTGTATAACGTAGTGTAACGTATTAATTTGTATGAAAAAAAAAAAGAAAGAAAAGAAAACACCCAAATTTTATAAATCTGCCCTAAAATCAGTTAATCATTGGATTTCAAAAAAAATTTCTGTATTTTTTTCATTTATCAATTCATTAATGGAATGGGTGTTTCGTGAGAAAAGTATGTGGAAATCATTTTTAAGGGAATTTACATTTGTCACCTCAGTTAATTCTATAAAATATCGATAAAATATCTTTTGGACATTAAAAATATCTACATTCTGTCAAATATTCAGATATTGACCGTAATCATTATGAACAAACAAAATGAAAATACATTTGGTGTCCGAAAGTATGAGATAAAGCATGATTCTTATTCCGGCAATTATTTTGACTAGCATTTTCATCTATATTGTCTTTTACCACTAGATTTAAACTGATGAGTTCTTCGGCCTTCCTCGGGTGTATGGTGAATCTTGTAATCTTTAGGATTAGGCAAATATTTTATGGATAACTAAATCAACACACACCAAATGAAGAAGGGAGAATAACTCGATCGAACCAAGGAACATAAAATTAGGGGATACGAGTCATAGCTGTTCATGGATTAATCCATATATTTTCTTATTTTAGCCATGTATCTCATCAAATATAGAAAAATGATCCCGCTTAGATTTATTTAGAATTAATAATGATATATAATATTCATTGTATGAGTTTTCACACCAGTAGTATCTGGTCTCTAGGGATCAAGTGACAGCAGATCTTCCCAATATTTCAGAACTGATTATTCTTCCTTATTTCAATAATGCTTTCTTTTTTCTTTTTCTTTTTTTTTTTTTTTTTGACTTAATGGGCTCAAAAAAATATTTGCTATGCAAATGATTTGTTTAACATCATTTTTTTATCTCCCTCAATACAGATACACTATCTTTTATGTGAAACTCTCGGGAACAGACACATTATGGATTGGTTGTGCAGATACCGTGTAAAGGATAGACAATTGAGTCGATTGTTGGAGAATGGCAATGTCTCTACAATGAAACTTGTAAATATTCACCCTGAGTTATGTAAATTAAGACTAAATTATGTGACAGTCTTTTTCTCTTCTTTGGTGAATGAGATGGAATAAAGATGATCCATAAAATTAGTGGCATAATTTTTATTTCTAAGTGTAAAAGGCCTCGCGGAGAAAGTTTTCGGATCCTTTCGGTTTTCAGAATTCTGCATAGCAGATAGTGTACCTGTATACGATGCTCTCAAGTCCTTTCAAAATCTAATATTAGATGCTTGCTAGAACTGTTCGTAAATTACCGGCTGTACAGGACAAAAACTGTGCTAAAGTACAACGCATTAATCATGGGGTCACTGTTAGGGCAGAGGGTTAATATTATTGGGTCCCTTCCATTTCTGTATTTAACAATTATTTTCGAACAAATCAAATCAAAAATGAAATATCCATAATATTATGAAAATGTGTAATTCGGCTTGAAGACCATAATGGTGAATCCTCAAAAATGTTTAGTCGATAAATTTTATATTTTAGTCCGCCAAAAATAAAAGAAAATATTTAAGTATTTTTTTGATACATTTTTGGGGCCCTGTGCAGTTGCACTGTTTCCACTCACATGAATACGGTCATGCTTTCTCTTAACAATAAGAGTTGCTATCTTCAATGTTGTATATTGATTTTTGTTGTCTAGTGTTGTTTGAACAAGTAATTTGCAATGTTCCCTTGACTTTCAAGTGGCCAGAGAGCGCGAAAATCTTATGTTTTGAAAATTGTTTTCCTGTGACAAAAGTCTGTGTGCACTGAATTCTTGTACAAATGTTAACCTGAAATTGTTTCAAGATGATTTTGGCACAGTCTATTCTCTAATGTCTAATAAAAAAGAAGTATTGGCATGTTTTATTATAATACAAGCCTGGTTGCATTCTACGGAGTAACGCATCTACTTGAGATTTTATTTTATACTTTGAACTACTTTGTTCGGTTTGTAAGTATAATTATCAATTACTATATCATTTTAGATAACTAAACTTTCGTGCGCACATCAATTTCTGTTGTGCGCTGTTTGTAAAACGTGTGTGCGCGCACAGCTACGAATGAACTATGACGTCGAGCTTGCTATGTATTTTTTCCCTTGACTTGTGAACAGACGATATTTTCGTGCCGTCTTGCTTTGAGAAGCAAACTGCAAACAAGTCGCTGCCTTGTGTCTCCTGGGCGAATTCACATTATTAGTTACACCAAAAACAATGCCCCATTTTCTCTGTTTCTCTCATGTTCCTACCACGAACATGTAAAAATAGATGGAGAAATTAGACGAAGATTTTTTTAACCGGCCTCATACTGTGAGTACTTGGCTAAATGATAATGTTTGACTCTACCGATGTAGATGGAAGAAAAGAAACGGGAAAAATTGCTCATCGGAAGTCACAATATTGGAGAGTTTTTGATCAGGCGATAAAATGAACAAGCTTTGGCATGGAGAGTACAATTCACGAGTACTTATGATTTGTAAGGAGCTTTTTTTTGGTCGATTCACTATTGTGCTTTCTTTCTTTTTTAATTTCTTTCTCTCTTCCTTATGTCTATCTATCTGTCTATCTATCAACATTTTCATAATTTTTCCTGTGTATTTTCTAAGTTGGTCTTAATAACTTTTTTCAGTGTATCATTCTGCCCATCTATCTATCTATCTATCTATCTATCTATCTATCTATCTATCTATCTATCTATCCCTGTGTGTAAATATCTATCTATCTATCTATCTATCTATCTATCTATCTATCTATCTATCTATCCCTGTGTGTAAATGTCTATCTATCTATCGATCGATCTATCTCAGGTTTTAATATCTATCTATCTATCTATCTATCTATCTATCTATCTATCTATCTATCTATCTATCTATCTATCTATCTATCTATTTCAGTCTTTTAATATCTATCTCTCAAAAATTAACTTTCTATCTTCAGTTACGTACTTTTGAAAAGTGAAACAAATGTGCGTTTTTTTTCATTCTGCAAAAGTCATAAATTTGCTGATCTCCAGTTAGTTAATTAAAACGGAGTCATATTTTTGCAATTAAAACGCGCGATTCTCTCAAAACTGTTGAAATAGCAAATACTTTTTCCTTTTTCTTTTTTTAAAATACAAAATTAAGCTGATTCCACCACGTATGAAATGGTTGGGCTCTTTCCCCCGTCTATATGTGCATTTGCTCACAACGTTTCGGCCGTTTACCCTCTGGCCTTCGTCAGGCGTTGTGGAAAAGTGAACTCATAAACGAAGAAAATAATTCAACCATATCATACACAATGAAGATGTTTACTGATCTGAATCAGCTTGCTTATATATTAAAAAAAGAAAAGGAAAATTCATTTACTTCAGCAGTTATGAAAGAAGCACGTTTTGATTGCACAAGTAAGACTCTGTTTCATATCATACATAATGATTAATACAACCTGACTAACAAAATTTAGACAAGTTGACGATTTGTCTTCTTGATGATACTGAAGGTTCGTGATTTTCTCTTGTAAATAAGTAAGCTAAAATTGTTGAAATCAGTAAAAAGAGGGGAAAATACTTCAATCATTCTGACTCTATGAAATGAATTGCTAAGTATATTTATTCATACCTCATAAATAGAAGATAAGTTGGGTATGAACTTATGGTTTATGAATAGAAACGAAAAGAAGAAATAATTAGTTCGAGAAGTGTCGAAACTTTGAAAACTGCTATAGTTTTAACATCAACACTAAACAAAAAAAACTGTTGTTTTTTTTTCAGTCGAATTCGTTATATAAAAGGAAACTATTTTTTGTGAAGATGCAAAAAAAAAATTAGAAAATATTATTATTTCTGGAAACTTAATATGTATTTAGTAGATCTTGATATCCCTTTGAGGGTGGAGGGGTAGGTTGTCTGCTGTACTTCAAAAGTGTTAAGCATAAGTATTTGATGATAAAACGTTTTCTCGGTTGAAGATTCTAAGATTTAAACATAGGAAGTTCCAATTTAGAAAAATCAACCGTTTTTTCGTCTTCTTTTTTTTCTTTTAAAAAAACAGTTCTCTTGCATTCAGGACTTGATAATTGTTGGGTTTGAAAGGTTTGGCTAAAATGAAATAGAATAAAGCGCGAATCGTTTACTTATTCACAACGGAAATTTATCTAAAAATGTGCATTACACTTATTTTTATGACACTAGTCTAGCCATGCCATCAAAAAATGACGGAAGAAGAGGGATAATTTTGCCAATTGATTGTACTTGAAATTATCAAAAACATTATATTAATCTAGATTTTCTATTTGAGGTTCTGTTCACATGATATCTCCAAAAGTTCTCAATGAATTTCAATGAAATTTTGTGGAAGGATATGCCGTAGGCTCGAGAAAAAATTATTGAATTTTGGAACGGATCCAGTCATTTGTTTTTGATCGAGAGATGTGTTTAATATTCAGCAGGAAAGAAAATTAAAAACGATCAGCTTATAAAATAGCTGAATTTAAATTTCCAGAGGAGTAACTCAATCTTCCTATGTTTGAACTTCACTAAGTTTTTTGCAGTCGTGTTGGAGAAATAGATTTTAAATATCGTATTGCAGAAAAGACATTAGAAGAACATTTTTGATTCTAGAATGATTTCAGTAATACGGTAAACAAAGATATTAGATATTTACAAGATATAAAATTATACTTGGGTCTACCATTCTGAGAAATCTCATTTCGTCAAATTAACTTTTGCAGTAATTTACCCTTGTTTTGGCAATGATAGAATTAGTTACTTACATTACAGGTTTGTGAATTTAAAAAAAATACTCATCTATGTGTACGTATTTTTGTGTGTGTATATATATATATATATATAATATATATATATATATATATATATATATATATATATATATATATATATATATATATATATATATATATACAATATATATATATATATAATATATATATATATATATATATATATATATATATATATATATATATATATATATATATATATATATATATATATATATATGCGAGTAAACCTGAGCATACGTTACGCCAAATCTGTGAAATTTACTTTGATTACATAAACTTCTGATCATAAGTTGAATTTATGCTTGTTTTGACTGAGTAAAAATTTTGACCAAATCAAAAGTACGTTTTCACTTATTTTTTTGGTGAAAATATTTGATTTCACAAATTCTTGATGGTTAAAGATTGATTGTTTTGATTATATGAACTCTTGATCAAATTAAAACTAAGCATTTATTTATTCATTGTAAAAAAAGATTTAAACCTTCGACAATTACGCATTTGGCGTAATATATACATTTATATAAATATGTGTATGCAAATATATTTTATATGTATATATATATATATATATATATTTTATATGTGTATATATATATATATATTTATATATATATATATATATATATATATATATATATATATATATATATATATATATATATATATATATATATATATTAGTCTACGTTATCCGTCAATATTGTGTGTATATTACATAGTTATGCATGTGCGTATAAATGCGTTGATATATTATACACACGTGTGTATACTTGTAAGTAAATATATCGTATTTCTTATGTAAATATATGGACATGTAAATAAATGTGTGTATACAAGAATATTTTGTGTATGTGTGTGTACACGTAGGGTTGTCAATAAGTCCGTAGCTTAATGATGGAAAAAAGCATTTACTCTACACAACAATTATCGAATTTTCAGCATAATTTCCTCTTTGGCAATGCACTTGATCCAGCGTTTCTCAATAGATCATATAGTCTGAATAGTATACAGTGAAAATTTCAGATCGAAATTCAGCTAATAACTGTCAGGACTCATTGATCGATTATCGTTTAAAGATATTTATGTGATCATACATACATTGGTATATATATATGTTTGGTGCATAACATATGTACTTAATTATGCATATGTGTAAATACGTTATTGCGAGTATATTATATGTGTGATTATCTTGTCGAATCTGTATCCACTTTCCTCTCATACATAACTATATATATTAATACAGGTGCGTGAGTATATATGACGTCGTTCACCCACACAACACCTTGAAATCTACATAGGTGATATTAAAGTGCGCATGCACACACACACACACACACACACGTATATACATACATATAATAATAGAAAATTGCTTTGAATGATTGAAGCGATTTGTCTTGTTTTCCCCAACAGAAAAGGTTTCCATGGCGAAGATATGTCACTAGGGAATGTTTCAAACTATATATTCCGCAAACGTTACGTGAATCTGAAGGTAAGAGAAGATTTTCAGGGACCAGCCAAAAAGTTACGTCCATAATTTTAAAGTATGAAAGCCTGAAAAGGGAAAAATGATTGTTGCCTCATCTTTTTCTCGCCAATTAGGAAAAAATATATTATATACAACCGCACAAATATATCTAATTAACCATATGATTAACTTTTCTTTTCATTTTTTTTTTCTATCAGACGAAATTACACGATATGATGGACCGTGTGTGTTACCCCAGCACTGAGGTACTGATGGGTTCGTCGACACCTACTACGACCACCAGTCCTACGTTGACCACAACGCCCCCTCACCATCTCCATCCACATCTTCCACCTCATCAGCAACAGATCACACCTTTACCGCCCACACCACACCACCCTCAACACCCGCAAGCCACCTCGTTATCGATCCCGTCTACGACGTCCCACCCGCAGACGGCAACGCAGCACCCGCATCACACCCAGACGCACCAGCCGATGCCGGACATGGTCACCACGTCCCCAGGGGCGTCTCAAACCAGAAGTAACAGTGCGGGGGCCCTGGGCCGGGGGATTGTCAAGGAGGAAGACGAGCCATGCGAAGACAGTTTGTCTCGACCCGTGGCAACGCACTTCCTCTCTAACAGTAGCTATTTACGTATTTTTGTCAACGGTGATTTCAACCAGTGCGTTGAAGAACATTTCCAAAGGTCTCTAGGGTCTCAGCAGCAAACCCCCTACAGGGCCACTGGTTCACCGCACAGTGCAGGGTCTTCGCCTGACGGGAGCAAAACGACGCGTTGCAGCAAAGGTAGGTACTGATGTTTTCTAATAACTAGTTTACAAATGCCGTCAAAAAATGACACATGTACACACACACACACACACACACACACACACACACACACATATATATATATATATATATATATATGTGTGTGTGTGTGTGTGCGCGCGCGCGTGCGTGTGCATGTGCTTATTAATGGCAGCGATACATAAATAATTTTGCAATTACTTAGTATTAAATCAAATTAGAATATCATAAAACATTATGTCACTCTGCATGTTCTTGCTTATGCTCAACCAGAATAAATAATAAAATGGTTTCTACGCGTTTACATGTATGAATAAATGAGGGAGACTACTCTCTAATCTCAAATCTAATTCAATAGATGTCTTCATCATTAAACGTTGCCGACTAAAAATATTGACAATCTAGTGGTGTATTATATATATAAGGAGATGGACACTTTGTCACTTGCTCTAACTACCGTCTTCGTCTGATGTACAAAATGAATCAATGTTGGGAATTTGGAGGAACCCCGCTCATTGCCACTTGTCCAAGTCCCGTAATACTTCAGCTTTTGTTGACGGACCACTTCTAATGTTACGAAATGGCCTAAAGCGAACTTTTGGAATGTTGGATAAATATATATATATATATATATATATATATATATATATATATATATATATATATATATAACAGAATATTATATGCATCAGAATCACGATGCTTTGTGTTCAAGCTTCAAAATTAAATAAAAACTGTGCATATTAGCTCTAAAAATGACTAAAATAGCAACATTTTATGAAGGTTGCGTTGAGCACTTATCATGAGCGCCATTCGTACACGAACACACAGACACAGACACAAATACATATATATATATATATATATATATATATATATATATATATATATATATATATATATATATATATATATATATATATATATATGTATTAGTGTTTAATATGAGCGCACAGATACTACCCTCAGATCCTTAACAGAATTGTCGGGGAGCGACACTTTGATCCTGGGTGGATGTGGCGATCTATACGCAAACAATCCAGTCATTTTTGACGGGTTCTATGCTAGTTATATTTTTTTTATGTAGAAATTTTAGATTCTCTTCCAGCAAAAATGTATGACATACTTTTCAAAATTTATGCGGTCGAATTACAATATTAATTTTTTTATGCTGAATTTATTTCGTATATGGTCGTCGAGAACAACCAACTCAGCTGGAAAAGGAAAGAAAACTGAATTTGAGTTATTCTGACACAAATTGTTTTACTTACTGTATCTACTAAGAATTTATCAACAAACATGAAAAAATAAAGCGGATTCCATTTGTGTTCGGAAATGTTCTATAGATAGTTTTATTCATTTATTCATTACAGGCTTACTAATTGAAAGATTACGAGCGTAATTTCCCATGGCTCTTACACTAGTTCAATTAATGGCCACATGTGACGTTATGTGTGGAGCTATCTTGTTTATTGTTTATACTGCAGCGGTTGTTACTGCTCCGTCAGTTTTATTAGGCTTCTCGCCAAATTTACTTACAAAAGTGATTTTTTGAACACTTCCGCTGATCGGTCCACTTTGGGTTTTCAAGAACTCAAAGCAACGAACAAGAGATCATGATTTTAAAGTCGTTTCTTTAAATTTAATAAAATGTATAAAGAAGTTGACAATGACTCAAAGAGGGTTATGCTGGCCCGTTGAGGGACGCAGTTTATAGCAGTCGGTTAGATTTCTTTTCTTTTAATTCTGTGCAAAAAGAAAAAAGCCTAATTGATTTAAGATGCGACAAATATCCCTTTCTCTCGAACAGATGCTTCTTGTGTGGTACGACCTCCACCCTTCTTTCTCCTTCTCATCGAAATCCGGTTGTGGGCAAACGAAACCGCAAAATAAGATAATAATCCTGAAAGGGAGTCATACCTTTCTGTGTCACCCGTATGCGTTTATATCGGAGATGAGTCGATACTTAGATATGCGCGTGAAGAACCCCCAGCTGAAACGGGTTCACTTCGCTCATCGCCGACGGTTCCCTCTGTGATCCCCCACCGTAAATCCTAGATACAGCCTTACTGTATACCTAGTTCGCAGAAGTGTGTGAATGTGTTAGCGCACAGACTCATACACAATATATATATATATATATATATATATATATATATATATATATATATATATATATATATATATATATATATATATATGAAAATAGGTTGATGAATTTCGCAATATGGGTTCAATAAACTTACAGTTGTAGGTTTCAGGTATAATAATTTTTCACTCATGTCTCGAGTATACATGTATATATACATGTATGTGTGTGTGTGTGTGTGTGTGTGTACACAGAAGAAAATAAGTTGGTTAATTCCGCTATAAGGATTGAATAAATTCAAGAAGAAGGTTAAAATGAAAGCCAAATTTTCAAGCTATGATTTTTAGGTATAGCTGTTATAAGTCTTAACTGGTTGCATACAAATCTTTAGAAGGCTGATTTTATTCTCTTTCTGACCATCTTTATATATATATATATATATATATATATATATATATATATATATAAAATTTGGCCCATTGTTTCCAATGAATGTGTACCAAGTCAAATATACAACATTAGAAATATAACTGACAGACTCTGTCTATTTACTGTTTTAGTTATTTTTCGTTTGCGTACTAACCTTTTATTAACAGGATCGAAATCTTGTAAGAAATGTTCTGAAGAGGGTAGGTTTCAAATATATAGATCTTTTGACCATCTCCAGTCATTATCAACAAAATGTAATTAATGCTATCTTTTATAATTTTATTTCTATATTTTAAGGGTTCTTTTTTTGAGTAATGAGTAATCATTGCTATATCTGTTCAAATGTTGAAACCAATACAACTATTTTTACACGTGTGTGAGATATATATATATATATATATATATATATATATATATATATATATATAGAAAGAGAGAGAGAGAGAGAGAGAGAGAGAGAGATTGTTAAGCAGCATCGAATATGGTCTGTACTTAGATGGGTGACCATTACTAGCAAACCCTGATACTGTAAGCATCTTGTGGGCTTGTGCCAGACTAAGCCAAACTCAAAAGACGTTCTCATTTTACCTATGTAGACGCTTCTCTCTCTCTCACACTCTCTCACTCTTTCACTTGTAGTTCTGTTAATCACTCTGCTCCCCCTTAACATCCACAAGACCCCTTGACTTTCCATCTCACCCCCAACTCTTGTTCTGCTTCTGCATCACATCGGACAACTTTTATGTTTGTTGTTCGAACACCGTCCCTTTCCGGACGAGATTTGAAGGAAATAATTGAAAAGACATGAAGACCAACAAACAAGGTGCCCAAAATAAACAGTTCAACACATGGCCGATGGTGGGCTGGGGGGTTATTAAACAGACTGGACCCAGGAACGAACCTCGCCCGAACATCCCAAGCTCAGCTCCTTTTGGGTCTCTTTCTTTTTAAATTTCTTTTTTTCCTTTGTTCCAATATCTCCATCTCCCACCCACCCCTCTCTTTCTGTCTTTCTCTCTCTCTCGCTTCTCTTTCTTCTTTGTTCTCTATATTCTTCTCTCTCTCACTCTATTCACTCTTAGCTCTCTCTCTCGCTCTCTCTCTCTCTTTCTATATCTATCTCCTTCTCTTTCTATTCTTGTTTATCTCCCTTTCTTCTTCTTCTTCTTCTTCTTCTTCTTCTTCTTCTTCTTCTTCCCTATCTCTCTCTCTCTATCTATCTATCTATCTATCTATCTTCTCTCTCTCTTTCGATTCTTGGTTCCCTTTCCTTCTCTCTGGCTTCTCTCTGTCGCTCTGTCTGTTTGTCTCTGCCTCTGTCTCTGTCTGTGTGTGTGTGTGTGTGTGTGTGTGTGTGTCTCTCTCTCTCTCTCTCTCTCTTTCTCTCTCTCTCTCTCTCTCTACGAACCCCGAACAAGAAACCAGTAAATAAGGACACAAAATATGGCATGGAAAAAGGTTGAGTTGTTTGGAAGAAGGTCGTGCGCCGGCAGAAAATGCGTATCCTGTGGTTTTTGACATTTTACACATCATCCCCCCTCGTCCGCCGCTGCAAATAGTTTTCTCCCTGTTCGTGTCTTTATTAAGTACTCGTCGTCTCCAAATGCTGAAATTGTAAAAGTCGCACAGACTCTTAAAACACGCAGAAGACTAATATATATATATATATATATATGCAATCGACCTCGGGTATTTTTTCTCATTGCCCTTCGCAGCACCCATTACAGTTGGAGTCCCTGACGTAATATTTTCCTAACATATCTCTGTACATGCGCGTGTGTCAGCTTCTGAATGTCATGACGAGACAGAGAGAGGAGGAGATAGGGAAGATGAGAAAATAAGAAAGACTGAGAAGATCAGAAAGGAAGAGAGAGTGAGATCATGAGAAAAGAGAGAGTGAGATCATGAGAAAAGAGAGAGAAGACTAGAAAGAATTAGATAGATTGAGAGAGAGAGAGAGAGAGAGGAGGGAGAGAGAGATGAGTGTAAGATTGGTAGATTGACTCAGAGAAAAGTGATTGACAGGCCGGCTGGAAGACAGTCAAAACTGTAGACAATATGTAGATGTCAGATTTTTTTAATGTGTAGATATTTAGGTAGATATGTAGATAAAGAGTCGAGCCAAAAAGCAGTTGAGTGTGAAGATTCTAAGAAATTAAGTAAACATACTTTTACGTTCTTACAATTAAAATACATACATAGCATATTGTTCATATCCAAGGTTTCATTTCTAAATACACTTTACGTTACGAAGGGACACCATGACGTACAATGGTTGAGAAGTTAGTCTCGTAAACCACTGTTACAGGTATACAATCGTTGATCCGAAGTCCGTGAAACCAGACACTTCTTGGAATATCGGATTTTCGACCTTATACAGAATAAGCACCCATACAGAATAACCACACCAAATTTAATTCCAGTCATTAGGTCAAATTAATTCATTAATATTTTTTTCTGAAAAGATTAAGCTAAAAATTTTGAGTGGAATTTGTTAGCTTACTTTTCAATACTGACATACTGCTTGAAAACACTCTTTCAGCTAAAAATTTGACCGAATGACTCGAATCAAATTTGAGGTGCTTATCCCCTATATGATCCGACGGGGGTCCGGGCTATTGGACTTCTAGGCAGAAGTTGAATCGAAGGCTCAAGTCCCATGGTCTGTCCGTTATAGAGGCAACCCACCAAACCATTGACCGTTGTGTCCATTTCTCCGGCATCTCGCAGTATACATGGAAGATGAAACAAAGATAGAATAGACAACACTGGCAGCTGCATGGTCAAACTTCACTCCAGCTTCTAAATGAAAATGATTATTGTGATTGCATTGTACATATAATAAGTAAACAATCATCAAAATACATATATATATTTTTGTATAAATTGATTTATTCATAAGAATGAAATGAGATTTTGCAGATCTATACGACAATTTTTTTGTTAATATCTCAGACTCCTCGCAATCAGTTGGCTATGAAATCACGTTGCATATCGGTTTACACCCCTAATTCTGGTGAGAATTGTTTTTGTTTTTGTGGTTACGATGAAAAAATAAAGGAAAAAATGAAGTCGACTCCAGTTTTAGAGTTCGATAATATCTTTTTTTTTTATTTCACCCTCTTCAAAATAAAGTATAAATCACTAAGTATCAACGTCCTTCCCGTGGGCAGCAGAGGCACATCTGACCAGTGGGAGCACTGAGACACAACTGTATGACATGGGTTGAGACAAAACTGTCTCGAAATAATAACCTCTGTTGTGCTCTATAAGGCCTGCAAGACGACTTTGGTTGAGCATAGATTGTGTCAGGTCCTGTTTGGCGATACAAAGTTAAGGAAACAACCATACAATTGAAAATGAGGATTACTAAAAGCTCCCAGTAGATCGATATACGAAATAATACGAATATTCTTTTTTTTTTTTCACTCCACTGTTGTCGACTATGACAGCTTGCTAGGAAATTCGATGCAAGTTGCAGTCTACAAATGCCATTCAAGAGAGCCTCCCCCTTTTCTCTCACCCTCCCTCTGCAAAATAACACAAGTAAATGTAATGTTTATACTTTGAAATTGTTTTTCTTTTCTTTTTTAAGTGGGTCTCTCTGTCTGTCTCTCCTTTTTTTTCTGATTTACGACAATCTGGCTAAACTATAAATAATTGCAGAAAAGGTTAAATAATAGAAATTCTTGAGTATTCGGATTTCACATAACAAATTTTGCAATGACTAGAGGCTTTAAACAATTTAATTAGCTTCCCCCCAAAATTTGAGGAGTGCCTCAAAATCCATTCTTTTTTTTTTCTTAACCCCCACCCTTTATGATGTATTCTTTCTTAGAGATATTAATTAAGTTTAGCACAAGGGGTAGGAAGATTGTGTTGCATCATTCTCCATACGGGTTTGATTCTCTCTGCTTTAAAAATCAGTATTTGAAATGGGTAAACTGAACATATTTGCGAAGAAAATGAAGAATATGTTGTGACTCGATTGGTTTCTCAAGGTCAAGATGGAGCCCGACATGAGGTTCGAGTACTGGCGAATCTTGGGGCAGTGCTTTAAGTAAAGAACAAACAACGATTACACGCTTCTTTGTGAATTATTAGTGAAAAAAAAAAAAAGATTGATAGGTGAGAATTGGAAAGATTGGGCGAATCTTTGTAGTTATTCTACCCAGCCATATAGCTCCAACCAAAGAAGGGGGGGGGGCGCACTGCAGATATCCCTTTTCCAACGCAGAGCAGATCCTATCCTCTCCTTCGTATGCAACAAATAAACATTCCACTGGAAAACGAAAGCTAATAAGTAAGATCACGAGAGGTCATATTGACAGAAACGGTCCGTACTGGACAACGAGTTTTTCTTTCTACAGCTCTAACAGCAAGACCGTTTTTTCTTTTGATCTCTCTTCCTCTTGCATTCTCCCGCTCTTTTCCTATCCCTTGTTAACTCTCTCTCTCTCTCACTCTCTGTATTCCAGTAAACCAACCTTTGTGACTCTTATAGTATCAGTAGCAGTCATTAGCCCTCTGCCTTGTAACTTCCTTCTTTTTCTCCCCTTGTACCCTCTTATGAAACTACCATTTTTTTACTCGCCCTCTCCCTTCCTACCCTCTTATCAACTTTTGTTTCTTCCTGAAGTGTCATTGTGTAATCAGAAGGACACAATTTTTTTTGTGTGTGTTTCAATTGCAAAAATTCAACTTTTTCTCTATAGGAGAGTAATCGCTTTATCTTTCTCTGTACATTTTTCGTTTACTTGATCACCCCCAATTCGACACGACCTTTCATTACTTAATTCAATTTATTATCGATTCTCTTTCTTCATTTCAGATTCTGTGCCGATGACGCAACGAAAGTTCCCTCCATCGTTCTGGGACCCACAAGCAATTAATACGCCATCTAACAGCTACCAAGACCCACTACAGTTCAGTACCTCAAATCCTTACCTAAATCCGGCCGCTCTTCACGGCATCTCTAGTCTACATCAGGTGACCGCTGCCAGTCCCTGGCATTATCCACTCTCGCCGCACTCTCAGGGGTCCTATCACCGACCCAGCCCAGCTGCACATGTGCACTATGATTTTTCATACTCGTCGATGGCAGCGGCAGCTGCAGCGGCCGCTTCAAGCCGATTTGGTAGCACGCACGGACAATACAATCCTTTGATTATGTCACACCATCCGGTGGCGACGGCCACGCAGCCTGCCACGGCAGCTGCCATGCGGTCGGCTTCGGGACCTTTTAATTCTATGCCAGGACAGCATTGCGACATATCGGGCAAATCGGCAGCTGATTTACCAACAACGGCAAGACGATTTGTTGAATATCCATCACACACTAATCTGGAACCAGTCCTTACAGGTTTGTCAAATCGTACTCTCTCTTTCTCTCTCTTTTTCCTTTCTTTATTTATTTCTCTATTTTTTCTTTTATCACCCTCTCTCTCTCTCTCTCTCTCTCCCTCTTTCTCTCTCTCTCTCTCTCTCTCTGTTCCTTTTGGGACACTCCACTTCTATTTCTGTGTCTCTCTTGTCTTTCTCGGTTTCTTCTGCATTTCTCTTTCCCTCTTCTCTCTCTCTCTCTCTCTCTCTCTCTCTCTCTCTCCATATTTCTGTGTTCCTCTTGTCTTTTTCTCTCTGTGTTCCTGCTGCTTCCCTCTCACTCTTTCTCTCACTGCATTCCTCCAACCCCTCTCTCCCCCTTTCGCTCAGTCTCTAATCTTCCTACCTTTATTTCTCTCTTTTTGTGTTCCCCTTACCTTTCTTTCTCTTTGTCCCTCTCCCTGGATTCCTCTCCTTACTCAGTCTGAATCCTTTCACTCCTTTATATTCCTGCCTTTATTCCCCTCACCCCACCCTGTACACGAACAAATACTTGTAAAATCTAGAACAAAACACAAACATGGAATAGTGATTGCTTCGTTTTAATTGCACTTGGCACAATCCGACAATGATTTGATACTTTTTTTTATTGTCAGTGCCGAGACAATATCACATTTTGGTTGGCGCCGTCGCAGACAGGTATCACTTTTTGGCACCAGATGCCAAAAGAACGATTACGTAGTTCTTCGGAGTTTCTCCACGTCATAATTCTTATCTTGCACAATCAGGATGTGCATGCTGAGTTAGGGTGGATACGGAGTCAGGAACTAAAAGGAATGTTAAAAAGAGAAGTAATACATATCGACCGTTCAATTAAACAATGGACTCTTCCACTGAAACGAGTTTTTAGTTTCTTTTCTAAAAATAATCATCTAATAGAATTGTAAGTCATCCTCGCTCAATTCGTCTTTTCGAAATAAACTTTTGTAGATGGGGGGGGAGGGGCGAACCATGCATTCGTCCTCTCTGTTCTACACCCAAATCTCCTGTACCTCCTACCACCATAACCTCTGATGACATAGCATGACATACCATCCCGACTATTTTAGGGGGCTTGGGACGCTGAAAAACTTCCGGGGTACCTGTACACCCGATTTTTTTTCCACGGGTTTTAGCCCGTTTAATACAACACACTTTTTGTGGACTCGATATCATAGTTTATTTATTCAACAAAAATAAGTTTCAACTTTTTTTCTGGCACTCTTCCTTTGGGGGTGGAGGATTTTATAGGATCATCAGATCTGTTATGAAACTAATGTTCATCCATTGACTGGAATCGTGGAAGTTCTACGGCTGTTGACTACTAGGATCATCTTTTATCTCATTCCATTGCTCTCCTCTCTCCATTCGCCCGAATCTCCACATTTTCTCCCTTATCCCTTCCAATCTCCGTGTCTTCATCTAAATGTCATATAAACATGGATCGGTTTCGCATGCGAAAAAAGGAACAAGGAATGCACAAATATTCCCAATTGCATCCTCTCCTTTATTTATTTTTTTGCTCGATCCCTCCATGGAGGATCTTCATCATTATCATCAACATCATCGGTCTTTTAACGTCTGTCGTTGGACATACACCTTCCCCAGGATTCGCTACAATTCCCTATCATGGGCATCGCGGAGCCAGTATTTCCTGAATCTGTCAAGTTCATCTCTTCATCTTGTGTTCTGTCGGCCTCGGTTTCTCATGTGATCTCTGGGATCCATGTTGTGAGACATGATATCCATCGGTTGTCTTTCATTCTTGCAACATGGCCTGCCCATTGCCATTTGGGTTTTTTAATAGTTTGTACATTGCCACAAACACCTGTTTTCTTCCTTATATACTGTGCTGTCTTGTAATCTCTCCATGTAAGGTTGAGCATGATTCTCTCATGCGCACGTCGCATACTTCTCAGTTTGCAGGCCTGTCTCTTGGTTGGGTTCCATGTTTCAGCTCCATAAGTGACTACGGGGAGAATGCATTGGTTGTATACTCTCCTTTTTAGGATTATTGGGATCATCTGGTTCTTGAAAGTATCACAATTTTCACATCTTCCCAACCCTATCTGCCTTTCTTTGTTTCATTGTCTCCTGATATCCAGTCAGCCAGCCTGTCTCTCTATGTCCTTCTTTCGTCATCGTTCCTTACCCTGTTGTCTACCTATACGTACATGTACATTTCATTTTTACTTTCACTTGGTTTTCTTTTGGTTCTTCTTGGGTTTATCTTTACCTCCTACTTCTTCTCCTAAGATCCTCACTTTTTTGTTTTAATTCCTCCCTGCCTAATAGTATTATGTAGGTTTCTCGGTCAGAAAATATAACTAGTTCCAGGTAGGTAAAGAAACTCTGAACCTAGGTAGGAAAATATAACCGTTTTGCATACAAACAATGAGAATAATATTAATCCTTTTTTTGATAGTTTTTCTACCATCTTATTTTTGTTGTGTCGTCTTTTTTGTTTGTTTGTTTTTTTGCCAACTTGAAACATTATCCTGATCAGTTCTTATTTCTGGTCAACCTGCACATTGCGACAGAACACACGCACGCGCACAAATAAGACGAAAGAAAAATGCAGCCAGAAAGTAATAAACGGTTCTTTCGTTGCAAAATGTCTTGCGGACAAGGAGAAAATGTGAGACAGCCTTTTATGCATTGTTACTCACTTACTTGTAGCCTTTACGGTGTCCATGGCTTCAGCCGTCCCTGCATGGGCTTTACATATCATATTACTATTTACTTCGCCTGTTTGCGATCTGTGAATTAGACTCGAGGACGACAAAACCCCGGAATTGCACCACTCATTTCACCCTGCACTCCTATTTCACATATAGCTAGAGGGAAAGACCGATTAATGTTGTTCCCAAAGGCTTTAGTGCAAAGTGAACCAGAGACGTTACAGTTACATTTCGAACACGGCTCTCCGGGTCCATTCTCTGTGCTGTAACCTGCTTAACCAATCCTTTTTTTTTTTAGCTCAGAATGTTAACGTAGCGAGGACTGACTTGGAATGTGTTCGTCACGGTCTTCGCTAGATATTTGCCAAAATTACAAAAATCATTTCATTGAGTACGTTTTTATTCTTGTAAAATTCTTATTCATAACATAGTCTTTCAGCTAAGGCCACACCGTGGGTGGCAATAATTGTACCCGCCACCTCCCGGTTCTGTTTTGTTTTTACCCGACTGACACTAACACCTTCGCCCTGAATACCCGTAAAAACACATTACACTCTCTAAAACACTAATGAGATGTTTCCAATGTCAGCATCGCCATTGAAACAGATTTTAGTCACTATTTGGCTTTTCCTTCTCTTATACTTAACTTATTTCTTTTTTTTATTCTCTTCTCTCCGTCTATCTTTTCTCTTCCTGTGCTGGAAACACGACTTCCGTTTGTAATTTATTCAAATTTTAAAAGCTTCATTGCGCATGCGCTCAGGCTTACAATCTAAACATGCTCAGTCTCCCCTTTCTCTCTCTTCTCTCGCCTCTCCTCTTTCTCTTCTATCACCCCCTCTCTTTTTCCCTTTCTCATCTTCGCATAACTGTTGTATACTGAGTGGGTGATGGGAGATGTAATTTGTTAATTTCCTTTAGAAATGCTTTGGTGAGATTTTGACATGTCTCCCTTCGTTTTATCTTCTGTTTCTTTTATTTTACTTATCTTTTCACTTATTCCACTATTTATTGTATTTTAAAAACATGATTTTTTATTTTATTTTCTTCGATATTGCACCGGTTTGGGGGCTTTTTGTATTGTTTTTTCTTCTTTGGCCCTTTCAGTACATTTTTCATAGTATTCCTCGCTCCTTTTCTCCCCTCCGTCTCTATACCGTTTCTTCCTCCCTCTCTCTCTCTCTATTATCTCCTCTCCTCTTTTATCTGTTTCCCCTTAGTACTCTCCTCTTTTCCCTTCCTTTCTCTCTCCACCCTTGCTTTCCCATCATTTCTCCTCTCGATTTCAACCCCTTTCACCATCTCCCCTCTCTATTACCTCCCCTTTCTCTTTCCTCTCTTTCTTGGGTATTCTTTCACTCCCACCTTCCATCTCTCCTCCCTCTCTTTATTTTCTTGTAGTTTTTTATCCCTCCTCTGTGTTTTATTATATCATTATTTTTTTTTTTTTCTTCCAATACCCACCTTCACCCTTTCTGTCTCTATTCCTGTTTTTTTTAACAACAACACTGGACCCCCCCACACACACACACACACATACTCTTGATGGAGCTCGTTAGTCAGGTTTCCATGATCCCCCATCCCTCCCCCGACCAGATTTCACAAATCAGAATTTAAACACCGTTGGTTTAGCACCAAAATACCGCCGGCTTTTCAGCCTTCGTGTCTGTCCGGCATGTTGGGGGTAGGACAGCTGCAATGGAGGGAAACTGGCATATGGGGGCGGAGGGCAGGGGGGCGAATTGAACAAGGAAAATAAGTATCAAGGAAAGTGGAGAAATAAGTGGATGGCACATTTAGAAAAAATAGTCTGTCCGTTCATATCTATCCATCTATGTTATTAAAGAATGGATATATGATCCGAAAAAATTATTCTAAATTGCGTTATATTATATCGAAACTCTTATTTGAAATGATCTCCCGTTATTACAAGGTGAATGTATCATCTAGCCTAGACAACGTAAATAGATTAAACTATTAAAGAAGCAGCAGCCCCATTCTCTTCAATTGTTTAGTCTATTTATGTTGTCTTGGCCAAGTGATACATTCAACTTGTAATAACTGGATATCATTTCAAGTAAGAGCTTCAATGTGTTATAATGCAATTTATAATCATATCTATCTATCTCATTCTGCTCATATCTATCTATCTATCTATCTATCTATTGTCTTCATTCTACCCGTTTTTCTCTCTGTTTTGTCTCAGTCTCCCCAACCTCGCCATTCTCCACCCCAACTTTCTTTCTTTTTTCCTGTTTGTAAAATCTTCAATTCTTTTTAATTTAATTCTAAATCTCTGAATTCATTGGTCGCTTTCCCGACATTTGTTCTCTCGGGTTTCCCGTCCTTAATTCATCGCAGTTTTAAAAATCTTCTCATTATTTAAAAAAAAAAAGAATGTAAACAGAAAACCAAGCACAGCACGTGTTTGCATGCCAAAAATATTTTCGTCAAGAAATCTTTTTCACGTGTGTTTTTAGGGAAAGAAATAACAAAAGGTTGGGAAATCAGAGGGATAAGACTGGTTGCTTCTGGGTTAACTCCACTCTGAATGCAACCATTTCAGCAACTAAGCCAAAGTTAGAAAAAAACAAAAAAGCAAACCCTATTTTCCCCTACTCATTGAAAGGAGAGTGTGTGCAAAATTCAAGTTTTTACCATGGACGGTCAGGGCAGTGATCAGAAGAGAAGAGAAAAAAGAAAAAGAATTGTAGTAAACATAGAAGAAAGAAAGATATGGTAAAAATTTTTTAAGAATCTGTTTAGCGACACCAGATAATTCAATGCAGCAATCATAACTTCCCATTTTATTTTCTCCCCTTTTCTCTTCTCTCTCTCTCTCTTTTGCATTCCCTCTTTCTTTTTTCATTCCCTTTCGTTGATTAATGACATAGGTATAGAATTTGTTTCTCTCTCTCTCTATCTATCTGTCATTTCACACTATTCACTTTTTAATCTTAACCGGAGGTCTGAACTTGTCATTGTTGTTAGGCCAGGAAAATAAAGTCACCTCAGTAGGAGAGACTATCGACCGGTTTTGTGTGTGTGTATATATATATATATATATATATATATATATATATATATATATACATATAGACGAAGGCTTAAGAGAATACGTTCTTGATGGCCTAATGTTTAAAAAGCATTTGTTTCGTTTTCCTGCTAGTAACGAATTTAATCAGGGCTGGAGAGAGTAGTTAGTTAATCGGCTCAGTTGAAAAAGTAGAACTGCAACCCAAGAAGAAGAAAACAGGCAATTATGAAATCTGATTTCGCTTGGATAACAAACTTTGTGATTGTTGAGCCGGAAGTGACAAAACATGATGAAAACAATATACTCTCTTGGCTAGTAATTCTCAAATAAGAGGCACTTTGCTCCCAAGGGTGGAATTTCCCAAGAGGGAGAATTACAACCATGGAGAGCACGCATAATGGGGGGAAATTACAATTCAAAATGTGAAGGAAATTGGGGAAGCTTTGGATCACAAGGGGAGTAATGTAACCTGGGTCTCTGAGCACCACAGTTCTTGACAAAATTCTCTAAAGTTTACCGGAAACGAAACAAGATGAAGGCTGAAACGTTGAGATCAGAATCATCAAGACTGATGATCCAACCCCGAATGAACCATTGTATAACAATAACAATGCTTTGTTGTATGATTGTAAAGAGATTTTTTCAAGATTCTGTCCAAGTTTTAAAAATGGTAATTAACGTTCGGAGAGGTTTTTGGACGATTCTACTCCTTCTTGCCGTTTGTCTTATTGACATAACATTTCGACTTTTTTCAGGTATTCTATTCAAATAACGATGGATTTTGGTAATGCCCATTTCTGTCTGTTAGGTCTGGATACCCGTAATTTGTCCCTTTGAAGAAAAGCCACATAGGATTGAATTTTTTCTGGAAAGTTGTTCCAATGTGCCTGCTCAATATACTGGGTATACTTGGCGGAATATGTAATAAATCTCTGGTCATTTGTGACCCGAGACCTTGAATGAAGTTCAAACTCAGTTTTCTGTGGATTCGTTTCCCCATAGCATTGTATTTCCCGATGGCACTAAAAGAGATAAGATAAATGGTATTCTCTGACACCAGTGGCAATAAACCGATGGAACCAGGCAATCTTTGCACTCACCCCAGCACAAATGTGAGCAGGGTCTCACAAGCAAAAGGTGATCGGTTTTTGCTGATCTATCTTCGATATTGTAATTTATTTGTGGTCTTGAAACGTTACAAACGATAAACAAGATGATTAGATTTGAAATAAATACATATGTGTATGTGTGAGTGAGGCACTATCCAGAATTTCCGTTCTGACTTTTGCCGCTACCCCGAGTGCGAAGTTACATTAGTAAAGCAATGGCCAAGGGGAATCCTTCGAAAAAGGCAATGGAAAACGGGTCTTTGGGTAATTGGTATTTCTTTCACGGTCAAGTGCTTCACACACACACACACACACACACACACACACACACACACACACACACACACACACCATGAAAAAGTATCATACACTCACACATACAGAGACATACACACACACACACACATATATATATATATATATATATATATATATATATATATATATAATCGGTGCAAAAGGTATCCACTGATACTGATTCCAAAAAGTTTATTTTGACATAGATTCAAAATTGACAGAATTTAGATTTAAATTGGAAAATTAAGGTCCAAATTCAGACGATTTTGAAGGTGTCTAAGGATGTTAGGATGACTTTTTTGAAACGTATCAGATACTTATTACACCCGGTGTATGCAAACCAAAGTATTCATACAGACACTAATGTGAAGACACGTGGGAGCTTAGATATGAGTCCGATAAGTTTGGGTTGTTGACAGGATGCAGGGCTCGCCTTTCCCTTTTCAGCCCATTAATGGATTAAGGCTAGTTAATTAATTTGAAGAAAAAATGGGTATCTTAAAAGCCTTCTGAAAAAGCTCTGCATGTTTTTCAAAATTTGAATGAAAACAACGCTTCCTCTCTCTCTCTCTCTCTCTGTTCAGTTCTCTCTCTCTCTATTCCCCACTCTGCTTATACATATATATATATATATATGTATATATATATATATACTTCACTGCCTATTTGTACCTCTATCTCGCAGCCATCGCGACTCTCCCCCTCTTCACCCCTCTCTCTGTTTATGTCTATCTTTCTATCCTGTTGAATTGAATATATACATCCAAAGACGGACGTATAATGTAAGTGCCATGCTATATATATATATATATATATATATATATATATATATATATATATATATATATATATATATATATATATATATATATATATATATATATATATATATATATATATATATATATATATATATATATATATATAACGATCGTTTACACATGTGTTAACCAGCAGCCTTTCGCACCACATTTATATATTTTTTTTCTTTTCTGATCACTTACAGTTATTCCGATGCTTTGCGATTTCTTTCCCTCGGAGTAAGTCTAGATTTATACCAGCAAAAAAAAATTCTAATTTAGTCCAAGGTTTTTTTCTTTCTTTTTCCCCGTCTTTTATTTATTACTAGTTTATATTCTGGTTAAATTTAACAGAAGAAAAAACATTGGGCGTCATAGATGTTAGCAGCAATTGGAAACTTCACTTCCGGTAATCAGACTCAACTGCATCGCATATTTCAACGTTTTTCTATTACTCCTGCCTCTGCCTCTCCCCCCCCTCTCTCTCTCTCTCTGCATTCTTTATATTTAATTGTCTCTCTCTCTCTCTGTTTCTCTGCATACTTTAATGTTCATTGTCTCTCTCTCTCTCTCTCTCTCTCTCATTTTTAAGCTGTCTATTAGAAACCGTCAACCAAAACTGTCAACATAGGTTTATTCAGTTTTCAAGTAGGTCTGGCTGGCAGGCTGACTGGCGATGTATGTACGTATCACTCATACAGACCACACCAACGAAGCTAGGGGGCTGAAAATTGAAACATCCACTCCTTTTTAGGTCTATAAAAACATTTTTTCTTTTCTTTCAAATTTCCTCCTAATAGGTTTTTTGCAAGAGTTCAATTTGCTAAGTAGGTTTATGCTAAATTGGTCCCATCGTATGTGTCCAGCTGCATTTCACCTTGCTTTTCGAAAATTCGGACATTTTTTTGTAGATCACTACCCTACAAAGGCAAGAGAAGTAACATTCATTGATCATCCTTTTTTTTTTCAATTTTTTTTTTCAATCGATCACCCCCAACACGGCATGCTGCTAAAAGACGATGGTCAGATGGTGGTTTTTATTGAGTGACTAACCAGACCTGTTTTTTTTTTCTCTCTTTCCTTTCTCTTTTCTCTCGTTTGTTTCCTTTCGTTTTCCCTACCGTCACTTTTCTCCATTGCCTCAATCATAATGACATTTTTTTCTCTTTTTGACTCTCCCTCTTTTCGATTTCATTCACTTCTTTCATAATGTCCATCTTTTCTTCTATAGTCCCTTCTGCTCCGTCCCTTCTCTCTTAATAATAATTAATTATTCCTGGCAGACGATAATTAATTATACTTATTCAGCAACTAATTATATTTTTTTTTCCTCCAATCCTTAATTCTTAACCTAATTACTGCAGCAGGAGCTGCCCTGTTGTCGTGGTCTTAATGCTTTTCATACAGGGTGGCTCAAAATTAGCTAAAAAGTTTATTTTTGCATAAATACTAACTGATGTATCAATTTGACAATAAGGAAATTATATATATATATATATATATATATATATATATATGGATCTATTTTTGCTTGGCGGTTTCTTCGTAATTTTGAATACTTTGTGTCTGCGCTCACGCGTTATGATATTGCAATACATTGTTACTTAAATTAAACGAACATTCAAAACGACTTCTTTAACAAAGTCGAAAGGCGAAACATGTTTGTATGATAAACTTGATTTGAATACCACTATTTTCCTCTTTGTCAACTTGTTACACATTGTCAGATATATCGTATCTACTTAATACTTACAAATAAACAGATCTTATTAATCACTCAATAGAAACTGTCACATGGCCAACGTCTTTTTGTGTTGAGGATGATCAACTAAAAGAAAATTGGTAAAGGGAATGATCGATGAATAAGTTACTTCTCTGTCCTTTCGTTGGCTCTCGAAGGAAAACAAGCTTGAATACTACTAAGGGATAACAGCTGGATACAAACTAAGCAACCAATTTAGCAAACATTTACATTGTAAATCGAAACCACCTGAGAAGCTGCTCGGTGGAGGATGGATAATTTCTTTTTTTTAGACGTAAGGACTTGATGTTCAGCTCCCCTGGTACAGTCTTGTACACGCGATACATCCATACAAACCAGTTTAAAAACTGAAGAAATCTATTTAGACAGGATGACAGTTTTGGTTGACGGTTTCTTGTACGCATTTAAGATTACGCGAGTGTTACCTGTACCAAAATGTGCTAATTTCGCAAACCAAAAGCAAAGGATTTAAACTAACTCACTACCCAGCGATTAGGCGAAATAGAGGGACCCGTTCCAAACTGCCGGGTGCATCTCCCACCAGGCCCTGTGCCAGACTAAGATTAGCAAATATCTTTTGGGGAAACCACGCCCTTGCTCAGGTAATGCGAGCCCCTTACTAGGAATTCTGATAGCAAGAGGCAGAGATTTCCAAGTGTGAGCCGTGCTTGTCAAAAAATAAAAATAAATAAATAAATAAATAAAATAAATAAATAATAAGTAAATAGATAAATAAATAAATACACTAAAGAAGGGAGGGGTGATGCTAGAAGGGAGAGATATGGGTGTGACATGTCAGGAACGCTAGAGAATGTCAAAAGCTGAAGAAAGGATATTCTTTTTCACATGTCAGTTTCTTTTTTTCCTCCTTTTCTTTTACTCTCCTCTGTATCTTACGATGGAGAAAGACGGAAAGGAGAAATTAAACAACAACACTCATGAGACGATTACTGCAACTTCTGTAACTTTATATATAATAAATTTAAAAAAATATCAAAATATATATTTTTTTTGCATATGACCCTTGATCCTTGCGTATCTATGGGATTAATTTTAATGATATTGCCGGTTCAGCTCAGTCGGCAAGACATCAGCCTACCAATCAGTTTGTCGTGATTTCAAATCTTGGTAGGAAAATGTTAATTTTATAGTTGCAATTATTTATTAGAATGAAATAAGCCATCACTGTTTTATAACTTGAATTTTGATGGATATGTAGGACTTATCAATTTAGCTCAGTTGGAAAGAGACATGACTACCAATCTGTAGGTCCTGATTCCGACAGGGCAATGTTAATAAACTTTTTTGTCAAACCCCAGTCCAAACCTATGGTTTGACAAAAATGAAACATATTTCTTATTGTTCATGGAATGTCCAGGGGAGGCTTGAAAGCGTCCGTAATGCAAGTTCTGATTTTTAAATTAATTTTTTAACTAAATTCTAGCAGTACCCGTAGAAATTCCAGCGCGTAAAAATATCTTTCTCCATAGCAAAAACATCAATTTATTCTCTATATCACTCCATCCACGCCTTTTTATCGATCTATCATTTTTTCAACTACATAATCGTTTCTTCTTACTTCTTTCTCTTTTTCTTCCATTTTCCCTCAACCTGCATTCTTCTTTATCTTCCATTCAATTCTTCTTCCGTCTTTTTTTTTTTCAGATTTTTTTCTTTGCTTTTGGTGTAAATTGCTTTTGAACTTCCCTTCTCTTTCTCCACTCGCTGCTCAGTTCACTTCAATTTTTGAATACTTTAAAATACAGCATTTTACTCTTTAGCAAAATAATATTTCGCCCATCCCGAACTCAACTTTTTCAGTGGGTTGGGAGTTGCTGTGCTGGTGGAGTGGTTGGTGTGCAGCTGTAACGATTTCCATTTCTCTGCTCTCTCTTACAGCGTGGTCTTCAGCCTGACATGATAGATAGGGATGGTAGTAGTTACGCGCATTAATAGATAGATTGCAACGCTATTCATACTTGTTAGAGACTATCCACTTTTACCTTTTTTTACGATGGAATGTTTTAAACTGATAATCTTTGTATTTTATTTTCGTTTAGGTATGGAAGGGCCTATGCAAGATTCCGGGAAAGACATGTACTGGTATTAAACGAATAAACAAAACTCTGTCACAGATTGCGAAAAGATGATTACAACGAATAAAGCAACTTTGTAAAAGCACAACCAGAGGACAACACGAAATACAGCAACAACAACAACAACATCAACAACGACTGCATATCATTATTTAATTACGTGACTCCCTCAGTCACGTGACGTGCCTTCAGAAATCACACTCTCTCAGTCACATGACGTGCATTGAGAAATCAAAAAGACAACGATGATAGATTCAACTTTTCAAAATGAATTTTCTCACACCTTTCCCATCAAAACACTTTTTTGCCTTTTGAAAAGAGAGTATACTAAACTGTGTATGAGAAAAGTGCCTTAGAATTAGACTTGTATTTAGGACCAGCGCAAGAATTACGTGCGCCCTAGGCAAGACATTGAATTTGTGTCTCTGGTTGTGTTCTAACGACTACATTTTTTTATAGTTTGGAGTGGGTCCCTAGGATCTTTGCGTCCTTGGCGACCGCTTAGGTTCGCCTAATAGAAGGGCTGACCTCGCTTGCATACTTTTTTTTTCATTCATTTCCATCATTTTTTAAAATTTTCTCATGAAAAGAATTTGATATTGAAAGAGAGGATGAAATAATGAAGTGGTTCTTCATGTCCGTGCACTGATCAAAATGCAGCCCAGTTGTTTTTGAGTCCCCGGATGGACGCTGATGAACGGATCTCGTGTGTCGTTTGGGGGGTGGGCACAATCCCCAAAAGATATTCATGTAAATGTTGTACATCAGACACATTGGCAAGTTTCCTTGTTTTTCTTTTTGAACTCAGATTTTTGCAAAGACAACTAAGATTGCTTTGATTTACTCGCTCCCCCACACACACGTACGCGCACACACACACGCACACACACACACACACACACACACACACACACCTTTTATTGTATATTTTATTTCCAGTGTGCAACTAAAATATGCGTACTGCAACTTAATTCGATAAAAAAAAACATGCCAAGAGATGCATATGAGAAATTCTGTCGAAGCTTTGGAAAAAAATTATCATTGATGACTCTTTTACAATAATTATTGTTGGGCTGATCCAATTCAGTCCTGGAGATTTGAATCGTAGTATATATTGTATATTTATAAATATCATTAAGTGACCGACGTTTTAAGATTTCTGAAGTTCCTGCAAATGCAAAAAGAAAGGGAAAAAAAAAGGTTATTGTTACAGAAAAGTATGGGAGGATGTAAGGCAATCCGACAGAATGGTAGTGGTGATTCACAATATGGAAATGAAAGATGGAGAAAACGTGTTTCGTGTCGAAACTTTTATCATCATTACAATGAGACTTTGTGCATTTCGCCATTTTTTACGTGCAGCGTCAGAAGTTTGTGCAATATAGAAAACTGTCGAGTGCAACCCGTTACATGTTAAGAAATAAACTAAAACAAATCGAAGAAAGCCAGTGTTGATTGGTTGTGGATAATGTTAACACACATTTTGAGATGTAATACACGTTTTCCTCAATCCTTTATTTCCACATTGTCAAATCACTACTACCAACCGAAAAGTATGTAAATACAACGTTTCAGCTTTGTGCAAAGGAAGCTGTAGTCATCACCTGAGGTCATCGTTGAATTGTGAAAGTTTGGAAGAAATGCGTTTGTGATACGTTTAAACTTTTTACGTATGTTGGCCTTCACCCTGAGAAATTCGAGGACTAAAAAAACAAAAATTTACAGTCGTGGACTCTTGTATATAAATGCTCACTGATGTACAAACAAGCTTAATATATTTTTTACCTATATCTGAAACTGTTATGAAAGGGTGTATACAGCCAGTGTAGGAACATGTACACGCTGGCACATCAGCGCAAATATTTAAAAAAAACTATATTTTTTAGGTTTTTTTTTTTCTTTTTTTTTTTTTTTTACTATTTGAAGTGTCACGTGGCCAAATGGTTATCAGAGAACGGAATCGGTGAACGGAGTTCAAACTCTGGTTGGGACAGTTTGCGTTCACTTCGCACTAATGCCCTCGGGAAAGGCATGAATTCGCCCAGCTATGAATAGCAGGGCCTTTGGAGCCCTTTAGCCTTGTAAGGCAGACCATCTTGCTACATAATTAGTGATTATTTCTCTGAACTGTGTTCGATTCATGGTTGAGACTGATTATATCACTTTAATTCTACGACACGAAATCAAGCCTCCCTGGACCCCGCCCCTTTGCCTGTCATCTTAACTTGTCTATGGCATGCCACGATAGTCAACAGAGTATATGAATGGTAGACATATCTATTGTTAGTTTTGACAGATGGATGCCAGTGATACAATGATATACCTCTGCAGATAATGGAACAAATGCCTTTTTTTTTCAAATGTATGTAAATAAAATAAATTACAGACGATTCTGGCCGTGTGCCGTACAGAGCTAAGCTCCGTAAACATCAACAACACATGTTTCTTGAAATAACAAACAAAAAAATGAAAACTTTTTAGGTCACGCACCAGATTCATGCTCTGATGGTTTGAGAAAAAAATAAAAGAAAAAACAAAGAATGAAACCATATTTGAAGCAATAAAATTCACTGTTCTGTTTGGGTCATATGAAGCTGATCAATTCTGGAGGAATCATTTTTTATTGTAACCCAATCTCTTCAAATAGGAACAACAGTTGAAAAAGTTATATATATATATATATATATATATATATATATATATATATATATATATATATATATATATATATATATATATATATATAACGGGTTGATTCTTGATAGACAATGATATTGTTAAGAGAACCCCTTTTTTTCTCTTCTTTTTAACAAAATGAAAACAAAGAAAATTGACACTTCTATTATCAGAAAGAAAACAAAAAAAGAAATTCCAATGGATATTAAACATTTATTTATTCATTATTCGTTCGTTGATTTTTCTGTTATTCAATTTCATGCCTGATCTTGTTTTCTCTTATTTCATTGTATATTTACATGACTATATCAGAACGTTACAAATAGTGACTTGGGAGAGGGGGGGGCACGCACCCCCATATAGTAAGTAAAGTGATTTGGGGATGGGGCGAAAAGAGGGTGACATACAAACTTTTGAAAGAACTCATTGACATCAAAAACGGATTTTGAAGTGAAATCTCTTGAAAACGTTTTGGCATCATGTATCGAAACATTTCCAAATCTGGCAAAAATGCCCTTCAAGTAGATGTTGTGTTTTTGGCTACGTGTCTTTGTGAAGTGGGATTCTCGTCCCTACTTCATATAAAGAGAAATTTCAGGAATCGGCTGGATGTTCAACATGACATTTCGATTGCTCTCGGCACCAAAATGCCATCCATTCAAAGTTAATGGAGAAAAGGCACCAACAGCCAGCACATTACTACTGGTATCTTATTACAGACTTTCAATCTTGACATCTGATTATTTCTAACTTTTTTATTTACGCTCTTCAATATTAACTTCGCAAATTTTGACTTTTTAAAAATTTAATCTTTTAGCCTTAAGATTGAAAGGTCCGAGAAAGATTTTGAAATCTCGAAAGGGTGTGCGCCTTGAAAAGGGTTGAGAACCACTGGTCTATAAAATAAATTGATGATAAACTAAAATTTCTAATGAGAAGACCGAGTAGCTAATTCAATATGATTTCTGTCAAATTCTTCTCCAAGTAGGAAGCAGGAGTTCTTTTGTTTCTCCATCGTAACAACAAGAACAAATCTCACCTAATTTAGGGGTGGCAATTCTTCATTGATTGCATTTCCAATATTGAAATGTTTTAAATACAACCGAATAGAAGTAGGGGTGGGGTTTTACCCTGGCATTCCTCTTTTCTGCCAAGAAGAAAGCAGTGGCAGAGTATAGTATTGAGGGTTCGATCCTCACAATGGGCACCAGCTAAAAGAAACAAGGAAGGCCATTCACTTAACAAAGGCCAAAGAGCGGACCGGTTGAAATTTAGTATGAGCACCGACAAAGATGAGGATACTAATTTCAATAAATCACGCAAAAAAATGATATTTCGAGTGCAGAGACAATTGCTTACGAAACTGCAGGAAATTTATTTGTACAATTTGTCACATGATTGGTTATTTTTCTGTCTGTAACATTTTTCGTTTGTCAAGGGAGATAACAATCAAAAGCTACTTAATGGGTAAAAGGTAAGTTAAAGCATCCCGTCTCTTAAGAGACAACTCCTGTTTTCTGTTGCATGCATCTGTTTAGCGATCCTTGCTAGTTTGGACTTTATACCAACAAGCTTTTATGACCCCCACTCCAGGTGGGATGCAAATCTGCTGAAGAGATCCACCCTAATCACACATTTCAGATGTTCAGATGTAAGTTATTCTAAGGAAAAATTTTCCCCACATTTCGCTTAGACTGAGAATCGAACCCAAGACCTTCATTGTGCGAGGTACGTGATAATCATTACACTACACGAACAATGTAATTAAATTGTAATTTTATTTATTTATTCATTTAAGAAGTTCCAGCTTTATTCTGGTTTAACATGAAAAAATAGAATGTAATGAAAGGTGAATTTGTGCCATCAGAAATGATGGCATCTGTCATGTATTTGGATACATATTACATTTTATATGGATGATAGAGATATGCATTGTAGTGAGCTTAGAGAATAGCCTTCTATACACATTGCATTTTATAGACGTGGATAAGAGAGATCTGCATTGCAGAGAGCTTGGAGAATAGCCTTCTATACTCATTGCATTTCAAAGACGTGGATAATAGAGATCTGCATTGTAGTGAGCTTCGAGAATAGCCTTTTATACACATTGCATTTTTAGACGTGGATAATAGAGATCTGGATTGCAGTGAGCTTAGAGAATAGCCTTCTATACTCATTGCATTTCATATACGTGGATAATAGAAATTTACATTGCAGTGAGGTTGGAGAATAGCCCTCTTTACATATTGCATTTTTATGAAAGTGGATTATAGATATTTGCATTGCAGTGAGTTTAAAGAATAGCCTTCCACACACATTGTATCTTAAATACGTAGATAATAGAAACTTGCATTGCAGTGAGATTGGAGAATAGCTTTATATATTCATTATAACTTATATACGTGGATGATAGAGATTTTCATTGACATGAACTGGGAGAATAGTGTTCTGTTGACTTTTTTTTTGTCTCCATTACTTTTTCTATTTTTCTATAATTTCTTAAACCCAGGATTAGAACATTAGAACATGAATGACAGTCTATTCTACCCCTTATTTGCATGACTTATATTCTTTTTTACTGAGTCAGTTGCATTCATCAGCATGATAGAAGACATCTGCACATCTCACATTATTATATGTGTGAATCTTTAAACGATAAGGGTGAACTAGTTATCAGATGATTAACAGAAACTTCTCTCGAGTTGTTTTTGAGAAGAGACCCGTAAAAATAACAGAAGAGTTGACGTTTTTTCAAGTTTCACGTCCATTGTCTCGTTAAGCACAGAAGACTCAGTGCTGATGAAAATGTCGGAGATTTGCTGATAATAAGTCATCACAGTTCAAGTATTACCTGGTGCAATCTCTTTCTCTCTAAGCTTCTTTCTCATTAATTCTTCAGCGATTCCAAAAAGCCTCCGACACATTGCAAAAAGGTTCATTTTAATATCTTATCTTCAAAATTGACAGGATTTGAACGAAAGATTGAATCAAAGAAGAATCAAAGAATATTGGAATCAGATGGAACATTGGAATATTATGTACAAAAGTCAAGAAATCTTTGGTCCGAATTCTGTGATTTTTGAGTGTTGAAGGGTGTTTACATAGACGTTTTTTAATGCATCGGATACTTTTTGCACTCCTTATACATCATATGATCTATTTTGGCACTCTATTTCCCATTCTCTCTCATATATGTACGCATCTATGGAAACACTCACACACACACACACACACACACAAGAGCATTTGTATGTACTTATTTACATATCATAGGTACAGATTTCCTCCGCTATCCGAAAGAAAAAGTAGAAGTAGTCCACCACAGGATGTATACTGCCATTTCACTATGTGCAATGCTTACAAAGAGTAGTGACGTCGTTCCGTTTACTATATTCGGTTCACGCTTACCTTTTCAAATTCTCTATACTTATGGGTAGTACCTTGAGTATTATGTAATGAATTTGTGAGAAGACTAGCATAACCAAATAATATCCACCGGCTCTGAAAAATTCAATGAAGGACCCAGCATGATATCTCGGCGATCAACTTGATTATGAGATAATTTAAAGATAATCTCATTCGGTAATAAAGTGGAATGAGATTAACGAACAAGATGAATGAAAATGCCATGAATGTGGATTAACCAATTAAGTTTAAAGACTAAGGCATCCGAAAGACGGAAATAAATCGATAATTCGGTCGCGTGGTTATCGCAGATGTGTTCAAATACACAAGAACACCATCACACCGGTCCACAAAATCGTTGCTATTTTTTCATTTTTTTAATCTTATTTTTAGGGATAGTTGGTTTAGAAGCCTTTTGAATTAGTATTTGAAATTCAAAGTTCAAACCAAAACCATCGTTGTTCGTAACTCGTTGATTCATCCCCCAGCTGAGAAAAAATAGATGTCTTCATTTCTACAATTAAACAAATTTGTCATTGAAAAGGTATTATGATATAATGTTGAATTCAGAAAATGACCCAAATTGAAAATTGTTAAATCGAAGAAAATATCTTTAAGAAAGGAATTATTTGTAGAAAGAAAAAAAAACATACTGACTAAAAAACATTAGGGCACCAACTGAAATTTTTGTAATTCCTTTATTGTGTTAAATCATGATAATAATGCAAATAATTCATCGTTTTATACTTCAAAAAGTTAATGATTTAAGCATTAGTTACTATGGAATCTATTGTAAAATTAAAACAGAATTGTATTATTAGAAATCAGTCAAGTCGTAACACAATTCAGTTTTGAGCCACGGATTGCTTTTCGCTCTTTACGCCAAGATTCCAAATAACCTTAATTATTTAAATTGACCTCTTGTTCAGAATTCAGAATCATTGAGACTCGGGCAGTAGGATCCAATTTAAAAGAACCGGTCACTGCTAACGAAAGCCAAATGGGCTGCTGGTTCAGAAAGATTTTTATCAGTAATGACAGATTTCAATAATCACCTCCCATCTCTCTTCAATGCTCCTCTTTCCTCTGCTTTGATGTTTTGACCCCGAAGAGTCGCACACCAGAATAAGGAAGGTGTCGTACATGTCAACCTTATCTATCATCCACTCATCTTCACATGGGTGACTTGAAATTCAACGTTCACTTCCCAGTGTTTGTGAGGCAGGCGTGACCGTTTTTTGTGGGGTCACTCCTCAAGGAAAAATTGTCCCGAATCTTTCACGATTTTACATTTTTACTACGTTGTCCAAATTTCTAACAAATCATCGATGAATCATTGCAAGTCTTCACTTTTCATCATTATCATCATCCGTCTTTTAACATACTTCGCTGGACACAGGTATTCCCCAGGATCCGCCACAATTCTCTATCAAGGTTGTCGTGGAGCTGGTATTTCCTGAATTTGAATAGTTCATCTCTCCATCTTGTGTTCTGTCGGCCTCGGTTTCTTATGTGATCTCTGGGGATCCATGTTGTGAGTCGTGATGTCTAACGGTTGTCTTTCATTCTAGCAAACTTGGCCTGCCCATTGCTTTTTGAGTTTTTTTTAATAGTTTGTATGATGTCTCGGACCCCCGTTTTCTTCCTGATATATGGTGCTGTCTTGCAATCTCTCCGTGTGAGGTTGAGCATAATTCTCTCATGCGTACGCAGCATGGTTCTCAGTTTGCAGGTTTGTCTCTTGGTTAGTTCCTATGTTTCAGCTCCATAAGTGACTATCAGGAGGATGCATTGGTTGTATACTCTTCTTTTTAGGATTATTGTGATCGTCTTGTTTTTGAAAGTTGAGCTTGCTCTGCCGAAGTCTTGCCATCCTAGGGTGATTCTTCGCTTACTCTCGTCTTATTTTTGTTGCACTTGGAAAAATCTTTTTATACGTTCCAAGACTCTTGACCCTTTAACTGCTGATGACTGGAATTTCAGTCACAACAGTTCTGTGGTTCAACCGCTATAACGTAAATTTCTATCAGTCACACAATGGACCCTTCCACTTACAGTGAAAGACAACGTTTTCTGTATGATTCTTTGTTTCTCTCTCCGTAACTTATAGTGAAAGGATTCACTGGGAAAACAAATCATCCACCTTATTCTGCGCCATCCAGTGAAATCATAACGACTATCACATTTAGAAGAAAGCAACTGAGCTGCTCTTGTCGCCCTTGATGAGTCAAGTAAGCTGCATGGATCAGAAATTAGAATTAAAAATTGAAAATAGTGCTTAAGGTTTTAATTATTCTAGTCTAATGTTTGCATGATGTGTGCCCTTACGAAAAGTAGTGGATGAAGGCATGGGCTCTAAGGACTGCAGCCAAGGGGCCTTCACTTGCAGGATACATGTGTATTGTACGACGGTTAGTGACGTCGAAGAACAACTAAAACAGACTTACTCTCACAGCAATTAAAAAGTACCTACAACTTACTAATGTTTAAGAGAAATTTGTTTCTAAGAAAGTCCGAAAAGCTCCTGTTCGAATTCTAATTGTTGTTAGCCCTGTAAAAATATATCTAATTTTTTCCCAACTTTTTACAGGGGCCCCTCACAGTATCTGAAGCCCAGGGGCCTACAAAATCTTGATCCGGCACTGCCTACAAACTCGATGCTCTTAACAATATCCGGTATTTAGACAGTTTGACTTGATTTGAATAAGACTCATCAGTGCAGGGCTTTCAATGATCTCCCAGGTATGATACCCGGAACATTAGAATAATAGCAAGTTTTAAATTACAAAAAAAATCCTTGCTTCGAGACTTTCATACTTATATGAATCCGGGAAAATAGATACTCCTGTCCTGCGTTGTGTAAATAGCTTTCTCAACAAGTTTCATTTTCTATTGATATTCACCTTTTTTCTAACAGGCTTTATATGTGATTTCAATGCTTACTGAAGTTTTCAAGCGCATTTGTCCAGTGGAGATTTGAGTATTGAGGGTCCCAAGAAAGGGCACCTTTCATAAATGTGCATACTAAATTTCGATGATGATGATGATAATGATGATGATGATGATCATTATTTGTATCATTATTTTTATCATTATTATCATTATTGAATCTCGTCTGTGTGTACTTCGTTGTGGAGTTGATGATTATTTAGCTGCTCATCAGTAAGATGTAACTAGTAAGAGAACTTAGTTGCCTAGTTAGTAGCTGTAAGCAGGGTCACTTTTTGGTATTTTTCATGATGAATTTAAGTTATTTGATTATTTTGATCCTGAAACTAATTATTTTGGTCCCCAGAACTATACAAATTTGGTCTGATGATGGATTCAAGTTATTTGATTATTATTTTGATACTGAAACTAGTTATTTTGGCCCGAAGACC
Source organism: Thysanoteuthis rhombus (assembly GCA_963457665.1). Taxonomy (NCBI): domain Eukaryota; kingdom Metazoa; phylum Mollusca; class Cephalopoda; order Oegopsida; family Thysanoteuthidae; genus Thysanoteuthis; species Thysanoteuthis major. Next base: position 3,405,342 of record OY735212.1, on the reverse strand, counting down.
ATATAAATTTGGTTTGATAATGGATTTGAAATTATTCGATTATTTTGGTACTGATGTTACTTGATTTGGTCCCAGGACCATACACATTTGCTCTGATGATGGATTTAAAGTTATTTGATTATTTTTTTTACTGAAGCTACTTAATTCGGTTTTAAACCATATTCAGTTTTGTGCAGCAAAAGACATTTGGCAACCCTCATCGTCAAAGGGGGTGTATTATAAAAAAAGGGGGGGGATGATGATTTTAAAAAGTTGATTGGGGGTGATGCTGGGAAGGGATGAATATCAAAAATGGAGTGTCAGAAGTAGAGGGAGGTATTAATATTTTTTCAAAGTGAGGCTAATCTTTAAAAATGGGGAGCATGCTGTTAAAAAAGGCGGGGCAAATGTTAAAAAGGGAGCTATTTTTTTTTAAAAAAGGCGTTTTTTAAAATCAAGGCTTATGTCGAAAAAAAGGAGCATAATGTTGGAAAAAAGGGGTTAGATGCCAAAAGATGGATGGGCTAAAAATGCTCATGTTAGCAGGGTAGTTTGAAAACAAAAATTCTATCGAAGAATAAATATGGTCAGAATAAATTCTTTTTATGACATCATAAATGATGGCGTTTTCCACTTTTTTGCTGACATATAAAACTGAGTTTTTAAAAACATGTAGATTCCTGATAATTTCGATGTTATTAAAAAAAATGGAATAAGCCCCACCCCCAAGGTCTAAAGAACCCGTCAGAACAAGCTCTTCAAAGAAGTCAAAAACCTTTTCTATTTTTTCAAAATTAGAAACATTTTTGAAAGTGTCTAGTGGATCACTGATGCCAATTTCAAAGTCTGTTGACCAAACGGTATAACCAGGAGCACTGAAACAAACAAACACAAACACACACACACACACACACACACATATATATATATATATATATATATATATATATATATATATATATATATATATATATATATATATATATATATATACATATATGTGTGTGTGTGTGCGTGCACGCGCGCATGTGTGTGTGTGTGTGTTTGTGCGTGCGTGTATGTGTGTGTGTGTGTGTGTGGATGAACCCTCCACCATCTTTGATGGCTACGACTATTCAATGAAAAAATTAAAAATGTAAGAAAATGAATGAAAAAAGGATTTTTCGAAATGTATAGAATAAAAAGAAATAGCGCTTATATATCAACATTACAATTTTGAAATATAAAACGTCATTGAGAATCTGAAAAAAAAGAATGAAACAGGAAAATAGTTGTGAATAAAATTAGTATCTACGAATGTATAAAAACTCCTGGCTTGATTATTGGATTAGAGTAAAATTCAGTAAATTTTATTGGATAAAAAATTCCGTGTTCAAGGTCACGGCCAAACAACTTTGGGAAATACTGTAAGCGACCAAACTTGTAAAATTCACGATCTCCATCTGGTATAAATAATTATTTGTTCGTTTATTTATCTCCCTTTGTTCATCACTTCAAACAAGTTTTATTTGTGGTTCTCATGTGACTGCAGTTCTCAAAACGAGGCTTCCTGGAACTCAAACAGGCAGTCGATGAAAACAAACACTTGAACAAGTTGGGGGTTCCTCTCACTGTGTCACTCTCACGATTTTTTCTTTTTTAGATTTCAATCGGTGAGGGTCGCAAAGGGCACAGTTTAAATTTACACGTCAGTAGGGTCTCATTCCAGTCAAAAACAGACCGTTCAAGATAGGGACGGGACCCTTGGAATATAAACAACGACAAACAAAAAACAAAGTAGGAAAAGAAAGGAGAAAAATAAACGTGAGTTAGTAGAAATCAGAAAAAAAACCCAAAACTAAAACAAACAAACAAACAATACAATAGGACCATACTATCGTCATTGGAATAGTTGGAAAAGGCCTTTGTCCAGCATTGGACCTGAATAGGCTGCTGCTGCTGGTGATGATGAAGATGATGATGATGATGATGATGATGATGATGATGATGACGATATTTGTAAGATTGACGGGAAAGTTTCGAGTGCGATCTTTTGACTGATAGATTTTAACTGACCGAAGTTACATCAATAGATATGAACAGACATGCTAGTTAGCTAGAAATTACTTTGTAGACTAAGATAGATGGATTGATAGATAGATTGATCGATAGATAGATAGATAGATAGATAGAAATGGGCGGATGTAGATATGAAAAGATTTACATAGATAGGAACATAATTGTATTGATAAATAGATGGATGAATTTCAACAAGCGATATTGATAGATACGATCTGACCAAGCTGGTTATCTACCGAGATGTCTAATTACAAAAGACTAGAATTATACATACATACATACATACATATATATATATATATGTATATATATATATATATATATATATATATATATATATATATATATATATATATATATATTTATATATATATATATATATATATATATATATATAATATATATATATATATATATATATATATATAATATATATATATATATATATATATATATATATATATATATATATATATATATATATATATATAAATAGATTGATAGGTAGGTATGAGCAAGTTGAGATAGGTATTTATTCTAGAAACTCTAGGTGTTGGATTGAGGTTCATGTGCATTCATACGTACCCCCAATTTGTACCTCTGATGACCAAGGCAAAAGGGATGTAAAAATCTCGGTGTCGTCTTCTAGTCAGTTACCTGCAATATTGAATTCGAAATAGCACATATGCCCAAATTAGATAAGTTTTTTTATGGTCAAATTAAATTAATCCTCCAAAAAATGGAGAAAAAATTAATTAGATGTTTTTATTTTCACATTTATTAATAGATATCTTTCACCTAGGATCTAGAGTGTAAAGACAAGATTTTTTGCCACAATGTCAACTTTAGACCTGATTTTTTGGACCAGGTGATGGTTCCTAGAAAACCTTTGAATTTCCCATTCTAAAGCATGGTTAAAAAGCAAATCTTTGCACAATTTTGACGCCTATTATTACATTAGTGTTTTGAATACAATATTGCGATTAAATGACAATGTTCTGGAAGACGCCTTGAGATATTTTTGTTCTTTTCCCATGTATATGACATCAAAAGTAAAAATGAGGGTGCATACGAATGCACACGAACCTTAACCCAGCATCTTGAGCAAGAAGACAGGAAAAGATAGATCAGTAGGTAAAGAAAGAAGTGAATAGGTATATATGAGGGCAATGATACTTATCTCACCGGCAATAGATCGATTATTGTTACACCCCACTCTTTTTTATCATTTATATTTTCTCGATTCTTCCTCTCTCTACTTTGACGGTTGTTGGTGTTGGTGGCCGAGAATGGAGTCGATAGGTCGAATCCAAACTCCAACTGAGACAGTTTGAGTCCATTTCGCTCTAATATCCTTTGGAAAGACATGGATCCATCAGCAGAAAGTGGGGCGAGTAACGCCACTTAGGGTGCTTGTTGCCTCTATGTCTATTTAACATACCCCCCCCCCGCAAAAAAATGGGCTGAGTGAGTAGGAATGTGATATGAGGAGCCCAAGCAAGGACAGCTGAAGCCGTTGCCAGCGTAAGGACACAACTTACTTCCTGCTTCGAAAGTTGATACGTCATGAATAATGGAGAGAGAAAGAGGGAGAAAAAAAAAAAGAAACTGAAACTGGTCAGGTTAGCCACTCCACAGAAACGATCACGTGACCAACGTCTTTTGGTAGCGTGCGATGTTGGGAGTGACCAACTAATCCAAAAAAAACCCCCAAAAAACAATGGAATAAGGGAAGGTCAATGAATGATTTACTGTCTCGCCTATTATTGGGATGCCCTCACTAAATGGCTGTTTTTTTTCTTATTCAACGCTTTTTAGCCCTTTTTTGGCAGTCAAACTAGCGCGAAAATATTTTTCGAGCTGGCAACTCCGCCGACGAACGCTTCCCGCCTGTCACGTGACAGCGACTCATCACGCCTCATCCAGTTATGGACGTGATGTGTACTTGGATAAACTTTTTCTTGAAACAGCCAGGATGTGAAAACACACACGTTCGCAAGGTACACGTTGCCCCGTCCCCATCCCTGCACACCCAGTTTTTTTTTTTGTCGGGTATTTAGACCTGTTTGTATATTTTAGAAGACACAGACCATTACGATTAATGAGTCTATGTAAGTATGTCTAGAATGTTTGTTCGTTTGTGCGGTCCTTTGATAGTGTTAGTTCAATGCCGTTACTTTTTGTAAGATGAGTGGCTTGTCGATAGCAGTTACGTTATCCATTTGTAAGATGATCACGCACTCAGTGCTGAGATAATAACTATGTAACAAAAGTCGCAAATGCCACGGGTCCCGCAATTGCAAGGGCCCCGCACTGAATGCACGCAGACTATCAATTCAGATTCAGTGATTCTGTCCGCAGCCTTTATGAACGACAAAGTGGTTAAGGTTAATGATTATTGCCAATTATCACCTTAAATTTGGATTATCATTTTAACACAATAATTGATTGGATTGTGGTATTCATGTGATAGATACAAGACACATACATTTAAAGGTATCCGAAACTAAAGTAACGGTCGCTGCACAAAGATAAAAGGATAACACTGTAATACTATTACTGACTTGTCATATTTGTTGTATTATCTGACTGTATAGCTACTGAAAAAGAAATACTTCGTAAGTAAATATTGTATGTGCTTTGATATCTATCTGAATTTCTCAATTAAGACTCCATTTATAACATATCCTACATATCCTGACCGTCAAATTAGCCAGTTCAAAGAGGATCACGCGATTGACTTCGTTGTTCAGTTCGAAAGCATTTCTTATAATCACCGTGTGAATGTTATGGGGAGGTGCTGTCTGTAGGAACCAGATCCATGACAGGAACAAAAGTTCGTTCGGGCCTCTTTCGCTTCTCCTATAATCATCCGGTTTTTATCCACTGCAATATAAGCGAACGTCTTTCAAGATCCCACGAGACAACGGGTCACCTTTGGATCCCATGGACACGGCTGTGATGTACCCTCTACACCTACCCTAATTCACGGTCCCAAAGCAAAGTATTCATTGTGATTCTGACATGAGAGATGGAGGTGAAATTCCGAAAACTTTCGCCTCAAGCAATGGTTCCCAACCTTTTCATTACTAAGGGCACCTTTTATTTAAACGAATTTCCCACGAACCCAGGCTTTTAAGATATCTGCCTACCCAGCAAACTCACGGGCACCAAGTAATATCTTTGTGGATCCCCGGCCCGAGGTACCATGGACTCCCGGCTGAGAACCACTAAGGTGTATTTTTAAGGCCTGCGTGATGGCTTAAAAAGTAGTCTATTTCCCGCCTGTGGTCGGTGTTCAAAGCCAGGTGGAGGCCAAGGTTTAAAATGCTAACTTTCAAATCAGGCAGACCCTGCTTGACGTAAGACAATTTTGACCCTGGGTCAGATTAAGCTCATCTGATTTGGTTGGTGCAAAAATAATTGTTTTCGTTATTTCAAATTTTGATTTGATTTTTAAATAAAGTAATATTTAACTATGTTCATGGAATATACCATTTTAAAGCACGAATTTCGCTCTATTTATTCAAGCTAAACATTTTCTTTTCACTATTTATTATGCTTCATTTTAGGCTGTCAAAATGAACATGGAAAAAAGCAAATTCGAGCAATTTTGTTATGAGACGTAAAGCTGCGGAAACTGCTCGCAATGTCAACCAATAATTTGGCCAAGGAACTGTCAACGAACGTACAGCTCAACATTGGTTGCAAAAATGTCAAAACAGGAGACAAGAGCCTTGAGGACATAAACGTCTTTCTAGGATTGACGGCACTGAGGGCCATCATTGTGTGGACCCATGCAAAGCAACTAAGCGTTGGCCATTCAATACTTGTTCGACATTTGCACAGAACTGGTAAAGCAAAAGAACTCGATATATCGCATGAATGACCCTGCAGCAATTGAGCGAACGAGGCCACGAAACTCTCTCTCTCCTGGCTTATGCCCCACATCTCCTACCGACCGACTACCATTTTTCAAGCACTTCGTGTACTTCCTGCAAGGGAAAGTCTTTAACAACTAGCCAGCGGCTAAAAACGCTTTTGAAAAATTCATCGGTTCCAGGACCCTTGAATCATGTGCTTCCGGAATAAATGGACTTGAATACGTAGATTCAAAAGGACCCTTTTTCGGTTAATAATTATTAAACTTTTACTCTTAAGCTGAAATATACTGCTCTGAAGTTGATGGTAAAAATCCGCAATTATTTTTACACCAACCCAATAGATATCAATCTGACCTTGTGTCGTGTCAAGCTTAGCAGATATCGTTGATAAAATCAATAGTTGTTTTTGAGAAAATCTTTTCTTTTTATTTTTTTCTGCGTCAGATTGAAACTTCAAGTATTTCTTCAAACAATCTTATTTTAAATGCATTGTACCTAACGTTTGATAATCATCGATTACAAAAAGAAAGAAAAAAAGGAAAAGGAGAGAGTGAAATTGAAGTAATCACAAGTATAATTGAGTTTTTTCAAAATGTTGGAGGAAACTTGACCAAGGGAAAAGAATGAAAAAAAAACCAAGAAAGAAAAGGATTAAAGATCAGTGATCCAGCCCAGAACCTTGATTCAAGTCATGAGTTCCCAACCTGGGATCTACGGACACCTGGAAGGTTCTCTGGGATATTACTGGTGGCTTGTGAGTTTGTTCAGCAGCCAGACATTTCAAAAGCCTGGTTCCATGGGAAAATTAATTCGAATAAACGGAATTCTTGGTAATGAAAACATTGGCAACCTCTACTGAATACCTATTGAAAACCTCTTTGTGATAACTTAACTCTGGGTCAGTCATTTTCTCTCCCTAAACATAAAAGGTTTGACCAGGGATTAAAAGGAGCTCTTATAGAAAGTAGGTGTTCTCCATTAATTATTCATCTGCGTTTTGTTGATTTTTGTAATAGTTAACTTACAGTAATAGACCATTACTGCCAGTATCCCTCTTGCTATAGAGTCATAGTTCAGGGTTCATTTTCTTAAAATGCAAAGATAAAAATTGGTATTCCATTAGTTTTAGTCTTATCTCTAGATATTTTCATAACACGATAGAATGGACTTTTATGGGGATCCCGAGAGTAACACCCAATTGCTCCCCCCCATTCTATCCATTCATTTAAGAAATTACAGATCTGATAAACATAGATTTATGAAATGCGTTTCATCTCAAGTTCAGTGTGACTGTCGTTTATTTCCATGAAACGTATTGCATATGTTTTATTTCTATTAGATCTAATGTTTGTTTATCGCATTAATGACGTTGTTCTGGGGAAAATCGGATACATAAATAAACGTATTTGATTACAAAGTTTTGTTGCAAAGTTTCATCGTTATTCAACGAATTATTTGGATTAATTTTTGCTCTTATAGGGAGTCCACTTTAGACAAGCTCATATGCGCCAATCTTTTCACTTCTAACGATTTTAAATCCTATCCAGAAAGGGTTTGTACGAATGTTCCAATGTTCTGGAACTCGATACTTGGGTGTCAAGTCCTCTCCTATTACATGCGTTATTGACGACTATTTATGATTACTGTACACGTGTCGTCAAAAATGACGGCATATAGGAAATATATGGATATATACATTGTATTTTATAAACAGGGATAATTGAGATTTGCATTACAATGGGCCAAGCGAATAACATTCTATACACATTGCATTTTATATACGTGGATAATAGAGATTTACATTGTAGTGAACTCTGAGAATAGCTTTCTATACACATTGCATTTTTTAGACGTGGATGATAGATATTTGCAATGCAGTGAGCTTGGAAAATAGACTTTTATGCACATTGCATTTTATACACGTGAATAATAGAGATTTGCATTGCAGTGAGCTTAGAGAATAGCCTTCTGTACATATTTTATTTCTGTGGATAATAAAGATTTGCATTGCAGTGAGCTGGGTAAATAGTGTTCTGTTGACCCCAAACGGATTATTATCATTTTTTGTTGTTTCTATCAATTTTCCTATTCGTATGATTCTTTAAATTCATCCTCTTTATTACGTGATTAGAACATGAATGACGTTTTATTTCACTTTGTCAGTTATGTCGTTCATTATTCTATGTATTGATGAATGTTACGCAAGCGGCAGAAAGGTTAAGGGCACGAAGAATGGTGACTGGAGAGACAATTGCAAACTCAAGCCGAAACAGTTTACATTTTCTTTGCACTAATGACTTTGGCAGGGTAAGGCTGGATATACGCTAGGCTCTCCAAACCTTGGGGACGTTCTCTGTTCAACCACTGACTTTGGAAAGGCTGATCAGAGAAAAAATAAGGATGTATTGTAATCAAGATGGATTCTCATAGATGTGTATTATATCATTTGGCATTTTAAATCTGGTTATTCTACCATTGTATCTCAGTATATGTTCGGCTTTTTCAGGTTGAAATTTTCTTGCTGTAGCAATACGTTGTCAATTGGATTTGGAAAGAGATACACTGTATTTCTAGCAACAAAATAGTAAAAAAAAGTGAACTGACCGAAATCCAATGAATGCCAGAATTATAGACTCTAACAAGGCTGAAGAACATATCGGCTCAAACATGATAAAAGAAACAAAAAAAAAAAGACTCCAGTATGAACAATACAGGGACCGATGGAGTTGATATTTCTTTATATCATTTAAACAAGGCATGGGCAACTCTTTTGATCTAGCGGGCTGAACATGACATTTGTCATCTTTATTTGGATCACACATTCACTTCAAAAATGACTATTGCATTGTAAAACGTGTTCGTAATTTCTGTTTTGGACAATCATGAACTACAATGATCATTGATTTTAGAAGCCAGAACAATAGTAATTATACAATATAAATTATAAAATTGACTTTCAGTGAAAATTACGTAAGATTGTAAATAAATGCCTAGATTGGCCACGGGTCACAAAAATACTTCTACAGACCTATACACGATTTGAATCACGGAGTTACTATTCAAAACCAGTGATTTTTCAGGGTGAGATTTGAATTCCGTTTTGTCACAACATAACGATGACAAAGAAAGCAACAGGTCAGAAAATTGCTTTCATTCTTCTCAGATATTCAACTAATTGCAATTTCTTCCCATATTTTGTTCTTTTCTTTTTGAGCCGTAGATTCATTCTCTTATATCTCGACCCTATTATTTTTCTGGTGTTTCCTATTTTTACTACCCTCCCCCCTTTTATCTACTACTCTCCTCCTCTTTCTTTGATTTCTACCTCACTCATTTCTCTTACGACTCGCTCAGTCACCAAAGACCATTTCAAAGATAGCAAACACGTGTCAAACATGTACAATAACAAATGGCTTTTTCTAACATCTGCCTCCCCACACTCTCTCATCTTTTCTTCTGGGGCAAAAATCCAGAGCAAAGCTTCGATTTACTCGAGATTACACCCAACGTTGCCGACAAAATTCTCTACACGAAAATGGCCGAAACTCAATCAGCCAATGTTTTGCCGTGGTACCCGATCTTCCATCTTTCTAAAAAATGAGCAATACACGTACGTGGTACTTGATCTGTAACCTTCTGAGGATGGAGAAAACGCGTCTGTGGCAATGATTTTCCAACTCTTTAAGAAGAAGAAATCACGTATTTTCATCATCATCATCATCATCATCATCATCATCATCATCATCATCATCATCATCATCATCATCATCATCATCATCATCATCATCATCAGTCTTTTAACGTCCGTCGTTGGATATAGACCTTCACCAGGATTCGCAACAATTCTCTATTATGGGTGTCGCGGAGCCAGTATTTCCTGAATTTGTCTAGTTCATCTCTCCATCTTGTGTTCTATGTTTTCTCTTGTGATCTCTAGGGATCCATGTTGTGAGTCATGATGTCCATCGGTTGTCTTCCATTCTTACAACATGGCCTACCCATTGCCATTCAAGTTTTCTAATAGTTTCTATGATGTCTCGGACTCCCGTTTTCTTCCTTATATACTGTACTGTCTTGTGATCACTCCATGAAAGGTTGAGCATGATTCTCCCATGTGCACGCTGCACAGTTTGCAGTCCGTCTCTTAGTTAGGTTCCATGTTTCAGCTCCATAAGTGACTATCGGGAAAATACAATGTTTGTATACTTTTCTTTTCAGGATTATTAGGATCATGTGGTTTTTGAAAGATGAGCTTGCTCTGTCGAAGGCTTGCCATCCTCGGATGATTCCTCACTTGATTTCTTCCTCTTTTGAGGGTCTCATTGAGATTCATTGTCCTAGGTAGATGTAGTGGTCTACCTTGCCGAGTTTTGAATCTTCTATCTCGACAGTTATGTTTTTATTTTCAACATGATTGTTGCACATGATTTTGTTACATGATCTCAAATCTACTTATGTGGTACTTGGTGTTTAGCAAGATTAACAATATTTTGGGGGTACCTGATATTCAACAAAATGAACGATACATGTACGTGGCATTTGGTCATCATTCTTCCCAAGATGAAGAAAACGTATATAAGGTACCTGATCTTTAACCTTCTCAAGATGAAGAAAACGTATATAAGGTACCTGATCTTTAAACTTCTCAAGATGAAGAAAACGTATATAAGGTACCTGATCTTTAAACTTCTCAAGATGAAGAAAACGTATATAAGGTACCTGATCTTTAACCTTCTCAAGATGAAGAAAACGTATATAAGGTACCTGATCTTTAACCTTCTCAAGATGAAGAAAACGTATATAAGGTACCTGATCTTTAAACTTCTCAAGATGAAGAAAACGTATATAAGGTACCTGATCTTTAACCTTCTCAAGATGAAGAAAACGTATATAAGGTACCTGATCTTTAAACTTCTCAAGATTAAGAAAACGTATATAAGGTACCTGATCTTTAACCTCCTCAAGATGAAGAAGACGTATATAAGGTACCTGATCTTTAACCTTCTCAAGATGAAGAAGACGTATATAAGGTACCTGATCTTTAACCTTCTCAAGATGAAGAAGACGTATATAAGGTACCTGATCTTTAACCTCCTCAAGATGAAGAAGACGTATATAAGGTACCTGATCTTTAACCTTCTCAAGATGAAGAAAACGTATATAAGGTACCTGATCTTTAACCTTCTCAAGATGAAGAAAACGTATATAAGGTACCTGATCTTTAACCTTCTCAAGATGAAGAAAACGTATATAAGGTACCTGATCTTTAACCTTCTCAAGATGAAGAAAACGTATATAAGGTACCTGATCTTTAAACTTCTCAAGATGAAGAAAACGTATATAAGGTACCTGATCTTTAACCTTCTCAAGATGAAGAAAACGTATATAAGGTACCTGATCTTTAACCTTCTCGAGATGAAGAAGACGTTCGGTGTTTGATTGGCAGCGTTCTGTTATAGAGACAGCTTGTCAGTCTTCCTATGGCTCGTACGCCCCATCGCCCTATACCTCTTACGATCCCAATCTTTGAAGACTTAGCTCAACATACCATAATCACCACTTCGGGTCTGGGAACGCCCAACACTTTTCCCATATGAATTAATAGTAATTGCTCCTTTGCTCTACGCCATTTTGGCTAATTGAAAGTTCTGAGAAGAACGCCTTACTTTTGGATATTGGAAGAAACCTTTCCATGGTACCCGATCTTCCACCGTCTTAAGATGAAGAATACGTGTATTTGATACCTGATATTCAACAAGCTGTACAATATACCCCTTGCGGTACCTGATATTTAACAAGAAGAACAATACGTGCACCTATGGTATTTCAGCGGTTAATCAACGTACTGCGATAGGCGCCCAGGAAAGAAAACCGGGAAAATTAATGACCTTGTGTAGCAGCCTAAACTATACCCCCTGCGCAGACTATACCCGTGGTTAAAGTTGTCTAGCTTGTTCTATACTACGGGCTAGTCAAGTTTATGACCCAGGGAAATAAAATAGGCTAACCCGTTTCATCCCAGTCTTGCCCTGATTATAATCTCTTGTTTTCCATGAATAAATCTATATTTCAATGTTTCATCATACCCCTACACTTAGATACATAAAATAATCGAAGATGCAGTATTGAATTCTGATTTCATTTCTCGCCCTGAGATTCAACGACAATACTCAACCGATAACGATTTAACGATACGTAAAATTTATTAAGATACATAAATTTCTGCTGTCAAAATGGAATAACATTATAAAGTAATGCAAAATGAATTTCGCTAAAAAAACAAGACACGAAATTTTGAATTCAGGTCAGTGTATTGACAACATATCGCTACATGTTTTACGTCCAGTCCAAAGGCATCAGTCCAGAATGTCAACAATGTTGTACAAATATTGTATCTGGAACTGTACTAATATTCAGTACAATAAGTGATACTTTTAAATAAAATAATTAACATCCTGGTACAATTTCTTTACCACTGAAATAAGTAATATCTCTTAATCTTTGCTTTGAAAATATAATAATATCTCTAGATTTCGGCACCAAATGGAATCGATCGTAGAATCTTTATTGAAAATTTGTATGAATTAAAATTAATTTCATCTTTATATTAATATCTTACGAATATCTTGTTTGATTACACCTTTTGATTAAAATCATTTTTTTTACTTCCAAATTAAAAATCTTTTAACGCGCCATTTCATTGTGATTCGGTTTCACTTTTTGCGATAGTGAAACTAAACATCTGGATCTATTAAAGAGATTGAATTAACACAAAGTTTCACTTTTATTTTTGCATCGTACGTAGGGTCTAAAATAGTATAATCTTTTATTATAAATTATAATCTGACAAGATATTTTTTGCAAAAATGAAATTAAAACTTTTTATTCATTCTACGATTTCAAAATCTGATAAAAGCATAATTATACATTTTAGTTAAAAACTTTTCTTTTTAGAGACTTTGTATGAGTTTTGGAGCCACTTCTAAGCAAAGATTAATAGTACTTTGATAGTTATGAAAAAAGGTCCTAAATATTATTCATTTTATATAAAAGTATTACTTTTTCAATTATTTCAATTTCAAAAAATATTATTACAAATTCTTTCTGTGACATATGGTACGAAATAGAAAAAAAGATCACAATAAAACGGTTATTCATTTGGATTAAGAGAAAAAATACTAAATCGAATTATTCAAATCGTACAAATGCAGTTGAAATATTCATAATTAGTGCGTGTTGTCCTTTTGACTGAACATGATTGTAACTTGCAGTAGTCCATTCTACACTGTCGTCTTTTTGACTAAACATGATTGTAACTTGCAGTAGTCCATTCTAAACTGTCGTCTTTTTGACTGAACATGATTGTAACTTGCAGTAGTCCATTCTAAACTGTTGTCTTTTTGACTGAACATGACTGTAACTTGCAGTAGTCCATTCTACACTGTCGTCTTTTTGACTGAACATGATTGTAACTTGCAGTAGTCCATTCTACACTGTCGTCTTTTTGACTGAACATGATTGTAACTTGCAGTAGTCCATTCTACACTGTCGTCTTTTTGACTGAACATGATTGTAACTTGCAGTAGTCCATTCTACACTGTCGTCTTTTTGACTGAACATGATTGTAACTTGCAGTAGTCCATTCTACACTGTCGTCTTTTTGACTGAACATGATTGTAACTTGCAGTAGTCCATTCTACACTGTGATCCTTTTGATTAATGCTTTTTGTCTTGATGCCCTTTGACCGGCCACTAGAATTTATTGGGTACCTTACAGTTTAAACAGGTTTTCGTCAACTGATGTTTCATGCCTTAGTTCAGCGTCATATATATATTTGAATGTTTTTAATTTAATCTCAGATATTTAGATTTTTTTTTTGATAAGAAAGTATTGTAAACCATGTCTAAAAATGTGATAAAAGCAGTTGAAATAGACGAAAAAGTAAAACGTCAGAAACGTGTTGTGTAATGAATTATCGTTTAAGTTTTGAGTTACTTATGATTTATATGGGTTAATCTAATTCAAAGTCTAAAACAGCTCTAAAACAGCTCTTTTAACTGCAAGATACCCAATTCAAGTTTCAGGTTTAAGTTATATAAGGTTTTTTAAATAAATTCCATAAAACTTTTTTTTTACCCTTGAAAAAGTTAAGATACATAAAATTCATGTTTTAAAAACATTTTTTCACAAAAAAAGTTAACATACGTGAAATACAAGTTTTACAAGCCACTTATAGATTTAGGTTTTCTTTTTAAATCACAAACAAACGATTTTATCTCAACTAAGATTTAAAATTCAAGTTACAGGTCTGGTATGTTCCCTTCAGAAGCAAGTTTATGAGCAATCGTGTGCAAATATATATATATATATATATATATATATATATATATATATATATATATATATATATATATATATATATATACATACACTCACACAGCACACACCACTGATGATGGGAAGAATCCCGAAACATGTCTGGACAATTTACTTATAAGGATTAATAAACCTTACCTCCAAACATCTCACTCCCGAGTCTGTCTCACTCTCTACAGTACACATTATATATATATATATATATATATATATATATATATATATATATATATATATATATATATATATATATATATATATATACACTCACACAGCACACGCCACTGATGATGGGAAGAATCCCGAAACATGTCTGGACAATTTACTTATAAGGATTAATAAACCTTACCTCCAAACATCTCACTCCCGAGTCTGTCTCACTCTCTACAGTACACATTATATATATATATATATATATATATATATATATATATATATATATATATATATATATATAACGAATAGGTTACGATGCCCATTTAGATCAAGTACTGGTTAATGCGAAACTTGTCATAATTTTGTTTTTTCTCCAGGCCTTGTAAATCTAAAAGTAGCGTTAACATTAAGATATACATGGATATTTCTTTCAAAATAATTAGACGTTTGCTTTTTTTTATATTAAAAAAGGTTTAACCAAATTCTCTCTTCATTCCTTACAAATGGAATAAAAACTTTTATCGAAATTCTTCAACCTTTTTTCTACGAAATGCATCTCTGCCGAACGATTGCCAACATTTTTATTTCTATTCCAGTGAATCATTTTTAATTCTTAACCGTTTTGTAATTTTAAAGATCTCGGTGAATTAATAATCTCAGTAAACTGTACCTCTATGAATTATACATCTCGGTAATTTGCCGTCAGTAACTTCTTGTCGGTGAATCGTTGTCGGTAAATCTTCTGCGAGCCACAAACACAGATCAAAACTTTGGAGTCCTTGGACACATTCTCAGGATGTAACGAATGATCTGTCAAGCTCTTCAGACAGAAGAGAGCAAGATGCGCTAGTCCATGGCATTGATTGACCAACCTTGGTACTCTATACTGCACACAGAAATACATGCATATCACTTGCACACGCCAATGTTATATACGCACTTACAAAGATGCCAGACACGCACATTCATACACACATATACAACACACACACACATACTAAATACGTACGTTTACGCATGTACACATACATGATAAATACAAGCACAAACATGCACTTGCTGCATATGCATCCTCACCCTCATATACACACTGAATACACACACATGCAATATGCACACTTGTACGCTATATACACACAGATACACATTCAGATATGTCATTTATGCACACACATACACTTATATACAACAAACACTCACATATATATAGACTTCATAAAGTTAGCCTGCTTTACACTTATGTATAATCTGGCCCAGGGAAGTATGAAATGGACTAATCAGTTTTATACCCGGGGGTATAAACTGAACAAGCTTAAGATATTCCCCAAGGTATGAAATAGGCTAGCCCACTCTAACCCTGGGTATAGTTTTGTCGTGGGTTAATCCGGTCTGCCACGCTGTGGAAGAAGAAGAAAAAATGAAGGAAGGAATTAATACTGAATGAAAGAGAAAGAAAGAAAATATATTTTTTTAAAACAATAAACGAATAAGAGAGGAAGTAATAATAATAAAGTCTTTGTAATGAAAAAACAAACACATGTCTTGGCCGTAAAACACGGGATCTGGAAATGATTCTGTTTGAATAGACCCGACTTTCGAACAAGTCTTGATCGGAGGCCCTTCGCTGTAGGGATCGCTGTGAGACAACAAACAATTAATGAATACTAACCAGACGCTCCCGCGGAGATTCCTCAGTAGGCAGATCTTATAACAAGCCCCCACGGGATAAGCACTGCAGGCAGCTCTCTCCCCGGGATGATACACTTACACACATACTCACACACACACATACACACAAAAGTGTATATAAGCCACAAACACATACATACTACATACACACATACGCAAACGCCATCCATGTACACTCATACACACATACACACATCCCACATACGTCTACGTACACACATATAGGACACATATGCACATGTTTAATCGAACATGTGCAATACTTACACGCATCTACATCTACGCCCTACGTACACATACAAATATACACCATGAACATTCACATGTGCAGATACACACATACACACTTACACACACATATCTCATATACACATGACACATAGCAGATACATACAGATATGGTACACACTTACATCCTCACGTACACATACATTTATCCATGCATCACACACACACACACACACACACACACACATGCACCCCACATACCATATACACACATGTATGTGTGTTTGTGGCGTGTGTGTGTATGTGTGTGTGTGTGCATTTTGCATTTTCGATTATAAACGTCTTTCATTGAAAAGTCGTGCTGCACATAAAAACAAATTCGTCAGAGAAATAACAATTTCTGGTTTCCTTCTTCAATGTGGGTCGAGATTTTTATATCAGCCTAGTTTTTGATAATGATTCTCGCTTGTGCACGTTACAGAGCGCTACATTTTGTTTTTTATCCCAGCCATCCCAACCAATTAGCCATCCCAGCTAGAAATTCAAAGGCCTAATCTCATTTTATCGCTTTTCCGGTAGTTCAATTAAATGACTCTCGTCCTCCCTCGTAAGGTTTATTCTCGAGGTCAAACATCAGTTTTCCCACACGTGCGCGCGCGCACACACACACACACACACACACACATGGACATTTCCTCCGGGATTAGCTCTCCAAAAACCTAAAAAAATTTTATAATCAATCAAATCAGTCGAGAAGTTTCTAAGAACTGCTACATCATAGTCTATTTCTCAGCTTTTTTTAGCTGGGAAATAGACTATGATGTAGCAGTTCTTTATAATCAATCAAATCAGTCGAGAAGTTTCTAAGAACTGCTACATCATAGTCTATTTTCCAGCTTTTTTTAGCTGGGAAATAGACTATGATGTAGCAGTTCTTAGAAACTTCTCGACTGATTTGATTGATTATATAATTTAATTATAAAGTAAAATATTCGTATTGAACAGAATTTATTTCTCTCAAATCGGAGAGTATCTAGCCAAAAATGTTTCTCATGAAAATACTCGTATTTCAAAGATAAAGGCAAAAGGCTGGAAAATAAAATGGGATGGCTGGGATAAAACGTAGCACCGCACGTGGCACGGTTTTTCAGTTTGAGGGTCAATCTATTGGTTTTGTTCGAACAGAGTTATCATAGAATCACCAAAAAACACCTCGAATGGCAATGGACAATGCAAGAATTCAAAGCAACCGTTGGACATCACTACTCACAACATGGATCTCCAGAGATCATATGCGAGACAAAAATAAGATGTCATGATTAACCAGATAGGTTCAGTAAGTATCAGCTCCACAACACCCATGATAGAGAGGCCTGGCAAACTTGGGGAAGGTCTATGTACAACAACAGACGCTAGAAGGATGATGATGACGATTATGATGATGATTCTTTGAGAAGATTCAAAGTTACGTAGATTGGAATGATCGGATCGAGTTCAAAATCCAGCTAGGTCGGTTTGCGTTCACATTGCCCGAATGTCTTAAGGAAAGGCATGAATCCACTTCTCTCACACGTAAGCAAAGGGTGAATAGCGGGACTGTAGGAGCCTTTCAGCCCTGTAACGCTGTCCATTTGCGATCTCCTGCTCTTTGGGTAATTTTGTAATCAATTGTGTAGGTATATTGAATAAAGAAAGGCATGGGCCCTAAAACTCTTCCCTTGTACTTTTTAACTTACACTGAGCTGCAGAATATGGATCAATCTTGGTCGAAAAAATACGCCACTAGATAGATTATGTATATTTTTGTCTTTTGTACTTTTCTAAGGAGATAGCTAATAATTGCTTATTGTAGAGTAGTTTCCCTTTGTTGTTGTTGTCGTTGTTGTTGTTGTTGTTGTTGTTGTTGTTGTTCTTCTTCTTCTTCTTCTTCTTCTTCTTCTTCTTCTTCCTTAACTTCCTCTCCTTGTTGTGCTTCTTTTTTTGTAAATGCTTCAAATCCGGGTTCAATCTGCTTGAAGATAATCAAGAGGAAGCAGAGCTACATTATGTTTCTGATAGTTCTAAAGTACGAACCGAAAACAAATATCCATATACTGTCGTCCTTTTCAATGGCATGACCAAACTCATAGTTTAATGAGCAGTTATTTGTGATTTGTCTTTGACACATAAACATGCAATTATAAAAATAAAACCTCACTATCTTTTGCGTGATTTGTTCAAGGCGTTTCAATCTTCCTTCTCCGTTCAGCATCCACTTATTCTCAAGTGACGTCAAGAATTTTACACCTAACGGGTTTTTCCAACAATCACTAAAATGGGTTTTTCTGTCATTCATATACATTAAGGATGAAGTGAATTTTATGATTAAATAAAACGTAAACAAAAAAACAAAACAAAAAACAAACAAACACAAACAAAAATAGACGACAGGGCACCATTCAAAGTATCTCTCCCCGAATTGGGAATCTATTGACATGACAGATTTCAAAAACTAAATCTACGAAACAATCATATTTTTCCCAATATAGTAATATGTTTTTAACATAAGTTGTCTAGTCATGTTAAAAATACTAAAAGTGTTTTAAAATTATTTAGATATATCGAGAAATTGTGGAAAGTGCATTTTTTTGATTTTGTCTCATGGGATTTTCAAGAGTTTGACCAGTGAATTCTGTTAAACTTTGGATGTTGTTTGTTTTACGTACATTGGATTTGTTTTATGATTTTCATACTTATTTCAAGTTGATCACGGCGAGATCACAAGACAGCACAATATATTAGATGGAAAACAGTCCGAGAAATCATAAAATCCACGGAAAAAACTCAAATGACAATGGACTGGTCATATTGCGAGAATGGCAGACATCCGACGGACATCATGACTCACAAAGGAGGTCCGTAGAGATCACATGCGAAACCGGAGCCAACAAAATACAAGATGACGTGACCAACTAGATAAATGAATAAAGAAATGTTGGCTCCGTTACGCCCCCGACAGAGAGGCCCAGCGAATCTTGCGGAAGGTCTAGGACGAACGATGCATAAATATTGTGTATAATCGTAGATACCCAAGGAAGCATAATGAATAAATACTCGTGGATAGCTGCAGAATACATCATTCGAAATGTGATAAAAACAACAATGATTGCGATATTAGTCGGAATAATTTGAGAAATAATGGCAACACCCCATCTTAACTTTTCTCATTCGGGAAGCCGAAGAGAACGTCAACCGAAACGTTGAGATAAAAACAAAAAAGATGAGAATACTCGTCTGTATAATTCAAGGGATGATACAAACATGTCTGGTTAGTCACTCAACAGAAACAGTCATGTGACCAACGTCTTTTGGTAGCATACCATGTTGAGGGTGATCAATCAAAAAATTAGAAAAAAGGGGTGAAGTTGTTTCTATTACCTCTTATTGGGCAGTGATCATTACAAAAAGTCTGAATTAAAAAAAAAGTGTGAATGCTTCATGCTAAAACCTATGGGACCAACACAAATTGCCCCACCCCTGAAAACCTATTCAAGAATTACATTTTTCTGGACATAATGAATAAATGTTGAAGTTTTAAGCCCTTTAGCTCCATTGGTACAACATCTACGCATCACACATGCATAGGTAGACAATCAGCCAGACCAACTTGAAAACTGAAGAAACCTATGTTGACAGGTCTGATCACAGTTTTTGTTGACGATGGCTAATATTCCATGTAAATAATTCAGACAGTATTAGAAAGGCTGAATCGCACATCACACGAAATTTGCCAACACAGTCAATAATTAAACAACCGTAACGTCAAAATTTGAGGTCGTCTAAAAAGATTACATTGAAGAATAAATGTCGTCTGAATAATTTTCATTGGCGTTTTCCACCGGAAAAAAACATCTAAAATGGAGTAAAAAAACATCCAGAAACATCTAGATTCTAAATGCTATTAATGAACCCGTCAATCTAAGACCCCCCCCAAGACAAGAAAAGCTTTTTTTGCAATAAATTTTTTCTCGACGGGGTGTAGTGGAGTACTGATGCCAATTTTCAAGTTTGTAGCCCAAACAGTATGACCAGGATCGCTGGAAAACACGAACATACGCAAAAAAAAATAAAACCCTTCGGAAACTTTAATGGCAACGGTAGTCCAATTTGGTTACTAGTCTGGGTACAAGTTATTAACCGTGCCCCGTAAATAGAGCTCAGTCCCTCCTCCAAAGCATTACTTTCTTTCATCATCTCATCAAATAGCCCGAGTCCCTAATCACCTGTAACTCCAACGTGGTACAATAGGAATTTCAGCAGTATTTTGACCATATATTCTTGCACTTTTCTCAATATGTTACGCCTGGAATTGTTTGCAAGAAAGACAATGGAACGTTCCTTTCAGGGTGCAAGCCTAGGTGAAGCATATGGAGAACTTAGGATTCCCAGACGTCTGAATATCTAAGCCTCGTTGATATAGTCCAAGGGAAAGACAGAGATTAATACGTCTGACGCCAGCTTGACAGTGGGACGTCACATTAATTCCAAACCAGAGTGGAAGCGGTGCCCAGAGTTATCCTTCCAGATTGTTTGCCTTCTCAAAGATTTAGAGTCCAATCAGCCCTATCATTTAAGCCGTAGTCGGGGAAGGGAGAGATAGATTCATGCCTTTCCAAAGGGTAATCATGCGTAGTGAACATATGTAGCCCTGATCGGAGTTTGAATTCGGGCCACCGAGTTTTTTGTTGTTGCTCCAATTCGTGTGAAGTTTACCGCGAAGAAGAAGAAGAAAAAAGAAACGATTTTTAACAAGGGAGATTATTAATTGATTCTGCGGGTCTATGTTCAATCTTTAGAGTCACGGTGTTACGGTAGGTATCGAAGAAGGAAGTTGTTTTCGTGTCTGCATTTTGATATGCGATCTATTCTTTTGTTAAACAGTTGATATTGTTGGTGGAAGGTGATTATGGCAATTTCTTCTTCCCAGCAGAATGTGCAGAGTTTTAAAGTGTTATAAGATTGTGCCGTTTTTATTATTTCCCATGGTATTTCTGGTGTGCTTTGTTTATTTGTTGTTTTTTTTGAGATCCCATATTTATTTTCAGTGTTGTCCAATGCACGCATTTTTGTTGTTGAAGGATGTGTTGTGTGCACAGTTACTTTGTTTTCAAGTCACCCAATATATATATATATATATATATATATATATATATATATATATATATATATTACTGGCTTTCCTTTGGATTTTACAATGGTTTGTTGTACGACGTCAGTTCGTAGCAGTTACCGTTCAATGGACTTTCAGGTTACTACTGTAGTTATAGACGGAGTTAAAGGTGTTTTGGAAAAATTTCATGATTTATTTTCTAGTTTTTGGCCCGTTGCAGTTCCTTAGGATTAATAGTCCATTGTCTCGGAACAGACCAGTGTCTTTTTTTTTGGGGGGGGGGTATTCTCTTGGCTAAGGTTGATAGAAAATATATTCCTACCAGTTTGCATGCCTCTTCCCCGTCATAGTTACCCACAGTTACGTCGAAGGTTCTTCATCCTTCTTCATCGATACAGTTTCATTATTGAACAGTAGGAATTTCGGACAGAGTTTAATAATCATTCTTTGGTTGCAAGTGATTTTTATGCATTTCTTAGTGACTGAGATGGCTTTATTTTGGGTGCATTTCGTAATGGGTGCGTGAAAATCCTTTATGTTGAATTGGATCAATGCAGTTATGTTCGTCTTTTACGCTATCGAACGGTTTTATTTCTGATATCGTATTTTCCTTCTTGTTTCGTCCAATTTCCAAGGAGTGGCCCAGCCAAAGTAGCAGCTGGTCTGACGATTGCACTAGCATCAAAGTCAGAACCTCTATGGAGCACCGAATTCTCATTATATATCCATTTATATATGCTCTATCCGATATCACGCACCTCACACTCATAGATAACTCAATCCTGAAAAATACCGATATATATGCGTCGTTCAATGTCCACACGGTAAGATGTTAGGCGAACATTGTATACGACTGTGCATTGAATTATTATTATGGTATATCGAGTTAAAGAAACACTGAATAGGCAAAATTATGTACTTTATTGTTTTGCAGAAAATTATGCACATTTTTAAATAGAAGATATTTTAAATAATATATCATAGAATAGCTATGTAGCCTATTCCTGTCCACGAATACACATTAGCTTTTTACAATTGCGAATCTTCCTTTATTAAGCATTTTAATAGATGATACTGTAGTAAGTATATTTCTAATAAGAAAGGAACACTGTACGAGTACAGTATGTATTACTGTACAGTTACATACGTACATGTTGCAATTCTATTAGCTATCATGCTTATGATATAATAAAGATATACACTTGGACCACTATAGCTACCAAAAGTGGCAACAGGTTTTATCCTTTTTTTTATGTTCATGTGTTGCAGCACTTCTGGCGATACTGTTTTGTCTACAGACTTGAAAACTGACATCAGTACTCCATTAGACCCCTACTAAAAATGCTTTTTTTTTTTTTTCTATTCTTAGGACTTATTTCGACTGGTTTAACAATAGAATCTAAATTCAACAGAATCTAGATTCTTTTCTTTTACCTTATTTTTAAATATTTTTCAGTGGGAATAAGATCTATATTCTCCAGAATCTAGATGTATCTAGATGCATTTCTATTCTAATTTGGATATTTTCCAGTGGAAAACACCAGAGATGTCATAAATAGAATTTATTCTGACCATATTGATTCTTGGATGGAATTCTTTCACAACTTCAAATTTTGACGCTAAGGTTGTCCAATGACTGACTTTGATGGCAAGTCAAAATTGATCATTTTTTTTGTAATGAAAATAAACAAGTGTTAAGTAAGTATTTACCCAGACATCAATAAAGGAATTCATGTGAAAAAATTCAAATGACCTCAGAGGTCAATTCCACATTGCATGTGACCTACTCCAAAAAATTTTGTACCTCCCTCCCCAATTTTAGTTTTTTAGGTGCTATATAGTGGCCAAAAAACTCAAAATGACCTCTAGCGATCTTGAATGACCACTGACATCAATGTCACATTTCCGTTCAGACTACATGCAGAATATTAGGTCGATAGGCCGAGTAATTTTAGCGGGAAAAGAAAGGTATAGTAGCATTTTTATTGATACAGTATTCTTACAAAAATATCAAATGGGTTATAGTAACTTGAAAGTAGAAAATAGCAATAGATATATAATAATGAAAGGTAAAATTGTACATAATGTTTTCAAAATAGAAACGTATCACAGCAGTTGCCTATATTCTTGACAATGCACGGGGACGCTAATCCTAATATGTGCTCTAAAATTTTATACAAAAATAAAGTTGTGCTGTCACCCCAATGCTGTATGTGTACGATAAAGAATTATGGTAAACTTTTTGTTTGTAAGTAAGGAGAATTCACACTGAAATGACAATGAAAAAATCAATTGTCAGGCGTAAACAAAACTGGTTCCTCGATTGGGTGAAGCTATTTCTGAATAGTTTCTTTCATAAGTTGATATCAAGGAACAGCGACCAAACACGTTTCGATACAAACAAGAAAGAAACTGATGAACGAATCAATGTCCCATTATTGTATTGTAACATCAAGAACATTGAAAGATTCAAGAGGTTGTCAAAGAAAAAAATATAAAGATAAGAGCTATCCTCCGGGAATTTGGTGTTCAAACATCCAATCATGTCACATCAGGATGTCACTTGCCAAAACGGAGAAGAATTTGTCATAATCGAATGAAGAAAAATCTCGGCCAATTGTAGATCAGATGAAGAATCCAATTGAAAAAGAGGTGAATAGTGACACACACAGAAATCAACAACCTGAACATCAGTGGGCAATTTCCATGCATTGCGTCTGGATGAAAGTGCCTTTTGGGGATTGGATTTCAAAAGAGGATATTCTGGATCTCTTCTTCATAATGGGAAATGTTGATAACGATTATAGATTGAATTCTTCAAAAATAGTTTTTTCCCTATTGAATAAACATATGAAGACACCAAAGATTTTTAGACTTCAAGCATATATATATATATATATATATATATATATATATATATATATATAGATATAGATATAGATATAAATATATATATATATATATATATATATATATATATATATATATATATATATATATATATATATATATATATATATATATATAGGGTAAAGTCATCGTTGAAAAAAAATGTTCATAGATATATGTATATATAGTCATTGTTACAGATCGTTTTTATAATCTAATATGTGACTTTTTAGCTTGATCAAAGTGCTTCTGTATTGTGGGTGTTCCTGCAAAGAAAGAAAGTAAATGATAAAAATCTGCATTCAAAATTTCTACGCATCATTAGATTTAAAAAAACAACACAAAAAAAAATAAAATTATGATAGAATATCGGACTGAAGGTAATTCTGAAAACCATATTTAGAACTAATGAATATGTCAAACTTCAGTACAAAGTCTAGAATTGACTTTGTTTTTCAACAACAGCAAAAAAAAACCCTCACTGAGATGACAAGTGGAAACTGATATGTAAAACCTACAATATCCTACCATGATTAGAACTCACTACCAAATGATTGCTAGGAAGTTATCTTACTGACTGAGGTAAATTGATAAGTCTTAGAGATCAATGAAAATACCAAATAATATATATCTAAACATTTTTTTTGTCATATATATATATATATATACATATATATATATATAAATAGTGGAATGTTGATTCGCTACACAAACTAGCTCATGTTTCTGCCCTCTCCAGGCTTATAAATGAATCCACATTCTACTGTTTATTTCCAGCTCTACTCTAAAACAACTTAACTTCAATATGTATGTAAGTTATATGTATCGAGCACTCTATAAAGTAAATCCATTACATATCAAAAGTAGCTTTATATCATTGATATATTATTATATTATACAGCTAGCCTGATTTATACCACATGCAATATGTATGAATGAATATATATATATATATATATATATATATATATATTCATTCATACATTTTGCATGTGGTATAAATCAGGCTAGCTGTATAATATAATTATATATATTAATGATATAAAATGATATATATATATATATATATATATATATATATATATATATATAATAAAAAAGTTGTTGTAATCATCCTCGGTTGGAACGGGTTTTTTGACAATCATCTTTTAACAATAATTTTCTTAATCATTACATTATTTGGAAAGACGAATCTTCTGCAGCATTTAAATCTACTGACCTAAAGTCCATATTTTTTAATGTATGGAAGCTTAGAAAGCAAAAAGTTCTGAGTGACTATCAATGAGCGCAACAGAAAACAATGACCGCTCTGAATGACCATCAATGAGCACAACAGAAGACAATGACCGTTCTGAGTGACCATCAATGAGCACAACAGAAGACAATGACCGTTCTGAGTGACCATCAATGAGCACAACAGAAAACAATGACCGCTCTGAATGACCATCAATGAGCACAACAGAAGACAATGACCGTTCTGAGTGACCATCAATGAGCACAACAGAAGACAATGACCGTTCTGAGTGACCATCAATGAGCACAACAGAAAACAATGACCGTTCTGAGTGACCATCAATGAGCACAACAGAAAACAATGACCGCTCTGAATGACCATCAATGAGCACAACAGGAAACAATGACCGTTCTGAGTGACCATCAATGAGCACAACAGGAAACAATGACCGTTCTGAGTGACCATCAATGAGCACAACAGAAAACAATGACCGCTCTGAATGACCATCAATGAGCACAACAGAAGACAATGACCGTTCTGAGTGACCATCAATGAGCACAACAGAAGACAATGACCGTTCTGAGTGACCATCAATGAGCACAACAGAAAACAATGACCGCTCTGAGTGACCATCAATGAGCACAACAGAAAACAATGACCGCTCTGAATGACCATCAATGAGCACAACAGAAAACAATGACCGCTCTGAATGACCATCAATGAGCACAACAGAAAACAATGACCGTTCTGAGTGACCATCAATGAGCACAACAGAAAACAATGACCGTTCTGAGTGACCATTAATGAGCACAACAGAAAACAATGACCGCTCTGAATGACCATCAATGAGCACAACAGAAGACAATGACCGTTCTGAGTGACCATCAATGAGCACAACAGAAGACAATGACCGTTCTGAGTGACCATCAATGAGCACAACAGAAAACAATGACCGTTCTGAGTGACCATCAATGAGCACAACAGAAAACAATGACCGCTCTGAATGACCATCAATGAGCACAACAGAAGACAATGACCGTTCTGAGTGACCATCAATGAGCACAACAGAAAACAATGACCGTTCTGAGTGACCATCAATGAGCACAACAGAAAACAATGACCGCTCTGAATGACCATCAATGAGCACAACAGAAGACAATGACCGTTCTGAGTGACCATCAATGAGCACAACAGAAGACAATGACCGTTCTGAGTGACCATCAATGAGCACAACAGAAAACAATGACCGTTGAGTGACCATCAATGAGCACAACAGAAAACAATGACCGCTCTGAATGACCATCAATGAGCACAACAGAAGACAATGACCGTTCTGAGTGACCATCAATGAGCGCAACAGAAAACAATGACCGCTCTGAGTGACCATCAATGAGCACAACAGAAAACAATGACCGTTCTGAGTGACCATCAATGAGCACAACAGAAGACAATGACCGTTCTGAGTAACCGTCTATGAGCACAGCAGTGGATGATGACCAGTCTGTTTGACCGTCAATGTGTACAACACCAGGAAATGCAGAAAAAATATGCCAGTCTATCCCTGCAGACCGTAGATGAACTATCTATGATGTTTTACATATCATCCGGTATATTTGATGCATTTTGTCACACATGGGACACATTGCAACAAAATTTGTGCCGAGACCTATCGCTTGTCTCCCGTCATTTCATGGCACCCAATAACAGGGTAGCCATCCGCCCTATCCACTTGACCTTTCCCCTGTAACCTTCCCAGTTTCCGAAGCTGAAGGTTTGACTCAATTAAGGATATCACAGAATCGCAGGAGCTTCTCAGTCCCAATCATATTTGAAACCTTTCAGGGGTGCAGAGAATCATGGGAAAATCCCTGGGACTGCAGTATACATGCCCAAGCAGACTGCTTTGAGGGCGACAGTGAGGACTGGAAAGTTATTTCACTGCAAAGTTCAAATTCCTGGAACTTTTGGGTAGCACTTGAAATGAAACCTTGAAAAGCAAAAACATTACAAACCTGCCAGCCTTCATCAAAAATACTCTGAAGATCAGGATCAGAGAACGTGCATTTGGGTCTCCAGCCATTTTCATCCAACTACAAAAGAAGACAGATCTGATTAGTCACATGACCAACGTTTTTGCATTTGCCATACTAGGGGAGATCAAATGAAAAATTGGAAAAAAGAGGTGATCAATGAATAGTTTCTTCCCCCGATTTTTCTTGGGCAGTGATCACTAAAGAGCACAAATTTAAAAAAAAAAAGAAAAAAGAAACAAGCATAAATGCTACCAGACACAAACTAAGGGATCAATTTATCATAGACTTACATTGTAAATTAGATCCCCCACAGACACATGCACTAAAAACTTATTTTGGTGAGGAATTTTCGGTAAAACTCAACATACATTAATAGAGCTGAAGGGCTGAAACACAGCCAGTTTGGTAGAATATCTTAAAAACTGAAGAAACCTATGTTGATGGTACTCGCTGATATTTTTTTCCTGGCAGGTTTAAAGAGAATATCAAATTCTTGTGACAAACACTGTGTTTTTGCTACTCATTGAACAACGTGCCAATATCAGTGAGAAGATTGAACTACTGCCAATTTGAGCATTAAAATCACCAGCCACAATAAGTATATCAATGTTGGTACCCTTGAGGAGGCTGACTCCAGTTCAGCATAGAATCTATGCTTACTATCAGCTGTATCCACATCAGTAGGAGTGTACACAATCATAATAGAAAGATTTCTTGTAGAATCAATTCTGTATCTGTTGAACATACTTGATGCACATAGGTGTTTCTAAGTCAGATGGTACAAAGCCTGCTGCTGATGAGGTTTCACTCAACAAGGGCTGACTCTGCTGCTTGGCTGAGAACCCCTGTCTTTGCTTTGGCTTTTGTCAGCTAGTTCTATAATTTGATCATCCAGTTTAGATGAGGTATTTAGAGTAAATGGTGTTATATTGGTATTGGGTGACTCGAATTCAATCCATATGACTAAACAGAGATTCTTGAGACCAGTTTCTGATAGTGCAAACAAACCGATGTTACATTACAGCAGCAATTGTGTCAGGGTTACCTTTTGCCAGATCTGAGAATAAGGTTTGTACTTGGGTCTAGTATCACACAGTTGCTAAGACCAAAAAACTAATGAGCATCGCCACATTGGTATGCAATAGTATTGGTAATTATTCACATGAATGTCGGTCATGATTAATCACAGTTCCAAATACGCAGGTTCTCAAAGCAGTTGTATTACAATCCAAAGATAGTAGCCAAAGAAGTGCTTATCCAAAGAATTATGAATTACTGTTTGGAGTTTCCTTCTTTTAATCCAGGATGCAAGAACCTTTATAGCAAGCACTAGTGATTAATTATTAAAGATTATTAACTTTATCTCCATCCATATCAATGGGGTAGGGTTCTGTCTCTTGAAGGGTCTTGGGATGAGACAGAGATTAAAGATTGCACATATCATTTCTCAGGATGTATGGACCCCTGTCAGAGTATTGTCGAGCACTTCTCTGCTCAAAGTACTGACACTAAATAGTCTTACAACCCTGCCTGAGAAGATGGAACGAATTCACCTATTCCATCCCTTATCTTGCTAACTATAAAGCTACCAATACCCCCATATAACTTTTATTTTAAGCCAGGGGTTGTCAAAGTGGAGTAAATTCATCCCTAGTGGATAAATTTTGCCCAATCAGAGGTAAATTTACTGATTCTGCATTCGAATATATTTTTTGGTTGAATGATAATTTCGGAAAAAACAAACTGAAGTTGAGAAGAAGAATTGAAGTAAGCCTGTTTTTTGAAAAATTTAGGATTTAACAATCTGTATTTTATACTTAATCACTGTGTGGCCAATAAAGTAATCTAATTCAGGGGTGAATAACTCTGGAAAAAGCAAAGTATGAAATGTATTATCCATTTGCACAAATCAGAATAATAATTTCAAGGACAGTGTTTTAAAATTCCTCCATTGTTGGATAATTGATTACATTAGAAGTATTTAAATCAAATAAGAATGGGAAAATATTTTTCAAATGATCCGTTCTACTGACTAGTTTAATTAATGTCGTTGTCAAGGTCGTGAATTTTAATGAAAAGTTTTCTTCCTATTCATACAGATGCATGATAACATTTAGAAGAAGACATTTCATTAGAATTGTAAACTTAGCTAACGATCTTAGTCGAAATAAGTCAGTAGAATGAATTATTTGAAAAATATTTTCCCATTCTTATTTAATTCATATATTTGTCAAGTATCTTATCCCCATAATATTAATACGTCAGCAGTGTAAACTGAAATTACTGTACAAAACAGGGTGGAAATAAATTTGAAAAGTTGCCAGGGGTAAACAGGACAGAAAGGTTGGGAACCATTGTTTTAAGCAATACAATCCTCTTACCTTTCTCCACACAACATTTCTTTCCATATGTAACAGATGAGAGTGGACAACTTCGCGAGTGAGAAGTTCATAAAATAAGCAGCAAACACCCCATACATCAGCCTTCTCTAGATTGGTGTCTTGCGAGTGGAGCTGAAAAATACAAAGATTAAGCCCAGATGAGAACTGGTAAAAGGATTTTATTTATTCATTATTATTTATCAAATAAAATTAACTTCATGGGCATCCCTGTACATAATTAACATTAAAATACACAGTAATTCAAGTTATAAAAATGTATGAAACTTGATCAAAAATCATATGATTATCAGTACAGAGAAACATTTACCAGGCACATTTTATTAATATATTTTTCCAGAATTCTTCTCTATATTCCAGCTGATAAGTCTTAAAACTGCCGAATGAATTCATTTTCTATCCAAGACAATAAAACGTTATTCTAAGGATGTTTATCTAGGTTTCACCAATATTTCTGCGCAAAACCAACCTGCAGTAACTAATTCACCTGGACCAATCTGCATACGATGAATCTACACAGAGATCAGCAAGAATATTTTATGGTGTCAAAACAATTTATTAAGATACAAAAATTGAAATTATTTTTTGAGTCAAATTTTTTGGATGAATTAATTAACGTCTATGCTTCAATTTGGTAACTCAGTTCGGAGAAACAAACCATTAAGTTGAAAGAATAGATTACAAAAATTAAAATTTTGTTGATTTTTGCATGGATTTGTCCTGGTGTGGATTTTTTAGCACAGCTTCTCAGCTGAGTCTAAGCAAATTCATGGGTGTTGGGGTCAAAGAGAGACAACCATGACACAATGGACGTCAATAATCAAAAGTCAGATACAAATTCCCCACTGTTTTCATCAAAAAAAATCAAAGAAATTACTTGTAAAACTCCACATAGATACTTGTTGGAAATTTGATATTTCAGTCTTATCAAGTCTTTTGATGAAATTCATCTTTATTCGCCATATCCGGGAAGAACGGTCGATGATGGAGTCAGAAATGTTGGGGTCCACGACCCACCTTCCTGGTATATTGAACCAGTCTGTAACAAATCATACTTTATCGAGGGATGCCCGTAGATGGAAATGAATTGATAGAATCACTGACCTCAGGTGGAACAATCGTTGGAAACAAAAGGGATTTGATGACTCCCGGGTCAAAATCATGATATAATGCTGATCCCATGTGGAAGTTAGTCAACCTTACTATACCATTCTTCCAGTAGATGTTATCACCTGGTATAAGAAGAAGGAGAGATTATGATAAGAGATGTGAAATCAATTGATATCCAGAGGAAGGTGTTTATCAAGTTCATCAGAAGAGACTTTTAAATCGCAATTTACATTTATTGTTATAAATTTACAATAATTGTTTTTTTGTTGAACAGCTGTCGCAACCAAAGAGGTGAAGGGTTCTATCTTTTTTATATATGCTTGTGTGTGTGTATTCCAGTGCTCCTGGCCACACCGTTTTGTTTACAAACTTGAAAATTGGCATCACTACTCCACTACACGCCTTCAAGAAATGTTTGGAAAAAAAGCTTTTTTGAATTTTCCAAGGCCTTACTTTGATGGGTTTTATCATCTGGATATTCCTGGATTTTTTCTTTAACTCTATTTTAGTTATTTTCCAGTGGAAAATGCAAGTGATGTCATAAACAGAATATATGACCATATTCATTTTTGATGGAATTTTTTTTTACATCACTCTAAATTTTTATGCTACAGTTGTTCAATTAATAACTATGACAGCGATTTGAAATCATTACAATATTATATAATAAAAAATTAATTCATCTCAACATTATATAATGAAATTTAATTCATCACAACATTATATAATAAAAATTGATTCATCACAACATTACATTATAAAAAACTAATACAAAATTTGTTTGGGACTGATTGATTTTGCCATGAATTAGGTAGAGGAAAAGAAAGAAGACAGAACTCACTTGTCCATGCTAAGAAAGCCACCCCATTTGCATTAAGGTAGAGGGCAGCTTCAATCAACTGTAAAATAATTTGTTTTCTGTTCATGTTGATGATATCAAACTTGCACTTGAGAGGTTCTGGAAAGAGACAGAAGACAAAACAAAGTTAACAATAAGAAGAAATGACAGAATAAGAAGAGGAAACGCAAAACAACTCCAGGACTGCCAGATCAGGTTAAACAGGGAAATAATCCAAACTTCATCTCTCCAAGACTTACCCCACACAGACATTGGAATAGTACCAAATTTGAAAATTGAGCATATCTGGAGAAAGAGGTTCAATACCAGCCTCAAAATAAAGATGCAAGACTTGAGGCTGGTACTGAATCTCTGCCTCCAGACGTGCTCGATTTGCAAATTCATAATTATTTGAATGCCTGTGTTGGGTAAGTCTTGGAGATAAAGAGTGGATTATTTCCTACCGTCACCCGATCTGGCAACTCCACTCAACTTGCCTTCTCACTGAGTAAACTTATTGAAAGTGAAAAGAGGCAGAACGATTTAAAAGAAAATCTTCCTCTTACACTTGAAGTGTTGCACGGAGGTGTAGATGTGGTTGTGTTATTTTGTCAACTTTTTCTCCTTCTTTATTCCATTTGAGTGATTTATCATAACCCACTTCCTACAGCCCAGTTAAGTATACATCTCAGGAATACATTCCCAACCCCGTCCGTTGCCAACCTCTCATAATCTTTGATAACAGGTTGGACTTCCCTGGTTTGAATGCACTGGATGACCAGGTTACTTCACATGTATTATCGATTGATGTCTTTCTGAACATCAAACCAACAGATGGTTTTCTTCACACAGTCCATCGATTCCAGTCAAGAAACGGAAACTTATTTGAAATGATCTCCTGTTGTTACATGGTTAATATATCACTCAATTTTAGACAACGTTAATAGAATATATAATTAAAGAAAATGGATCTACTGCAGGAATCGAGCCAGTCAGCGATAGGGTAACTGCTTCAACATAGCGATGTTCCTACCATTGAGCTGAACAGTCGCTGGTAATGCAAAAGCCCAAATAACACCAAAGTAACTCAATGGTGAGAGCATTCTATTTACATGAGTTTCTATGTAATATAACGCAATTCACAATTCATTCTGTCAGACCAAATATGTCCATTTTGTAATAAATATATACATGTATTAAGAAATAGATTATACAATCGTTTTAAACACAATTTAAACTGCTTTTTTGCTCTTCTCTCTTTCTTGTATTGTCTCTTCTATTTCTTCTTCCTTGAAAATGGATTTTTAAAAGAGGAATTTGATATGGTGTGATGTAAACAAATAATAATTTCTTTTTCTCTCTTATTATACCCAACCCAACTAATACGATAACAGTTTTCTTTTTTTTTTCAAGGATGACTATTTTTGACCGTTCCGTCTCAGGGTCACTTAATTTCTTACAAACGCAGTTAACCTACTCGAATATGGTCTTTACACGGTTTTTTACCGTTCATCGACACATATCGAAAAAAAAAAGTTGAGAACCATTGAAATCGATACTTAGAAAGTACCAGTCAGCTAGAGTTAACTCCCTTAACACGAGCAAAAATTTGAGTTATTCCCCTTGGACTACATAACTTTTAAAAAATCATAAAAAGTCTTCTACAATGTAGTTGATACGTTCCGAAAATGTCCGTAGCTTTAATTATAATGAGAATTTTTTTTTCAGCCTATACTCTGTGTAACTAAGTCCAAGTGCGGTATCAAATTTCCTTCACCTCGATTCATGAGAGTTTTATTTTAAATTTTTGCCGATTGTATTCGAAGTGCTTCCCTTAAAAACAAGGAAGAGATGGAGAAGCATTTGAAATACAATTAGCAAAAATTGAGAGTAAAATATTCATGAATTGCGATTATGAAAAATTGGTCAAAATGTGCTCTTGGCTTCTGCTCATGAGAAGAACAACTAAGCGATTGAGTCATGAGAATCAAAAATCAATTCTTAAGAAGAAATTTTATCATTTGCATAATTTGGGTGTTTCAACTTTAAAACCTGACGCAGAACTTTATGGAAAGCCTGTTTAAAGGTTTCCCAGTGTCCCTTACCTGCATAGTATTCTGAACTGTAAAATATGGTTTGTTGATCATCAATCAACCAGTCAATTGGAAGAATGTTGGTGTGATTACTCAAGTTTCCAATTTCGATTAACAACGGTAAAATGTCTTGCATCAAGTTGCCAAGCTGCGTGAACAAAATTCAGAAAAAAAACGGTCTGGTTAGTCACTCTATAGAAAAATGTCACAAATATTTTCTGACAGCCAGTGATGTGTGTGTGTGTGTGTGTGTGTGTGTGTGTGTGTGTTTGTGTGTGTGAGTGTGTGTGTGTGGAGGGGGGTGATCAATTGGACAATTGGAAAAAAGGGGTGATTTAAGAACGAGTTACTTCTCCCCTTTTTTGTTGGGCTGTACATCACCAGACACAAACGAAGGGATCAATTTAGTGTAAACTTGTATTGTAAATTGAAACCTACCCCACACTTCCACTAAGAATCTAATTACCCAAATTTTTTTTTCAGCCCTCTAGCTCCACTGTTGCGGCTTGTACAAATGATGGATACATAGTCAGCCAGACCAGCTTAAAACTGAAGAAACCTACGGTGACAATATGGATTGACAGTTTCTGATATTTCAATAATACCTAAAAAGGTAAAAAAATCAAAACTACTTTATGTGAATTACAGGCATTCTATCAAATATATACATATTGGTGTGTAAGGTAGACATATAGTATAAAGAAAAAAAACAGGTTTGGTCAGTCATTCGAGAGAAATCATCAAGTGACCAAGGTCTTTTGGCAGCGTGCCATGTTGGGGTAATCAACTAAAGAAATTAGAAAACATCCTCTTGACCCTTGATAAGTATTGTGCCACTCATGTATGCGAAATGCATTCTCCCCGATAAACTTTGGTTAGCGTATGAAAAGATTTGGTAGCCATATCATTCAATTTCACAAATAAATTTCTAATTGATGTGACCATTTTGAAAACATGGTAAGAAAACATGTCTGCTCCGAGCGATGCCCAACAACAAACTGTAGACATGAGCTCACTGAAACTTTCAGGGGTCATTTATGGCTTGACCATTGGTCAGTGAATACAATGTGGCTCACACGTGCAGATAAACTCAGGCTCAAAGTATTTTTTCATCTAGTTTATGAATTTGATTTTTGAAAAGTCTCATAGTGTTTTTGTAAAACTACATTTGTGTTTTCCATTTGACAAACAAAAACTATCTCGTCTGGCGGAAAAGGTATTCATCTTTACTCATTGACATATCAGTGGAATGAATAGAAAATTAATTAACCAGAAAGCATTCAGAGAATGGATATCTCTGTGAACGCCATGATTGTGGATGGATCCACCCCAAGATTTATTCAGTTCTTCTATAGTCTATTATCCACCCTCACACAAAATCTAATTGAAATCTATTGAGAACTTTTGAAGATATTGCTTGGACAGTCACAAAATTTTGCCAATACCACATGATTTGGACATACAACTGTGATGTAGAGTAGGTAATTGTGCATCGATCCACTCCAAAATTTATTCAATTTCTTTATATTCTATCGTTCAACCTTTCACGAGTTCTGATTAAAAATTCATAAAAAACTCATGGAGGTATCTTGTAGACTGACCAGAAAATCTGGCAATATTATTTGATTTATATGCATAACGACTCAAGGGAGCTAATTGTGCATGCAACAGCTCCAGAATTCAATCGGTTCTCCCACAGCATATTGTCCTCCCCTGCACAGTAATCCATAGAAATTCATTGAGAACTTTCAGTGATATTGAGTAGACAGACACGAGTGAACATGTTTCTCTGAATTTTTGAGATGAGGTATTATCATTATTTCTATTATTATTTGGACTATCCTCATCTTGGTTGTTTTTCATACAACGTTTTGGCCGTTGTACTCCATATGGACACATAGCGTAGTGGTTAGAGAATCAGACAGAATTACTGCAATTAATCTAATGGTTCTAGGTTCAATCCCAGTGTGAGACAATAATAATTCGAAAATACTACTACTGCTAAGAGGGGAGTGTGGTCTATATATCCCCGTTGGTTAAATAAAGGGTTCGGTTCGTTACTTCCCCCACACCTACCAGATGATAACTGAAGGCCGTAGAGTAAATGTATTAAAAAAAGGAAGAAAATATTTCTCAATTGAAAACAAATTGGATTAGCCCCCAAATCTATACACTACTATCTCACTTCTCGGCCTCAGCTTCCGTAAAATTCCATCTAAATTTATAGAGAACTTTCAGGGAAATCACTCAGACACTGGGTATTACATATACAGTGGACCCTCATTAAAACGGACCCTGTGAAGCTAGATATAACAGACAAAATCTGAATCAAGTGGGTGACGAATCGGAACATTTCATAATTGTAGGCAGCCAAAAATAAATTGTTACCATATCTTCTTTATGCAAATAAATTTTCTCGTGTTATGAATTGCATTTCTTACTCTTTTCCTCTTTGCATACGAATTATCACATAATCGATTATTCCTTTTACTACAAGAGAATCAGAAGTCAGAGAAATCTTCTCCACTCCATAGAGCTTATAATTTCTTTGTATTCTTAAATTTCCTTCTGACTGAAGGAAATATCACCATCATTCATGATATCGTAACTGGACCAATTCAAAATTACTAGTAGAATTACATCTCTACATTTAGAAGTAAACTATCTTATAACCCTCAATAGATTTTAAAAAGAGTCAGATGTTGATTAATTAGACTAGAACAAATCAACCTCAGAGTCAGATCTTAATTAATTAGACCTGAACTAATTAGTATGTGTTGATTAATTTCATAAATTACTCATATTTTTTACAGTTATATGATGTATCATATTCAGTGTGAATTGTAAATACTTTCTCCTATTGGATATGTATACAGTATCAAACACTACCATTGGTTAATTTGTACAATTAGCTAAAATGGACACTCCCTGCTGATTAATTTGTTTTAAAGAGGATTCTCTGTATCTCTTTAACTTGGTTGGCAGAGCTAAACAAAGCTATAAAAGTAAAAGAAAATATATCTGTACCACAGTCACTTTGGCCCATTTAGAGTTGCTCTGAAAGATAATGATAGAATTTTGTGTGCTAATTGAGTGAATTGTGGTTTCAATTACATCCTTAGGGCACTTCATGTAACAATCGCTGGAAAACTGAAAATAGAAATAGAAAAAAAAGAGAAGAGAAATTAAATTGTTTTGCTTCATAGAAACAGTCAACTCAAAATATATTTTAGCATTAGACTGCCCAAAAAGGGCTAAAAAGTGCTACATAAAAAAAATAACCAAAAATGGCTAAAACTCACCCAAAAGTTGCTGAAAAAGTTTTAAATAGCCAAAATGTTATGCTACTTTAGTGAATTTTACACTGCCAAACAAAAAATGGTCCAAATTTTGAGCAAAGAGTGTTAAATTGGTAATTCTGCCTAAAAAAAATCAAGCAAAGAAAATTGTGTCTGATTTACATGGGATATTTTCTCAGCTGGTTATGGCTAATCTGTTAAAAACACAACATACAATTATTATTTATATTGGACTGATAGGTCCTCCATTCAAATTTTCATCAAACCCCAGTGCGAAGTCTGGTGCTTACATTTTTTCCCTACAGTAACAACCACAAGAACAATCCTCACCAAAATGAGGGTAGTAAAACCCACATTCCCCAATGACTGGAACTCACAACCAACTGATCGCCAGGAGACTTATTTCACTCAAACGAATAAAACCATTTTTTTAAGAAAAATATACATTTTTATAATTCATTCATTATATCTACAACATAAAAGTTGCAGTAATCCTCTTCAACCAGAACAGAAGTTGGAGTTGAGTTTGTCCCAACTTTTCATCGAAACAACCTGGATCATCAATCCCTTCCGGTTAGTAAACAGGGCAGATCAGAGAAGAAGTTTGAGCTCTCGGTAAGACTCGAGCTCATATCCCTTTTGCTTCAGGAAGCCTGGTTATCCGTAACAGCAGCTTGAGTTACGAGAACCTTACTAACAAAACGGAAAGGAATCCTGAAACACAGATGTACGACTATTGAGTCTTCATAAGCCCATAAATGGCCCAATCAACCACCCAATCGAGCTACTGATTCTCCTCTCTTTGTTCATCTGTCTGTATGTGTGTGTATCTCTAGGCACTCAAAGTCATAACATTTTTACTAGCAAATCTCATCAAATGTTGGAGGGGATTCCTCAAGGAACCAAGCCACCATGCACCCCCCCCTGCAATCTCTAGCTACACCTCCGGTTCAAATGCTCTGATAGGTTAGTCACTGTACTTGGTTTGATTGCTAAGTAATAATAATAATTTATGATTTTAACAAGCGAAGCTTTGTCCCGCACAGACTACAATCGTTAAGAGACCAGAGTAGTTGAAATGAACAGGAACTGATCTTTCAAGAAAAGTCATTGTTTTTTTCTCTCTCTCTCTCAAGTACTTTGTTGATAGAAGAAATTCCCACCATAAATTGTGCAATAACAATGTACAAACAATGGAAGTAACAGAGGAACTGAAAATACAAAGTTAAAGACCAAACAAGTACATCGTGAAATATTGGAGGCAGTACAATTCAAAGGCATCCATCAGAAGGACAAGTGATACAGTGCTTGTCTCTAGTTTTACTGCGTCATTGATTGATACACGACCAATCCATACTAAAGACTATAAAACTTATTGATTTAAAAAAAACACTACAAATTCAGGTTATAATAAAGAATGAATATTTAAACTTTCAGCTCAGAGAAGTCATTTGTTCAACCTATACAAGTGATACATAAGCAGCCAGCCAAACCAACTGGAAAATTCAAGAAACCTATTTTGATTAATTTGTTTCTAAAGTAGCAGATTATTTAACAAAATCAGTGTTGACTATAAAGACACAAGCAGCAAGAAAAATTTCAGGATAAAACATAGAACTTGGACTGCAGAAGAGATTCAAATGAGAGTTGCAAGTTTCAAGATGACACCACGTATGTAGTTATGTATCACGTCAAGGCATCAATTGGATTTTCTTTTTCTGCATTTTTCAGCAGGTTCTAGTTATGTTAGACAACAGAAACAGGAAGGAAAGATGATGTTTGATGCTATTACGAAGTGTAATATCATCAAAAGGTTTGATGTCATTAAATAATGAATCCATTCTGATCAATTTTTCTTCAATCAGCTGTTAATAATGTCCAAATAGAATATCAGAGGTCCACATTTTTGTATCAAAGAAAGCCGCCAAAAATGCCCCCAAAACATCAGAAATGGCCATTTACAATTTTGATTGAAAAAAACCCAAAAAAACAGAATATTTCCATATTGTAATATTTTACAAGTATGAGAATCAATTGACTCAAAGAAAGACTACTTATTCTTCTGCCTCCATCTCTTCTGCAATAACTACTGTGAATGGTGGGCACACCATTGAACTTATGGTTCTTGTTGGTTTTCACCAACGTATAATGTTTTTACTTGATTCTTCACCAGAATTTCTCTTATTTATTCTCACATTTTTTTCTATTCATGCACCATTTTTAAAGTTGAATGTGCGTGGGTGTCCAATATGAAAATTTGTATATTACTCATAACACTATGAAGCGTTTACTTTGTTTTATTGCCAGAAACACTGGAGTACCCACAAATACACACACTGAAGTACCCACAAGTACACACACTGAAGTACCTATGAGCACACACTGAAGTAACCATAAGCCCACACACTGGAGTACCCACAAGTACACACACTGGAGTACCCACAAGTACACATACTGAAGTAACCATAAGCACACAAGCACACACACTGAAGTAACCACGAGTACCCATAAGTACACACACTGGAGTACCCATAAACACGCACATTGAAGTACCAACAAGTACACAAACTGAAGTACCCACATGCACACACTGAAGTACCCAAAAGTACACACACTTGAGTACCCATAAGTACACACACTGAAGTATACAAGAAAACAATTGAAAGCTATTTGGAATAGCCCTAAAAGTTTTATTAAATCAATCCTTGGATGAGGAAGATCCTTATTTTGATTAAATCAAATCAATTCTTTGAGTAATCCGAATTAACATCCCGACACAACACCTGACACCTGTAATCATGTATGTTGTCATCTGAAAATTAGCCATCAGAGGAAATTGAAATATAACTATGCTATGCAAGCCAATAAGGGAGGAGAGAAAAAAAGAAGGAAAAAAAATGAACAAAGAATGAAAGAAAGGAAAGAGAGAGAAAAAAAAAGAAAGAATGAAAGAAAGGAAAGAGGGAAAAAAGGAGAAAAGAAAGGAAAGGGAGATGATAATCAAGATCATGATAATAATGATAGTGATAATAATATCATTATTCAGTACAAATAATGACTTTTAATTGGAGATTGCAGGTTGACAAAGTAAGTGTATCCATCAACAAAAGGTAAAGAAATCAGACATATGAATGTATACAAAAATCTAATCCATGTTGAAAGGGAAGAAATTTGCCGACAAGTAGAGCATTGGGGGAGGAAAGGCAACAAACATACAAAAGATTACTTACAATGCAGCGTAAATGGAAACGCTTTGAATGTTGCCAAATATTTGTTATTTATAGCTAAAAATGGTGAAAAGGTGACTAAGTATTCCCAATCCCAGTTAACTTTATAGCTGGAAATGATATTTTGAAGCCAACCCGGTGAAAAATAGAAAGCCAGGAAAAGGCAAGTAAGCAAACATGGTTGAAAAAAGCCAAATTTACAGAATTTGGCAACAAAAAAAAAAGAAGCCAATCGGGCAATTCTAGATGGAAGCTGGCCAGCCATTGTTTGTGACTCTGACTCAAATCAATTGTTGGGTCCCGATCCTACATTTGATCCGATTTCTATAAACTTTAATTATGATGTCACCCCATCTGATGATATCACCAGGTTCAGTCTGCATTCTCTAACCCATCTAGCGATGTCACTGTGAAAATCAATAAAAGCATTGATGTGGTTGTATATATATATATATATATATATATATATATATATATGATTTTCTTTTCAGAATACTTTCTTAAGGCACTCACCCTGAAAAATTTAGCACTTGTAGAATATTCGAGTTTCTTGTCATCTTTATTAATACAGTCAATTAGTTCCGCCAGTGTATTAGCAGACCTGAAAGAAACCAAATGAATCATTAGGGAATTGAAGAAACATTATAAATGCAGGTTGGTCTCTCAATAGAAACTGTCACATGACCAACATCTTTTGGAAGCATATTGTGTTGGGGGGGGGGGGGTTAAACAATTTAAAAAAAGGGTGATCAATGAATAAGTTAATTCTCTTTCCTATTGTTGGATCACAAAAGAGTCTAAAATTCAAAAAAAATTAAATGTGAACTCTCCCAGATACAAGCAAAGGGACCAATTCAGCATAAACTCACATTGTGAATTCAATCCTGCCCACCAAAAACTTATAGAAGTGAATTAGGAAAAAAGAATAAATAAAAATATAGACATAATAAAGAGTTGATGTATAAATTTTCAGGCCACAAGCTCCATTGCTTTAACCTGTAGGAGAGATTGATAGCCTGTCAGTCTGCCAGCCAAAACCACCAAAAACTAAAGAAACTTGTGCTGACAGTTTTGGTTGACAATAATCAGTGTCTATAGAAAAGTGCAATAGTTTTAAATTTTGATGACTCAATTTGTATGAAACATAGAACTTTTCTAACACTTTTCTGGATAATTTGAACTTTTCTCTTCATCAATGATGATGACATTTCAGACAATTCATTTCAAGAGTGAAAAGTAATATCCATAAGGAAGAGAGTATTTCCAACCAATCTGTTCTTCCCAGTGGTTTACAGTAAAATAAAAGCTGTATTAAAGAAAACATTTGAATAGAAATATTGAGAATATTAACAAGCATTGCTTTTTACGTTTGGATTTTCTGCAAGATTCTGAAGAAAAGACCATTTGGAGAGACTTTCTTTTCTTGCAGATATTACAATTTCCACCAGAAGAGAGCTGGAGAAATGAATTGGTCAAAATGTTGTCACTACATCAAAGATGGAAAGAAGATTGAAATCTGTTCAAACAAAAGTTGGTATTTTAATGATTCCTCTATGGACAATACAGAATTATTCAGTACATATTATTTGAAGGTTCAATTCTTGAAGTTCATTTCAACAATAATTTCATAAATGTATATTTAATTAAAACCTTAGATGATCCCAACACATTGCATCAAGAATAAAACTTCATAAGTTGAACTTTCAAATAATGTATACTGAATAGTTCTATCATTTGTATAATTTGAGTCATTAAATTTTGAAATTGATTCAGAACTTCATAGACTCACTCTACATATATAGTCATGTAAACTTTTCATCTTTTAATGCTGAAAGAGAACAATTTTTTGTTCAATTTTAGATATAGTCACAAAGTATCCAAATGTTACACAAATGTTATTTTAATGTGTTGTATTATAACTATTTTAGTATATAATTTTTGGTTCTTGGTGCATGTAATATAGTTTCATTTGTAATTCTTATTTCATTCTTTATTATAGAGTTTGTCAGCTGTTTTACCATAGCCCTGTTTAGGGAGTATTCAAAAAACAGGATAGGTCTCTTATGGCACTCCACATCTTGTATCTATAATAAGATGTAACCTAAAACTGGCATCTATTTAAAGCTAATATGTATTATTCTTTAAGAGTTTTAAGAGTTCTGAATTATGTATTGAAAAATATTAGTTTTTTTCTCACCTCAAATGCTCAACTCTGTAAGTCTTACTATTTCTCTGTTAATTTTGACTAATGAATTTCTTACTTCTTTATCTTATCCAA
Source organism: Thysanoteuthis rhombus (assembly GCA_963457665.1). NCBI lineage: Eukaryota > Metazoa > Mollusca > Cephalopoda > Oegopsida > Thysanoteuthidae > Thysanoteuthis > Thysanoteuthis major. Next base: position 3,362,422 of record OY735212.1, on the reverse strand, counting down.
TATATGAGTATATATATATATATATATATATATATATATATATATATATATATATATATATATATATATATATATTAGAAACCAGGAGCTTTTGAATTGAATGGAAGGAAAACAGGATATAAAGTTGGGATTCAATCCAGTCACTGGTGCTTGTATAGCTTTTTTTTGTGATAAAGAATCCTACATATCAGCTTTGATTTAGCAATAAATGAATCAAGGGCAACCCTGTGTATTGAATAAGGTATGGCCAGTTCTACATGGTTTGCTGAGAATGGGTTGGTCCGATCAAATAAGATAAAATCAGTGAATTAGTAAATGATGAATTCAGAATCCATTTTAAACTGAATCAGTAAACAGGTCACGTGACCAATGACTTTTGGTAGCAAGCCGTGTTGGAGGAGATCAATAAAAAATTTTTTGAAAAAAGCGGTGATCAGTGAATGAGTTACTTCTTTCCAAATTTAGATGGAACCAAATAAATAAGCTGGAACACACCTGGACACAAACTACAGGACCAATTAAGTATAAACTCACAATGTTGATTGAACCTCTCCCTAAAAACTCATTTTTTTTAGTGTGTGTGTGGGTATGGGGGGGGGAAGGCTTGATTCTAAAAAAAACACACAAAAAATCGTTTTTTCTAATGAGGAGTAAATGTTGAAATTTTCAGCCCTCTAGCTCCTTTTGTACGGCCTGTACATGTGACTCATGCATATGGCCAGACTCGCTTGAAAAAATGAGGAAATCCTACGTATATAGTTTTGGCTGAGCGTTTCTAAAAAGAAATCGTTTACAAGACTCACTTTTCCATCAGGTTACATCCAGGTGAAATACAAAAATATTCCGTGCAGTCATTGGTATGTTCGAGAATATATTCCAGAATTTGTCTGTCATCACTGTCAACCACTTTGAATTGTTGAATCCTTTTCTTCATTTCATCTAAAAGACGTTTGCCCTTCAAGAAGAGAAGACAACAATTGGTTAATTTTTTGTGAAAAAATGATGAAATCCCCCCACCAAAAAAAAAAACGTCTGGTTAGTCGAGAGAAATCGTCACGTGACCAACATCATTTTGGTAATATATTGTGTTGGGGATGATCCATTGAAAAAGTTGAAAGAAAAGGGTGATCGATAAATAAGTTACTTCTCTTGCCTTTTGTTGGATCACTAAAGAGTCAAAAAATGTTAATGCTACTGGACACAAACTGAGGGATCAATTTAGCATGAACTTACATAGTAAATCACTCCCCCCCCCAATAATTTTGGTGGGGAATTTTCAAAAAAACAAAAAAAAAACAACTGTTTTCCTCTATACGATCACTAAGAAAAGTCTGAATTTTTTAAAAACAGACTTGAATGTAGCCGTAACAAACTGAGGGATCATTTTAGCATAAACTTACATTGTAGATTGAACTGCCAACTGAAAATACTTTTTGGGTATAGAATTTTATTTATAAATTGTAGTTAACAGTTCACAGAAATAGATTACTATCTTAATTGGTAATCCTTATATTACCTGTGCAAAGATAATGATAAGGAGAAATAGAAAAAAGCAATCAATATGAGTCACACTGATGCTAGAAGGAGTGGGGGCTGGGCTCTCTGAGGGGCCCCACCTCTAAGATTTAGTGAGATTTGATGAACAAGGAAACTTTGCAATAAATAAACAAGCCCAGTGGTTAAATCATTAAATTCATGCAATTTTTGTATCTATAAATATATCATTGTTAATGTATAACAAGCGAGAAATATAGCTCCCTCATATACCCCACCTCCGTCTGTCAAGTTACAACAAAAGTTGATTCAAGTCACAAAATGAAATTACCTTTCCACAAACTTCATCATCGCAACGTTGGGAAAAACACAGAAAAGCTCTTTTCAAGGCTTCCAACTTGTCTGATGGCAACTTAGTTGATCGCCATTCAATGGGCTACCAAAAAACAAACAAACAGGGAATAAGTACAAAAGGAAAAATACAAAACTGTGGGATGAAGCATTGTTATAATTCTACGACTATCTTCATCTTTGTTGTTTTTAGAATACTGCAGCTGGTGTGCCCTCCAACATCATCAAGAAGCTGGTGTGTCCCTCCACCAATCTTCAAGAAGCTAGTGTACCCTCCACCAATCTTCAAGAAGCTTGTGTGCCCTCCACCAATCTTCAAGAAGCTTGTGTACCCTCCACCAATCTTCAAGAAGCTTGTGTGCCCTCCACCAATCTTCAAGATGCTGGTTTGCCCTCCACCAATCTTCCAGATGCTGGTGTGCCCTACACCTGTCTTCAAGAAGCTAGTGTACCCTCCACCAATCTTCAAGTTGCTGGTGTGCCCTACACTTGTCTTCAAGCAGCTAGTGTGCCCTCCACCAATCTTCAAGATGCTGGTATGCCCTTCACCAATTCTCAAGAAGCTTTTTTAATTTCTATTTTCCACAAGTACAACATAGAAAATGCGTTAATCAAATCCATGATTTGTTCTAATTGAAATGACCAAGTAAGAAAAACAAAATCATCAATAAGGAAAGAGCTTTTATAAGTATGCAATCTCTTATCAGAAATTCTGAAAACCTAATATTTTTATCATCAATTTTGTCTGCCCTCCAAAGCTTACATTTGGCACCAAACATGCACCGACATGACCAACCCTAAACCATAGTTGTTTTATTTACTTCTGCTGCACTCTATCCAAACTTAATAATTTTGATATTCATCTTTTGTTCACTCAATAAGTGTTCTTGATCCAGAACATATTATAGGCTGATAAATTGAAGAAAGATCAGGTGGTTAAAATACTTACAATATTAACTTTAGGTTTACGGAATAAATCATCACCTATGAAACAAAAAGAAAAAAATCCATTATTAGGTCATTGCATATTTAGAAGCTCTTTTTGCAGATATTTCCTCTTGAAAAGGAAGTGTATTATTGAACATGTCAAAAGCAATATTTTCTTTACTTTCTGATAATCATTAATAGCAATAACAAAACAAATCATGATGAATAGAAAACAACTTGCTATCACAGTCAATAATTAAACAACCATAGTGTCAAAATTTGAAGTCACGTAAAAAATTCTATTGAAGAATAAATATGGTCAGAATTAATTCTATTTATGACATCACTGGCATTTTTAACTGGAAAACATCTAAAATAGAATGAAGAAACATTTAGATTCTGGAAAATCTAGATGTTTTTTCAACTGGGAAACATCCAAGTGAAACATCTATTCTCTATATCTGGAGAATCTAAATCTTAAGTTTATTTCAAAATAATTGACAGAATTCGGGTAGGAGGTTTCAGACTTTTTTGCATAACTTTTATATGTACTATCTTGTTTCAATATCTTTTTTATTTTTGTATTATTTAATCTTTGATCTAAATTCAGTAAATTTTGAAGTTTTATAAGTACATTAGAATAAACCTTTCCAGACATTTTAGATACTTTTTCCTCACAGCTGCACCAGGTTCTCTGTTTTAGCAAGCAGACGCCTCATATTGAAGATGCTGCTGTTTGTCAAGAAAGTGGATGTAATGTCATCTACAATGGTGTCCACAGCTTCCCTGAACATCATACTGAAGAAGATGAAGAACAATATGAGGAGAGTACATATCACTGCTTTTTACTATGGAAGATGTGGACTCTGTCTGATAGAAACCTGCCTGAACTGACCCTCATTGAGCTGGCTGGAGGTGGTGGAGATCTTGGGTAAGCAGCAGAGGCTTGCTAGAATTTCTCATAAACTCTTGCTGCTCACTGTGTCGAAAGCTAGGGTCAGGTCAATGTAAAGCAGCAGTCAAAAGTGAAATCCGGGAAAAAATGTATAATACTGGTTCGTATCGACATGAAAAAATGTTTTAAAATACAGGCATTGCCATCTTATTTTTAAAATATGTTTAATCAATATTTTTCAAATTTGCAAGAAAGACAATCATCCAAATTTTTGTCTGAAGAAACGAAAAAAAATTTCACATTGATTATTAAGTGGAATGGAACTATTTCAAATTTAAGGTTTTTTGTTTACTTCAATTATCGGCAAGATATCAATATGTTGTAGTTGATGATTGGTAGTTATTTGATTAGTAAGCAAATAAATCATTGATATTGGGAAATAGTAGTAAACATAGTGAATTTCATTTTTCAACAATTAGTAGATTGGCTGGATTTAGACAGAACATGAAAAATTGGAAATTACACTTGTTTATGGCTTGTCTTTGCAGTCCTTCAATTTAGAAGTGAAACATCTTCATTCTACATCAAGATTTAGATTTTTTTGGTTGTATTTAGAAGTTATATATTGTTTTCAGATCTTGAAAAAACTTTATATTTGAATACATCTACATTTGAAATGGAATTTTGAATGGTATATGACCACTTTTATAAATAATATAAGTATAAAAATCAATTATGAATAATGATAAATAATAAGGCATTATCAGGTTTCAGATGTTCAAATTTGAGACGTTCAACTGTACTATGCTGTTAACATAAATGATGAATTCAAGGCATCTATCTTTGACATGGACAGTCTTGAATCTTGTGCTTAATATCAATAAGAATAAAAGATCCAAAACAACTCCAGCATTTAGTTTTAAACCCTTTGTTATACATTTGTTAGCTAACAGATATAACTAACTTTCGGTCATGCTATCCCGAATATGGCTACACACTTGGCTGGGGAAAAAAAGTATGAAATGGAATAATATGCAATGTAAGTTAAAGGTTTAAAAATATGGGAAAAAGTGCATATTACGCACAAATAATTATGGTAATTAAATCCTTTCAATTTAGCCAGAATTTCAAATCAAAGAAACTTCTTGGTTGGTTCTCGTTGATTTACTCAATGCTTAATCAACTTCAGTCAGGCAGAATTTCTTGTGGGTTTATTTTGAGTCAAGGTACATATACGTGCCACTTGGTGTACGCAAAATCCCAAACCCTTCGAAATACGATGGCACTAACTAGGAAACAATGAAATATGTTATAAACTATCTATCTATTTAATAAAAATGCCACTATGAGCATCTCAATACAAAAAAATACATTAGAAATACGAATTTATCATTAAAATACACAATAAATTGAGTGGTAAAAAATGTATGATACTCGATAAAAATCACAAGCTTATCAGTACGAACAAACACTTATTAGGCACATTTTCTTTTTTTTCTTTTCTTAATTCTTCTATATATTTCCGCTTTTCCCAAATTGTTAATTGATTTTTCATCACAGATGGTCTGAATTATTCTTTACATTATTCATATCTACACTATTTACCATGAGTTGGTAAACTATTCCAGTATTTCAAAATTCTTTAGGAGAAAAAATCAATTTGTTCTTGCAATAGACTAAGCCAATGAGTTTCCTGTCTTTTCTGACTAGTTAAACATTAGATTTCCATAATAAGTAAAACCATTTAAAAATTTGGAAGTTTCTGTAAATTCACTTCTCGTCCTCTCATCAAAAAGAGCAATCATACCAAACTTTTCTGATCTATCCTTATAATTTCACTCATTTAAGCCTGTTTTTTTTCAAGGGTTACATTTGTCTTCTTTACACTTCCAAATAGCAGCCCAATTTAAAGTGCACGTACAGCATGAATGAATTAAATTTATCTTGCCACGTATCACGTGGCTAAATTTCCTCTGAACTGTCTCCAATGACAAAATTAAATTCCAATTACCATGTGAGAGTCAAAATCCATGGAATTTTTTTCTTTTCATTTAAGAGTAAAAGTTTTGTTTTTGGAGGAATTCAACACGGAAAATGTTCATGTTCTCTACTAATTAAGATTCAAAATATTTGATTCATTAAATTAAAAAATGTAATTCTATTGAAGATTGAGTTACATTTATAAATGCAATTCTATCAAAAATCCAATTCTATGAAATCAAATTTGATTCATTGAATTCAATCTTTAAGAGTTAAAAATATCCAAGAGATTAAAAATATCCAAGAGATTAAAAATATCCAAGAGATTAAAAATATCCAAGAGATTAACTATTCTAAAGAATCAAACAGTCGAGAATCAAGTTGTGTGCAAAAGTTCCCAGCACTCTTTCTTTCTTTTCTTTTTTTTTTCTTTCAAAACTAGGATTCAAATACAGAATTGAAAACCAGTTTTGCACAAACATCATTCTATGCATTAAAACTAAAAGGACATGAAGTTGAATCATTTATTTGCTGTATGTTTGAACAGGGGCATCCATCTAATTGGGCTAAATTCTTTTACTCCAGTTGTGTCCTAGATAACCAAGAATCTACTGGATGTATATTACATATAAGTACACACTGTTTAGTTGATTATCTATGATAAATAGAGTGGCCGATTTAGCGCTTTACACGCTTAATTTAGAGTGTTTCTTGGCAGTGCAAAGAAAAACACAGTTTTAGCACAATCATTTTGGCTATTGTGGGACTCTTCTTAGCAGCTTTTTGGTGTGTTTTAGCCATTTTAGGCTATTTTTCTTGATTTAAAAATGTTTAGCAGTCAAACTAGTGAGGAGATATTCTTTGAGTTATCAACATATGTCCACTTCAATACAGTACCCCCCGCCCCAAAACATGGTTTGTTATAGTGTAGTCAGTACTATAATGCAGACCGAGGGAGGACACCAAAATATTAATCTAGCTGAAATACAAGATCTAGCACCAGATTGGCTTAATTTTAACCCCAGTAAGGTTATAATGCAGTTAACTTTCTTGGACCCCAACACTTGAGTTATAACAAGCAAACATTTTGTGATAAACAAGGATGTTCTGTATAAAAGTTTACTGAATCATTTTAATTTAATTTTGTTTTTGGAACAATTAAATGTGGAAAACATTTTTGTCTCTAAATATTTTGTACCATAAGTAAACGTACATATATTTCTGTTATTCATTCTCTATGTTGCATAACTGGGGTAGCCACATGATTGGCCAAAATTTCTCTACTCCAGTTGTGTCCCAGCTGTACAAAAATCTACTGTATATATACTATCTATATGCAAACACACAACCACAAACATAGGCTAAATTTTCTATTTCCAGTGAACTTGGCTAAATATTCTTATACATGTTGGGCCAAATTAGCAAAATTTACTCATTTTTTTTCAAAGTTCAATTTCACTTTGACTACATGTAAAGTTGGTTTTGATCCATGTTTAGATATATAAACTTTTGTTCAATTTGGGATAGAGTATTTATTTTTTGTAAAAAAGATTTTTTGGAACAAAATTTTGGTTTCACTTTGATTACGTAAATTTTTGATTGTAAAAAAAAAATTTTGTTTTATATCCATGTTTTGATTGAATAAACTTTTGATCAAATTGAAGCCATGTATTCATTTATTTTTTTGTAAAAAAAGTTAAAACTTCTCCAATTAAGTGAGTTTGCTGATTCAATATAACATTTGTATTAATTGGAGCCCACCCATCAAATAAAATGACTATACATGAAGACCCCATGATAAATTATCAATAAAAATTGTGCATTTAGTTTCATTAAACTTAATTTTTGACGGCTTGATTAATGGACAGATTTTTATTGTACAAATTGGGAAAGAATCAGCCAGATCTAGCCAAAAGTTGGTCTAATTGGTTACCTTAAATTTCAATCTACGAGCGATAATAGACAAGTCCTGAACTAATCAGAAATGACCTTGAATTTGCTGCATTCTTGGAACAAACAGTGAGATTTAGAGAAAACCATTTATTAGTATCACATGGCTTATCGTAGTCAAAATTACTTGGTCCCAAACACATTTTTTTTTAAGTGATAACTCCAAGTGGCTTCCTTTATAAATACTTCACTTGATGTTACCAGCTGGTTACTGTTATCTGGGATGTCCTGCTCCTTTGTAATTTGCTTGGATTCAACAACACTGCAGTAAAAAATCATTTTTCATAAATAACTTTTATCATGAACTAAATGTTTCCCACACATCGTATATTGAATTACAGATTTATACTTTGGTATATACATATATATATATATATATATATATATATATATATATATATATATATATATATATATATATATATATATATATATTTATATATATATTTATATATATATAATTGATGATTGTGTCATCCATAGATAGCTGTTTCGTTGTATCACAATGCTTCAGTGAGGTTATATATATATATATATATATATATACACATACACATTATATATATATACATACACATATATATGATTTTATCACAATGCCACTTCAAAATCGAAATTGTGAAACAAATTTGTTGTGATAACCACTAGTATAACAACCAAATAAAAAAGAAAATCACACCCGCAGTTTTTTCAATGACAGATGGAAAGTAAGGATCCAGTTTAGAATTATTACTTCATTGTAAATAGAACCACCTCATATAAAACTTTTGAATATTTCCTTTCTCAAACTTGACAAATTTCTAAAAGGTTTGAAAGACTAATAAATTGAAAGCACAAGATTCAAAAAATAAAGATTAAGATTTAGCACTATATATAATACAGACGGAGCAATAATTCTTGGAGTACAAACACATATATGTATATACATAGAAACAGATAATTTAATATTTCATAAAGGAGATGGCAACAGCAATAATGGAATCAGCCCTAGGAGAAAAAGAAATCCATATCCACATTATTCTCAATGATGGATGGAAAGTGAGGGTCCAAATAAGAATTACAAAAATGTTGTAAATAGAACACACCTCTAAAACTGGAAAAAACATGATTTTTCATTAAAATTGACATTTTTCCATGAAAGATAAATAGTTTGAAAGCATATAAAATTGAAAGGGAAAAAAAAAATTCCTCTGTCAGAGTTTGAACTTGATCTGCCACTACTATTTTCTTTGGTTTTAACCACTTGGCTACAGAACCTTCAAAACTTTGGAACTAAGAATTACTGTCAAAAAAGAAATTCAAAAAAAAGCATTAAACATCCTTCACATGTGATTAGGTTCAAATAAATGATGAATAAAACATTCCCAGATGATGCTGATTCAAAAGATATGTTTAGTTTGATTTTACGTATTTATCCCAAATAGTTTTTGAGAAAATCCTAAACAAAAAAAAAAAACACAAGGAAAAAAATATTTTTAACAGATTTGTTTTCACAGAGCGTTTATGAAATAGAAATGCTGATTTCGGAGATGCCTCTGTTTCTGTTCTGTGTTTTCAACATTCCAGAGTACAAACACATAAAAACATACATATTTCAATGCTAAAGTATCACGGCATTTAGGAAAATTCAATTTATATTATTAGAAACTGTAAACGTTGGTTTCTTCAGGTTTCAAGTTGGTCTGGCTGGCTGGCTATCTATATATCACACATACATTCTGTCCAAATGGAACTGAATGGCTGAACATTTACTTCTCATCAGATTTGGCAAAAAAATCCTATTGGGTGGGAGAGAATTTTCAAAAAGAAAAACAGAAGCTGTTTATAATTTGCAATGTAAGTTTATTCTAAATTGATTCTATTATTTGTCTCCAATGGTATTCAGACTCATTCTTAAAAAATCAAGCTTGTTCAATAACTAATCAACAAAAGGCGAGAAAAGTAACTTATTCGATGATCACACTTTCTAATTTTATAATTGATCACCCCTAACACATCATGTGATGGTTTCTATTGAGTGACTGACCAACCCTGTTCATAATGGATCAGTTTCTATTAGATAAAGTATTACGAATCGTGATTATTATTAATTTTTGACAGTTATCTAACTTCATCTGAAGTTTTCTCTTGTATCTTTCTATCGCAATTCTACCAAGGCCACTAATCTATGGTAGCAAGTAAACAATGCGGTTTGAAAATAAACAATGTTATCAGTGAGTTTTGGGCATGTGAGTCTGAATCTCACCAAAATCTACATTTCCAATCAAGTAAGTTTGTTCACTGCCTCAGAGTAGCACCCTAGGTAGAGTTTTGATTTGAAAAAAACACCAAGAAAATCTATGATGAGTGTAAATAAGAGTCAAAAATCAGAAATGATTTCACAAGATCATATTGTATGTTACAGTTGGACTATTTTCCATGTGTACACTGCTATTTATTTCATAGAATCTTGTCTTTGTAGCCTCCATCCTTCTCCAGATGTTTTTTTGGTTTTTTTTTGTCTTCTTCCCGAGGAGGCCAAAGGTGAGTGACCGAAACATTGTGATAGAAATTACAACTGGGAGGGGAGAAGTAAGCGTGAGACAAATGAGCATGAGACAAGTGAGTGTGTGATAATTTAGTCTGCATACGATTGAGCGTGAGACAACTAAGTGAAGGACATTTTTAATCACACAATAAGCGTGAGACAAATGAGCATGAAACAAGTGAGTGTGTGACAATTGAGTCTGCATACGATCAAGCATGAGACAACTAAGTGAAGGACATTTTCAATCACACAACGATATTAGTGCTTTACTCAATCAATTATACAGAGATATATAATATACACTATGTCATTTTTCCAGTATGAATTACCGGTATTACGAAGTAGTAAGGGGTGGTTGTGAAAATCATTAGCAATACTCACAATAACATACTTCAAAGGACAACAAAGTTTATCAGTATTTCATCATAAACCAGTTTCCAGAATTAGCACTCCAGGCTAGCCCTACTTAACAACACCAGTTCCAACCAAAATTGAAAAGTATGTAATGGACATTAATTGAATAAAAAACTATTCCTATCTTATTTTTATTTTCTACATTATCATTGCGTGATTGAAAAGACAATCAACAGAAGGTATTATATAGATCTGTCAATTGTCCTCCACTTAATTAACACATATTGAATTGTACCCATGCTTAGTTGTCTCCACTCAGTTGTCACCACTCAACTCAATTCAATAGTTGCCCCGTGAAGACAAGGAATATCGTCCAACTAAAATACACACAGTGATTAATGCAACTTGTTTAACAAAATTCAAACAAGGATTTGTGAGAAAAAAATTATTCATCACTTACTTAAGCTATTTCGGAAGTAGAACCCTTGATGATTATTGAGTGGAAAAGGTTTCATAGGACCAGTAAAGAAAAAGCTTTTACTCTTAGAAATGCCAGCGACCAGTTGATCTGGCTCTTCTTGAGAACTGATTTGGCACGATTCTTTCAAATGTTCCGGTGAGGAGTGTGTTGGAATAATATCTGGTAGAAGGGAGGCTGTTTCTGGTGTATTGGTCACTGTTGTTCCAAAATGGAATTTCATGGACTGTTGTAGGCATTGGTGATTACGTTGTTCCAATAGGTGTGACAGGTATTTGTCATCAGAGGGAATGGGCTGCGGTGCATCATCAATCGAAGAGTAAAATTCATCATCACTCAATGAAATGGAAGGGAGCTCCTGATCAGGAACGATTTGACTCATTCTGAAATATTGAAAGTGGATGCCAGTGATTGCTGGTGTTTTGTCTCTAATCTGAAAGAGAGAGAAAGAAAGAGATTTATTACATTTGTCTTTCATTTCAGTGGAATAGGAAGTGACCCTAGAATGGTAGCAAGCAGAATAAAATTTGACTTAAAAATAGAAAGGAACAAAATGATCCTTAACAAGGAAGGAAAATGGCCTAAACAGCCATAACTTGTACATCAAAAGTCTCCATCAATCCAATACATGAGATTGACCCAAATTTGGCAGAATTTCAAACTTTCCAGGATTTATGAAATTTCAAAAATGTAGAATTTCAAGATTGAATTTTAAAACACCGAATACTCTGACAATAACAAAATAAAAATATTAAAATGTAAACAGAAAATAGTTTTGTCGAGAGGTAGAGAGTTGAAATGACTGTGAAGGAGAGAATAGTGGGTTTGGCACACATAATTTGGAAGGAAGACAGACAAGCCTGGGGAAAAGAGGAGCAAGATCTAGGTCCAAAATAATTAAGGTGGCTATATCGGTATGAACAGTTTTGCTCAATCTTATGCGGTGTTTGAAAATATACCGGTACATTGTATAAATTTCTATTACTGCCCAGCCCTAATTAGCAAAATGCAGAGAGAGAGAGAATGAGATTAAGTCTAATGGCAGGTGCAGTTCATTATAATCATGGATGATTTTTTCAATTGGTTATTGTTATCAAAATCAGTTAAAATCATTAGTAACATCAACCAAAACATAGGTTTCATCAGTTTTCAAGTGGATCTGATTGTCTGGGTGTCTATATATATATGTGTCATACAAGCAGACTCTACCGATGGAGTTAGATGCCTGAAAATGGTAGGTAAAACAAATGAGAACAATATCATGGGGAAGTACTTACAAACAACTTTAGGTCTAATTGAAAAGAAGAGAAATATGGTAATAAAGATTAAGGACAAGACCAAATCAATAGAACTTGATAAGCAAAAAAAAATGAGATTAGAGAAAAAGAAGAAAAGATGGTGAAGCTATAAGGGAAGACCTTGAAACGCACTCAAGCTGCAGCCCACTCTGGTAAGCAACAGATGCTTGCATTAAAAGATAGAAAAGGCGAAATTACCAAAAGTAGGGGCAAGATATTAAGAATAACTGAAGAATACAATGACAACCCTTTTGCCCCGAAAATAAAAGTATGACTGACCGAAACACCAAAAAATAAGTGATGTCCCAGAATTAAGAACAGACGAAGCAGTTCTCCACAGCAAAACATGAGAAGTGGAAAAGGCACAGATGAAGGTAGCATATTGATTGATCTTTTAAAAGTTGTAGAAGAGGTTCATCACATAGGACTAACAGGATTATTCACAGAATGCTTTCAAGAAAAGAAAATGCACCAAAACTTCTATCAAGGAATAGTCATCCAACTACACTAGACAGGAGATAAATGTGGCTATTACGGCCCGATTATTTCACTTACCAACCACTTATTAATCATTTTTGAAAATACTTACGAATAAATTAACAAACCAATCATGTGACTGAGCAAGCTTAAGAAGTGGTTACTTGACAATAGACCAGCTATAGACAATAAGCTAGCTAACTGAAAAGACATCAGAATACAACAAACCACTTGGTTTGGCTTATGTAGACTATAAAAAAGCTTTGAATAGAATATACTTTTCATACACCTAGATTGACAGATTTGAAAACATATACATTTTCCCTCAATGCCTCATAATGTCATTGAAATGTCAGTAGTCTCACCAATATAAACAAATCAAAAATTTTTGATAGTAACTTACCTTCAGAAAAACATGTGTTTTCCATAAAAAAAAATGTTTTGTGCTTTCAATTGAAAAGACGTCAAATAAAAAAAACATCAGTTTTCCAAAAAGTTTCGAAAGTTACCTGAAAGTCTTGAAAAATGTATATTTTCTATCGAAAGGTAGCTTTTTTTAAACTAGAATATTCTTGAAAGTTGATTACTGTAAAAAGAAAAAACAAGTGATTTTTTGTGCTTTCAATTCAAAAAAGTTGAATTGGTTTTTCTTGATAATTGGGAATCATTCACTTTGCTTCGTGAATGGAAAAAAAAAGCAAAGTTCCCACACAAACAATAGAAAGTGATAGGAATCATGAAAATGTTCCATAAAACAATGATGATGTGTTGGAGATCTCATTTGGAATCCAATTTAAAGGAATTTATGAAGCATAGAAAACAAACACAACAGTTTTTTTCAAATTTTGTGAGACAATCTCTCCATAGGATTGTTTGAATTGAATGAAAATCTTACTTTTCTCTTAATTCTGTGAAGAAAAATAGTTATCCCTGTTTTGATTAAATTGACTTTTGATCAAATTGAAACTTGAAATTTTTAGTCAAGACAGAGATAGGAAACCTATGACGTGCAGGTTTTTAGATTACACACAATAGGATTTGAAGAGAAAACTTTTAGGCTTCATTTTATCAACGTAGTTTTATGAGTATGATTTGGAGTTACAAGTTATATTTTAAACATTAGTTTTGCAAATATATTATGAAATCAGGCCCCAATCTGAAAACCTACCTAGAAGTAAGATAAATGTAAGTAACACCCGGTTGCAGGATAATTAAAGAAAAAATTGAAATTTCGACATAGCGTGCTAAAATGTTTGCCATCACTCAATTAAGATTAGAATTAAGATTTGATTAAGTCAAATATTTGATAGAAGATAGAAAAATACTTTTTGATTCACAAAACCTTTGTTTCTCAGTGGAATTTTCAGTTCTGAGAAAACTTTCCAAAGGTCAAACAGTTGGATCGAAGACACCAAAAATACATTAAAAAAACAAAAAACCTATTTGTTCTTTTGGTAGTAAGTAACTTTCAAAACTTAAAAAAGAAAAAACTTCTTTTATGTAATTTTCTTTTTATATGACCTCAGTTTTCTCGGATTGAAAGCAGAAAAATTGATTTTTTTTCAATCTAAAAATTTTCCGAGGGTAAGTAACTTTTGGAAACATGAGATTTGTTCACATTGATAAGATAGCTGATGTTCCAAAGTCATTGTGCAGTGTCAAAAGGGAAATGTGTATGTTTTCAAAATGGTCTCAACAGAACACATGGCAGTCTTCAAGTGAATACAAGAACAAATATAATTGAGAGTATATATACAAAAATGTCACTGCGATAATAATAATAATGATTAGAATTCATAAAGGTATGAACAAGATAAAGACTGGGAAGGAGTAAGAAAGGGGATATGATATCACAGCTGTTAACAGAGATCATATCGAGCCAATTTTCAGAGTTGTGGGGTACAATTTCACATCAATATCACATATACCCTACAGCAAAAATTGTGACACTGACTTCTGAGATAATTCAAGGTCAGCAGAGGTTATCTGTGATCATTTAAAAACAATTTTCAAAGTTCTGGGCCATAATTTGGCACCTCTGAAACTAAAATTGGGCATAAAGGTATATCTTTCCATGGCAAGGGTCATATACAATTCAGAGTTGACCCCCTGAGTTCATTCGATGTCAACAATGGTTATTTCTAGTCAATTCTTGAGTTGTGGACTATAATTTTGCACCAAAGATGCTGAAATTGAACACATGGGTAGATCTTTTCACATCAAAGGTAACAGGTGAAGGAAGGTTAACGTTGGAGGTCATTCAAAATCACTAGAGATCAATTCTGGTTATTTGTACACAATTTTCCATGTTTTGAACCATAATTTTGCATCTATATAATTGAAATTTGTTCCAGAAATAAACTTTTTTACAGCTAAAATATCTAGAAATGTGATTGTAACTTTGGGATCATTCAAGGTCAACTTCTGCTATTTCCAGCAAATTTTCCAAGTTGCTGGCCAAAATATTGGATCTATGATACAGAGATTTTATGAAGGGTATCCCTTTATAACATTATAAAATCTCTGTATCATAGATCCTTACACGGCAAAATTTATAGGAGATGTGAGGTTGATGCTGCAGGTCACCTGAAGCCATTTGAAAACAAGGCACAAGAACAATCTCTCCAGCTTGCTGGCCCCTACCAGACTTCTTCTTGCTTCTCCCATGGACAGCTCTATATTGGTTGTTTGAGGAGTGGATCCTGATACCCAATGTTTGGTATTAATTTCAAGGTATTTCTCTCCTAGGCAATGCTGGGTATTCCTGCTAGTAAGAAATACATGGATATACACATTGCATCTTATATATGCTGATGATAGACATTTGCAATACAATGAACTTGGGAAACAACATTCTGTTGAACTCTGAATGACGTTTTTCTAATTTTTTTACTTTTATTAGTTTTTATAATATTATTATCATTTAAATTTGGCAATTATCATCATCATCACCAGTCTTTTAACGTCCGTCGTTGGACATAGACCATTCCCAGGATTCGCCACACTTCTCTACAATGGGCATCGCGGGGCCAGTGCTTTCCGAATTTGTCTAGCTCATCTCTCCATCTAATACTCTGCTGGTCTTGGTTGTGCATGTGATCTCGGGGGATCCATGTCGTGAGTTGTGATGTCAATTGGTTGTCCGCCATTCTTGCAACATGGCCAGCCCACTGCCATTTGAGATTTTTAATGGATTTTATGATGTCCCTGACTCTTTTCTTTTCCCAGATGTACTGTGCTGTCTTGTTGTCTCTCCATGTGAGGCCCAGCATAATTCTTTCATGTGCACGTTGCATGGTTCTCAATTTGCAAATCTGTCTTGGTTGGGTTCCATGTTTCAGCTCCATAAGTGACTATTGGGAGGATGCATTGGTTATACACCCTTCTTTTCAGGGTTAATGGGATCTTCTTATTTTTGAAGGTTGAGCTTGCTCTGCCAAAGGCTTGCCATCCTAGTGTAATTCTTGGCTTGATTTCTTTTTTTTTTGAAGGTCTCATGGAGATTCGTTGTCTTAGGTAGATGTAGTGATCTACTTTCTCCAGTTCTGTGTCCTCTATTTCGAAAGTGCTGAAACAGTTATATTACTTAATTATAAATATGAATAAAATTCTATTTCATTGCGTCAGTAGCAGGAATGAAATACTACATCAGTTGCAGGGATGATAATATGTGCAGATCAAATCATGTATTTGGTAACATATCGACATGTTTGCATTAAGGTTAAGTTGAAAATCAAAGGAAGAGCTGATTTTTGTTAGTGCCAATGTTTAGGGAAAAAAAAAGGAATTTATTTTTCTGTTTCATGAAAATAAAGCAATTAAAAGCTTCTTATAACTGATGCTCTTGTTCAATACTCAAAAAAATTAGAAATTCATTCATGATCATGGGAAAAAAAAATTGTGTTTGCAAACAAAAATATTAATCACATCAAGCATAAAACAAGAAAAATTGTCCGAAAATACAATAGTTATAAGGTACATATGGAGTGTATATAAACACTGTATTATCTGCTTTCTTTCTTTTACTTTCTATTTCATTATCTCTGGAATTGATCTAAAAACAAAGGAATATGATGTAGTGTTACACTAAAAAAATATATTCATCTTTCTTTATCCATTCTTTTTTATCATATCTCTCTATCTTCACAAACACCATGAGCAGATTAAAAGAAAAAGAATGCAGTCAGTCTCTCTTTAGCTACTCTCTCTTCCTTCCATCACTCTCTTCTTTCACCCCCTTACAAACACTGTTAAGCGATTTGAAAATTAGTCTTGACAAAAATTTTCCCAAATCTGAGAACCAAGTATGAATCAGCAAATTAAAAGGGTAGTAAAATAGAGTTCAACAACCCAGACCTGGTTGCTACAAAAATGGAAAAAAACCCAGAAAGTTTGGTTTCAAGTATTTTCAAAAGTAGGAATCTTTCCAGGAATTGAAACAGGATGTAGTAATTGAGAGGAACAGGCCTGAAAGTTAGTTCATAGATAGATCACTTCTTGTGTGAAGATCTAGCAATGACAATGTGGCCAACTTCATTTCCAAGTTTACATCAAAAACTGAATCAAGAAACATCTTGAAACAGCAACATTCTCCAGATATATTTCTAAAATCTAGGAAATATATTACATATTATCAATGAATTGAATATGACTTTAGTCTTGAATGTCGATCAAATTAAGATATTAGAAACTGTCAACACAGTTTCTTTCAGTTTTCAAGTAAGTCTGGCTGGCTGTATATGGATCATGCATAAAGACCACACCAATGGAGCTAGAAGGCTGGACACTTAAATATTTATTCCTTATTATGACTACAAAAAATTTTTTTTATATTTTTTGAAAATTCTCCCGCTATATAGTTTTTTAGTTGAGGGTTCAATTTGCAATGTAAGTTTATGCTGAATTGGTCCTTCAGTTGGTATCTAGCAGTATTCATGCTTGTTTTAAAGAAAATTCTGACTTTTTTTAGTGATCACTGCCCAGCAAAAGATAAGAAGAGTAACTTATTCATTGATTACCGCTTTTTTCAATTTTTCAATTGATTACCCCTGACAGGGCATTCTGCCAAAAGACATTGGTTACATGATGGTTTCTACAGAGTGACTAAGCAGACCTATTATATGGTTTATTGAAAATAATTCTCATTTCATAAGAAAACATTCAAATAACAATCTCTGACAACTAGATACAACCAAAAACATCTAGACTGTCACTGAGTAGGGGACATAACTAACATTTTGGTATGTCAGTCATTGACAGAGATCAATGCTTGAGATGCTAGCACATCAAAAAAAAAAATCATTGAAAATCTTGCTCTTCTTACCAAGCAAAGACTGATCTGTCAAAATACTTAAGAATTTTAAAAAAATCTCTGGTACATATTTGATGTATACAATTCTGCTAAGATGTTTCTTTTGGGCCATCCAGCCTGTTTCAAGTCTGAGTAAAGGCAGAGGGTCAGGTGGGTGGCTGAAAACTCCACCTCCTAAAACCTATTTGCAACTGGAACCACAGCAGAATCACCTCTGGCAATCAGCCTGGTGAGAGCCTGGTCAGAATCCTACTTAAAAGGGCCCACAACACATGCTGGTGAAAACCTACAAAACCAAAATTGTCAAGTAGTCTACGAGCAACAAAGGTAAAAACAAGGTTAGCAACCAGGATCTACAAAACTTTGCTTGAAAGCTGGAAAATCCACTACAGAAGAGCAAAGAGGCCAACTCAGATCCGGAGAAAATCACTCGAGATAAAGAGAGAGAAAAATGCGACCAGAGTGACATAGGCTCAAACAAGGGGTGTTATCCAGAACAAAGTCTGTTAGTGCAACAAAGTTGTGGCCCTATACTCCACAAGGAGTCAGTCTACAGGAATGAGCAGCAAATAATATAGCATTCATGGGTTAATCTGTATTAGTCTTAATCATGATCTGTTTGAAAACTCTTAAATTCATACAAAGAAAATAGAATGTCAATTTCAAATGAAATAACTCTGATTGGAATCATCTCCCTTTGGCCATTTGGCAAATTTTAAATTCATTTGGAGTTCCGTTATTTTTTATGCTATTCGCTGAAGAATTCCACTATCTGTTAGGAGTGGTTTCATGTGGTTTATGAATTTAGAAGTTACTAATAGGTAAGAATATAAGCTACAACTCCAATTCTGGTTGTTTGTGACATAGACAGGTTAACTAACAAGGCATTCCTTCTTTATCTTTTCTTTCTCAATGAATACTTATGTAAACCACACATACAAATTGCTCAGAGAGGGAAAAGAGGAAATGAAACCCCTAAATGAATGGGTGTGAAAGAAAAGGGAATTAAACAGGCTTTTATAACTTGAGCAAATGCATACATTCCCTGGGAAATTATGAATCACCACCATCCCCACATGCAGCTTTTTTCCAAGTAAATTAAGCAGTATTGGTGGTAAAATTAAGTTACCTTGATTGAAAATACCAACAGAATGGTTTGAATCATAAATCTATGATTTGGAAAAAAAAGTAAAAAAAATTTTTAAATGGGCATAAACAAAGGAACCAATTCGGGATGAACTTTCACTGGAAATTGAATCCCCATATAAAAATCTAGAGGAGAGGGGGTCAAAATAAAAAAAATGAAAATTTTCCCTACCCGTTGAAAGGGGAGTGTGTGCAGAATTTCAAGCTTCTACCATGAAAGGTTAAGGCTGGATAAAGTCTGGATAGATAGATATACATAGATACATAAGGCATAAAACAGGAATACCCTGAACTTAGCAACAGTGATCAAACCAAATTATTGTGGGTAAAGCTTATTGAAAATAGTAAAATTATGTGGCGGAAGGCAGAGTAGAGTAAATATCAATAAACTGTTTACGTAAATCGTGATATCAAAGGTAGGATCTACTAAAGAAATACATCAAAACTTTTATTCACTTTAACTATCGCATATATAGTGACACTACAAACTCTAGCAGCAATGGATGGCTGATACTCGAACAGGTCTGCTTAGTTACTCAATAGAAACTGTCATACGAACATCTTTTGGCAGCATGGCATGTAGGAGGTAGTGATCAATTGAAAACTGGTAAAAAGGATGATCAATGAATAAGTTACTCCTCCCACCTTTTGTTGGGCAGTGATCACCAAATAAATCAAATTCAAGAAAAAAACAACCATGATATCCAACAGACACAAACTAAGGGACTAATTTAGCATAAAATTACCCTGCAAATTGACACCTGAAAACATATATGGGAGGACAGGTTAAAAAACAAAACCCCAGATATAATAAGGAATAAAATGTTCAAATTTTTGGACCCTCTGGTGTCATTGGTTTGGCCTGTAAGTGTAATATACAGATAACCAGCCAGACCCACATGAAAAACTGAAAAAATCTATATTGACAGCTTTGGTGAAAATATGAATAATTTTTGATTTGCACTGTTAACTCACTGCAGTAAACAAGCAGCCTGAGTCAGTTGCGATAAAAAGCAACTAAAAAATTGAAGAGAAAAGAAAATATCCGTACCAATCCCACAAATTTAACAGAATTAATTATTTAATAGAATTATCTATGACAAAAAGGTCTTTTATCTAAAATTATCTACAAGAAAATATCCACAATGACCCCCAAAAGCACTTTTTTGGAAGAAAGAAAAGAAAAAAAAAAATCTTTAGATGGTGCCTAGTGGTGTACTCATGCAGATTTTCAAGGATATGACCCTAAAAATGTGAACAGGGGTGCCCAAAGACATTTCATCATCATCATCATCAGTCTTTTAACGTCCATTGTTGGACATAGACCTTCCCCAGGATTCGCCACTATTCCCTATCATGGGCATCGAGGAGCCAGTATTTCCTGAATTTGTCAAGTTCATCTCTCCATTTCGTGTTCTGTCGGCCTCGGTTTCTTATGCGATCTCGGGGGATCCATGTTGTGAGACGTGATGTCCATCGGCTGAACAAAGACATTTACAGACACATAAACACTTAAAGAGAGAAGAATCCATAGCAAACTCAGCTGGTTAATCCACCTGGGGTTACGGTAATTCATTACTCGCCAAAAATTAATGCTGGTTCACAAACAAAGTTCTGTGCAACTAGCGTGAGTGTTCTAACAGAGTATCAAGTATTAGTAGTTTACAACAGTTTAATGAGCTGCCTACCAAGATCCCACCTGATCTTACTGACCTGATCCACTACCAACGAACATGACTTGTATAGTCCAACCATCATGATAACAACTTGCAATCATCATCATCATGTCTTTTAACATCCGTCGTTGGACATACACCTTCCCCAAGATTCGACACATTTCTCTATCATGGATGTCGTGGAGCCAGTACTTTCTGAATTTGTCTAGTTCATCTATCTATCTTGTATTAAGTCGGCCTCGTTTTTGCATGTGATCTCTGGGGATCCATGTTGTGAGTCGTGATGTCCATCGGTTGTCTTTCATTCTTGCAATATGGCCTACCCATTGCCATTTGCCATTTGAGTTTTCTAATAGATTCTGTGATGTCTCGGACTCCCGTTCTCTTCCTTATATACTGTGCTGTCTTGTAATCTCACCATGTGAGGTTTAGCATGATTCTTTCATACGCGCGTTACATGCTTCCGAGTTTGCAGGTCAGTCTCTTGGTTAGATTCCATGTTTCAGCTCCATAAGTGACTATCGGGAGGATGCATTGGTTGTATACCCTTTTTTCAGGATTATTGGGAACAACCTATTTTTGAAGGTTGAGCTTGCTTTGCTGATGGCTGGCCATCCTAGAGTGATTCTCCACTTGATTTCTTCTTTTTTAGGTTTCATGAAGATTCGTTGTCCTGGGTAGATGTAGTGATCTACTTTCTCCAGTTCTATGTCCTCGATTTTGATCTTAGTGTTTTTATCTCCGATGTGGTTGTGGCACATGATTTTTGTCTCGCTGAAGTTCATGTGTAGGCCGACTTTCTTGCTCTCTTCATTTAGTTCATCTATCATTAGATGAAGGTTGAGTAGGTTCTGTGCGGAAAGGACGATGTTGTCTGCAAATCTGAGGTTACTTAGATATTCGCCGTCTATTTTGATTCCTCTATTTTTCCAGTCCAGGTTTTAGAAGATCATCTTGAAGCAGGCTTTGAAGAGTTTGGGTGAGCTGGTATCACCTTGTCTTACTCCTTTTTGGAACTGGCAGTGTCATATTTTGAAGTCATACAAAAAAATCCCATCAAAGAACAAATATGGTCAGAATAAATTCTGCATATAACATCAGTGGTGTTTTTCACCAGAAAGCATCCAAAAACAAGTGAAGAAACGTATAGATTCTGGAGAATCTAGATCTAAAATTAAAACTTTCAGAAATAGGCAAAAAAAATGTCAAAAAAGCTATATTCAGAGAAATGAAAAAAACAATTTTTAGAAGAGGTCTAATGGAGTGCTGATGCCGTTTTTCTAGTCTGTAGACAAAATGGCATGGCCTGGAGCATTGAAACACATTAACAAACACACACACACACTTATAAAGAAAGATAGAACTTTTCATCATCTTTGATGGCTGCAGTTGTTCTATTAACTTTCTTTTCAGTTATAAATTGAAACAGATTCCAAGTATGCACCACAAGCAAGGGACACACGAATTGTCCATTTCAAACATGATATGACTCATATGATCAACAAGTTCAACCGTAAACTGATTATATGCTGTAGCAGAAATATTACTGTAGATTGCACTCTGCAGTTCTTGGGCCAATATA
This sequence comes from Thysanoteuthis rhombus, assembly GCA_963457665.1. Lineage (NCBI taxonomy): Eukaryota > Metazoa > Mollusca > Cephalopoda > Oegopsida > Thysanoteuthidae > Thysanoteuthis > Thysanoteuthis major. The sequence continues at coordinate 3,339,976 of OY735212.1, read as the reverse complement.
CAGGATTTGTGCCACTCCTTCTATTCAAACATAACAATTGTATTTATACTTTGTCCTTGCTGACAAGCCAAGCCTTTTTAGATTGTTCCTCATTATCCCAGTGTATTATTTGGTCACAAACTGCGTTAAATCATTCCAACATTATTTCACCCAGGAATATCAACTCAGTGAGGGTGACTTTTCTGAGGTAATTATTCAAGGAAAATCTCTGACTGTCATTATTTTCATTTCACGGTGCATTTTTGTTTTTTGAAACATGTTTTTTTCATTTGATTGAAAAAAAACCTACCAGAGCATACTAACTTGAACAAGTTAGGGTTCTAAAAAGTAACCAGATGAATCATGTTGGCAGTGATGAAATGCCTTTTATGTTGTGTAATTTCAATGAAAAGATAGGACCACAATGATTAAAGTGAGTAACGACTACCCTCTAATAAGATGATGTCAAGTGTACAAGGTGCTCTGATAAACTCGGCAGGTTAGCTGGAGAATTAATGAAGAAGCGGAAAAAAGAAAGCTGCCAGCTGCTTGCAAAGCAAAAATGAAAAGAAGAAGGAAGGAAAGAGTTGGATCAGAGTGGTTAAATTAGCCATTTTCAGGCTAGATCCAACTGATTTTTTTCCAATTCAGCCAATAAAAGTCTACAACAGCAAATTAAATCTGATAAGTTTAATAAAAGTAAATGTCCAGTTTGTATTAATAATTTGTTCTGGAGTCTTGGTATGGAGTTATTTTATTTGATAAGCTAGAAATGAAGAAATTTAGCTTAATTTAGCCATTTTAAAGACAGTTTTAGCTATAAATAATAAGCCATAGTTGGCAGCATTAGTAGGAAGAATATTTTTCTATTGGATTAAATTTTGAAGATGATAGAGTTAAATTATAATTCAACAATTCTTTTATACCTACTATTTTTTATTCCTAATCTCTTCCATTTATCTACGTGTTGTCACAAGATTTGATGAGTAACCTCTCAATCCAGGTATTGTTTCCTTTTTGTTTTCTGGCCACAAAATCTGCAGCAGTGGGCTCTCTGATTTTCATTTTTTTGAGTATCTGTAGTAGAAATGAAACATGAATCTTTGATGTTAAGCAAATCGTCTTTCATGCAAGAAGAGACAATGTCTTGTGAATAATTCTAACTCAATTCCACCTTCTCCTAAATATTCAAAGCCTTGAGGCACATAAATCTCCTTCACCAGATTGAAATAGAGTCAGAAATGCACAGCTCAAAATTTTACATCTCTTTCAGATATGGAATTTCCATCTCTGACTGGAGGCTCAAATAATGGCATACATAGTCTATATTCTTTTGGAATTTGTCTTCTGGGAGGTGGAGGTTTTTGATTCTGAGTGCAATCAAGAGGGATATTCGAGTGTGTATTAGTGATGGCAGATGTGCTTGATTCTATTTCTAGTGCCTTTTCACCATGATTGGCAGCCGCAGAAGTGTCTTCACAGGTGGTTTCAAATGAGAGGAGAGGTCAGCATTTCCACATGAAGAAAGAGGAGAGTCAGCATACTTGTTGGGTGTAAACTGAAAAGATAAACTTGATGATTTGTAGCAATAAGTGTACCTTGATTTTCATTTAGATCTTGGGAAACATTCGATTACAACTTTTGTAGCAGTTACTTCTGCCAATTCATCCCACTGAGAGGATATTTTCTAACTGCATCAGGCAAAGCATCTTCAGTTCCATTTATATCCAAACTAGCATGTGTTAATTCCCCAAGAATGAGATCCTAATTGTCATTATTAACTTCAATGATGTTCAGTCCAATCAATAAATCTTGTAGCAGCTGAAGAGAAAAAGATGTGTTATCAGGGTTATCAGATTCAATTGAACAATGCACTACACGTTCTGGATCCAAATTTTGTTTAACAAGGTACATCAGAAGAAGATTTCCCAAAGGAAGGCATAGATCTATCTTTTGTACAGCTTTTGTCAATCTTTCTCTCTCCATTTTGGAGTCATAACTTGAGAGTCAGCATTTTTATAACTTTCAGTCGAGTTGGCACAAGGGAAAGTACGTATTTCCTTCAAATTGAGCATTCTGATGAGTTATCTGGTAGATACAGCTTTCCTTGCTGTATTCATATTCCATCTCCATTTTGGGTATTGTTTGGATCATAAAAAACTAGGCTGTCAGTTCAATCACTCTGGAATCCAAAAATTCTAATAATATGAAAACTTATACATGACTTTATGTCCTCAAATGTTTGTTCATTAATTCTAGTAGTTGGACATTTCCAGACAGGCTGATTATAGATGTGTCCCCTCTCATGACTTTCTTCAACTGCTGCTATCATCTGAATTTCTCTTCTGCAGTTACCGCTATCATCATCATGTCCCTGCTTGAAGAGCCAACCACTGAGAAGAGATACTTTTACTCTTATACTAGGCAAGTCAAGAGTGAGATTGGCTGATCGACCCCAGAAATAAACTTGAAATATATTTTTCTGACATATTGTAAAAATCATTAGATCAAAATCAAGCAACACATCAATTTCAAATTTTGGAGAATCTGAAACCAGCTACCAAATCTTTTCGTATGCTAACTGAAGTTCATCGGGGAGAATATGTGTCCCATGCACAAGTGTTTTGAGTGGTACCAGAGATTTTGTGAAAGTGGAGAAGGTGACGAAACGATAAATGTTGCGAAGGCCAATACACATCAAGAACCAGCCAGACTGTTAAAAACTAATCGGACTTATCGTTTAAGACATTTCAACAACTCTGCATCAAATTGATAATGGGAATGGTCTCCATTACTCAACAACTAGCCGAAGCTGACATTTGTCAGCACACAAGGCAGTGCAAGGTCATTTTGAAGTGTTTTGGATTGGCGGTTCTCGAGAAATCTAATGAAAAATAAATATAAAATTACAGGTTATAAATCTTCTGCAGAATTTCTAAGAATCTCCCTCAACTTCTACTCTTTAGAATTATCTTAATTTAGATATAAAATATCAAAGTGTGCAACAATTAAGAAAATAGCTGAAATATCTTGAGGGGATAGTTTTGTGTGACGGATGGAAAATTATGTTACATGGCAATAATAGCTGTCTGCTGCACACATCATGAGACGTGGCCCCTTCAAAACAATCACCTTTGAAATTGGCACTGGTTCATCAAGTTCAAAAAAATGAAATATTTTGATTTTCAGAAAAAGTTTCTATTATTGATGCTCTGGTTAAGGTTTGACCGACAAGACTGAGCTCATGTAAGTCGTTCTGAAACTTCATGTCACTTTTGTGAGGGTCAAGAGGAATGAATATGATGATTGTTCTGAATGTCCACACACACACACACAGAGGGCCAAAATTTAAAAAAAAATGGATTAAAAAAAACAAAGAACAAAACCATCAACAAGATTGTCGATATTGTTTACATTGATTCAGAGCCACATTCTTGACATGATAGAGAGCCATGCACTTAACCCAAACACACACACCTACTTCCATCAGCTCTCTCTTTCTCTCTATCCATTCGCTTTCCTCTTCCTATTTCCTCTCTTTTATTTCTTTGTTCTTTCCTTCTTCTCCTTTCAATCTTACCCCTCTTCTTTCTTTTCCTATACACAGACCTGACTGACTTGAACACTTGAACTTCTCAAGTCCTGCAATTTCTACTTATCAAGTACTGTAATGTAAATTCATTCCTTATTTCATTATCAACTGCAAACTTATTTCAATTGACTATTCTTGTTTTGAAACTTCTTGTAATCGGTCGTGTCGTGTTGAAAAGAAAAGGGAGGGAATGTATAGTTGCCTGCTCTAGGTTGGGGGGTATTTCAAGTCAGCCCCTTCCCATGAGAACACTTGTGAAATTAACCAATTTCAGAAATGATTAGAGGTCATATGGGATAAGCACGCAGACACATACCGGCAAAACAGTGAATTGTTCTTCTAGAGAATTTTTTAAGCATTTAGATAATTAGGAGACAGCATTTACCCTGCCTCAAAATTAAGATAACAACATTCCTATGTATTCCCATCACCGTTGTTAATTAAAAGTTACTATAATTAAATGAAATCTTTCTTTTGAATTCCATATTAAAAATGATATTCTTTCAAAAGGGTAGCTGATGAATAGACTACATGCAATATATATAAATACATTAATTGGTAATGTATGATATGTACTTGAAGTATAATCTGTGAAAATGAATAAATAATATTTTATTTACTAGCATAGTTATTTATGTATGGTATCTGTGTGCTCTGACTAAGCTCAAAGCGCCGCAGATCAGAGATTAATATAAAAATGATATAGCAATATGTATATATATATATATATATATATATATATATATATATTTATATATATATATATATATATATATATATATGTACATATATATATATATATATATATATATATATATATATATATATATATATATATATATATATATATATATATATATATATGTACATAGATATATATATATATATACACGGACACACATTGCATTTAAATCTGTTCAGTGTTAAACATTCTTTCAGACCAGTACTGAATTTTATTGCTTACATCTTAAATTTTAATGCTACACAATTTTAAAAAATCAAACGTATTTTACTGTCTACTTATCTCATTTATAAAACATTTGGAAAGCAAAACTGTTCTTTCTAAATCTATTTGTTTTAAAATTTTTTTTGCTAACACATATATCTCCATGTATTTCATTATACTTAATTTTTAAGGGGAGGCTTGATCAACACTGCTGGAGAGCCATGTTAATACGACTGTTTTGTTTTTTAATTCCCGAAATGGTTACATGGTAAACAGCTGATGATCCAAACAGGAAAAATTCACATAAAGTACTGTAATATATAATTCTGCACAAAACAAAACAAAACAAAAAAAAACATTGAAAAAATCAGAAAATTACATTAACAGATATTGGGAAATAATTGGCTTAAATGACATGGATTTTTGGAAAAAAATTTTTTTGACATATTTAGTGTTTGAAGCTGAAGAGTGTATATATATATATATATATATATATATATATATATATATATATATATATATATATATATATATTCACCAAAATACACATCAGTGATCCAATATCTGAGTGGTTTATTCCATAAAGTGCTCTATACACCATCATCATCATCATCATCATCATCATCATCATCATCATCCCATCCAAACAACTATAAGCACAATTTAATTATCTAATCATTTTTCATAATTATCATAGATATATACAAGTTAACCCACTAAGAACATTTAGAGAATGAAGCATGAACAACTAATGCCATGTAAAGTTGAATCCTAAAACTAGTTGACAGATAGCAATTATATGATATATCTCCTGTAACTAAACCCCTCCCACTTAACTGATGGATCATTAATACAACTGATAAGAAATGCCTGGAACACTCCGACTACAACCAACATATTTCATAGCAACCAGTCACAAGCTCTCTTATACGAGAGATAAATGAAATAAACAAATACAAAGTTCATTGTAAAAGAACACAAAAAATTACCTACAGATAAATCAACTGCTTTAATATCCAAAAAAGTTTCAAAACCCACAAACCAACATAACGAGGATATTGCAAAAACTAAGATAAAATATCAATTAAAAACAATGTAACGTGATGAATAAGCAAAAAAAAAGGAAAAAGAAGAATCAATAATATCAGGCTGAGTTTTCCATCCAGAAAAGAGACACCTCTCAATAAAATCCTACATAAGAATCCGTATGAATCATATCATTTGCCAGAAGAAGCCCCAAAAGGATATGATACTGATATTACCCCTTCTTACTGGATAGTGGACAGTAACAGCTTTTAAGTCCACAAGCAGATTTAAATTCACCCTCTGAAGGCATGTATGAAAATGGTTAACACTTTTCCAAAAGTACTTTACCAGAAAACCATAACTAAAAAGTTTGACTTGGCTTTTTTCACAAATTTATTCAACACTTATTGCATTATTTATCCACCTTTCTTCATATATATGTACATATTTCAGAAAAAAGTGAAAAAGGAAAACCAATCATGTTATTTATCCACCTATTTTCATATATATATATTCATATATAGAGAGAGAAAGTCTAGAAATCCTTAAAGCTTTAAACACTAAACATTAAAAACTTTCAAAAGATTTCTTTGTGTGTCTTCAGTCACTTATTACCCAATATCTATTAATGCAATTTATGAAATTTTTTTCAGTGTTTTTTCCCCTGTTTTACATATACTTTGTTATAATGGTACAATATATACGTTGTCTCTAGTTGGGATCATCAGTTGTCTACCATGTATCTGTTTCGGGGATTTTAAAAACAAAACTGTAACATCAACATGGCATCCCAGCAATGTTGATCAAACACCACCTCCCTTTCTTATTATATAGTTCATACTATACATGTAATTGGTCATTTGATATAAGTTTTTTCATGTATTGTAAATTGATATTTATAATACATATTTATTTCTTGATACAGGGTTTACTTAGGTATGTTACCCCAAAAGCGTTTTTAATGATAAGAGATCAGTAAGTATGACAACAGACATGCTCACCGTGTCATTTATATTGAATGTTTACTCATGTGAATATTAAATCTGTTGTGTCAGTTTCAATCTCAGACTCTGTGCAAACCAACTTATAATATCATCTTTGAGAATACTAATTACATAGAAAAAAACTTCTTCGAGTTAATTCTCAACCAACATATTCAACCGAAGAATTTGACACATATTTTCCATTAACCTTAAAGTTAATTTTCCAATGTCGTATAATATCAAACTCCAATCAAACGTTTTTTTCACTTTTAATTATTAAGTAAAGAATCATTATATAATGGCTGAAACGAAACCACTTTATAGTTGGTAGTAACATCTCAATGGCTGATTACATTGATGTACTCAAACAATTTGTTACATGGCATTCCAAGTTCAATCTCCCAGCCCACCCAACTACCTATCAGTCAGATGAAAGGACCAGAGTCAAATGTTTTCCCCTTTCCCTGGTTCCAGTCAATACAATGATCTTTCACACTGACAAAGATTGGATCCATCTCTTTTGATTACCTAATTCCCCTAAAATTAATATATATTGATTTATTTCAATATACATTATTCATTTACTCTATTTTTTTACTCTCATTAACATAGTCTTTAATTTTTGTTATCAATTGTTGTTAATGCAACAATGGTCAGAAAGTTCAATTATGCGTATTAGTTTTAAGCCTTAATGACATTAATGAACCTGAACAAAATACATCTATGAATCTTATTGCGTCAAAAAAATTACTGTTAAACTAATTCAGTTGGAGTGCAGGTTTCAAATCACCCCTGACCCCAAAGCAGGGAATTCAAATAAGCTTTAGGAATGGTAGTTCACCAACTGCATTTCTATTGACATCGTACTATTACAAATCTCATTAAATGCAGAATGGGGCCCCTAAAGAAGCTAAGGTAGGGCCCTCAAATCTCTATCTACATCACTGCTTTTCAAAAGATGATCTAGTCAGCAAGCTGGTACAGCTGAGAAATACATGATCAGCAACCTTCTCAGAATAATTTCTGTTTGCTCATCTTCATCTTATTATCCCTTGTGTATAATTTCATACATACTCTGTTTTATATCACAAGGTTCCTCCAAAAATGTTATATTACATCTCCCATAAAAGGTTATATAACAGTACATTTGGAAAATATCCTGCATCTTTGAAACTACCATAAGTAGACAAAAACACACCTAATTTCTTGTTCCACTGCAATTAAAAAACAATAAGAGTCTATTAATCTTTTTGAATTTTTTCACGACTCACAACATGGATTCCCCGAGACCATATGCGCAACCGAGGCCGGCAAAATATTAGATGGAGAGATGAACTAGACAAGTTCAGGAAGTACTGGCTCCGTGACGCCCATGATAGAGAAGTGTGGCAAATCCTGGGGAAGGTCTATGTCCAACGACGGACGCTAAAAGACTGATGATGATGATGATGAATCTTTTTGAAAGTCATGCTTCTTTAAGAATAGAAAAATATGAATACCAAAGCAAATCAAATCCTATACAGGTTTTATTCCTGTGTTATTCACCCGTCTAACTTTATTCATCCCCAAAATAACTTTATTCATCCAAGGTGAATGATTCACCTGTTTAAGAAACTCTTGTCTAACCTACCATACAGGTCTTGCCATTATTGAATATAGGGTGGAGTAGAAATAAGAAGCATTTTTTCTTTCATTACAGGTCAAGTTCACTGGTGGCATCTTCATGGTATTACAGTATACTGCAAAGAGTTTAGTAAACATGGACCAATGGTTGGTACAGCAAGGTGTTATGCAAGAGAAACATGCATCAGAATGATCTGTACTGACTAACTATCTATGCTGACTAAACTCCAAGTGATGTACTATTAGAGAATCAAGAAGCCACCAATAAAATCAAGCTGTAACAAAAAAAGCATTTTAAAAACTGACCCTTCGGAACCTAATTTCTTATTGCAGAGAGTCCCAAAAAACAAAATCTATGAGACACATCGATGCTAGCTGGATGGGTCTCATCACAGACATTCCACAAAGTATCCTAAAATGGCTGATGATTTCACTCTTGGCTAGAATGCAAAAATGGTCAGAAAGTTCAATTATGCGTATTAGTTTTAAGCCTTAATGACATTAATGAACCTGAATAAAATACATCTATGAATCTTATTGCGTCAAAAAAATTACTGTTAAACTAATTCAGTTGGAGTGCAGGTTTCAAATCACCCCTGACCCCAAAGCAGGGAATTCAAATAAGCTTTAGGAATGGTAGTTCACCAACTGCATTTCTATTGACATCGTACTATTACAAATCTCATTAAATGCAGAATGGGGCCCCTAAAGGAGCTAAGGTAGGGCCCTCAAATTTCTATCTACATCACTGCTTTTCAAAAGATGATCTAATCAGCAAGCTTATGGCCTCCAAGCTTTTGAAAGGTCTGCCTAAAGACCCCAAGTAATACTTTTGTGGACTCTTAGGTATCTACAGTTGCCAAGTTAGGTACCAATGCACTAAAATGTTAGAGGAAGAAGCCGCTCAAGGAGCCATGCTATCCAGGCCATTGAATCTCCAGCCATGCCCCTAAATAACGTGTATAATGACTGGCAGAAAGTTACAGCTTTCAAATTCAGTGATGCGTAACAGATATTCAATTCTCATTGCATCATTTTTGTTTTAATCTCACTGGCAACCATGTCATGCAGAACATGATGTATTGATATTGTTGTCTTTTCTTTGTAACGATGGGGGATTTTTTGTGGGATGCTCGCCCAACGCACAAAAGCTTTGATTACTCTGCTATTTAGTCATAGCTGATGGAATGCATATGGTTTTATATTAGTTATTCATATACTTTAATAATACAGGAATTTATATGCTTCGATTATACAGAAATACATATGCTTTTATAAGTGATTCATATGCTTTTATAATAAAGTATTTTGTATGTTTTATGATATAGTAATTCATACGTTTTTATAATATAGTAATTCATTTGCTTTAATACAGCAATCCATATGCTTTTATATGTGTGATTCATATGCATGTTATTAATTCATAAGTATATATTCATAATGAAAAAAAGACAACCCCGCCATCACAATCAATAATTGATCTATTGTAGTGTCAAAATTAAAGTCAAATAAAAAAAATTTCATTAAAGATTAAATCAGCCATTCTCATAAAAGTTAAACCAAAGAGTTTCAAAAAAAAAAATGTCAGAAAATAATCTTTTTATTTGTTAGTTTAAAAAGTATCCCTCAGCCATTCTCCAGAGAACAGCTTTTATTTGATCAATTTACTTTTTATTATTGGTTTCACAAAGTTCAAGACTCTATATGATTCAAAATGGGCAATAATCTGTGTATGAATGATAATGGTTTTTTCTACCGAATAAGTTCTTAGATCAGGTCAAATGTAAACAAGTGTGACAAATAAGTTGAAGCCCAAGTAAATATCCACATTTTAATTCCTCTATTTCAGAAAAATCAGATTTTCTTCAACAGAAATCTCATATCATATAATTCATATTTGAGGCTTGAATGACTCTTACAACCAAAATAAGATTAAAAATTTTAATTTCCAAATGATTTCTTAAATAACTCAAGCGTCATAATCATTTTATTAGGTTGGTTTTTCATGAACTTGTGAAACAACTCTAAAATAGAAGTCATTAGATATGTCATGTGATGTGCGTGATGGGTGGGGGGAACAATAAAACAAATTTCCAATAATAACGCAAAGTCAAAATGGAATAAAATGTTAAAACCATCTTTTGGTAAGTTCACTTTAAGTCTAAAAGCTATAAAAAAGACCCTCCAGAATTTACTATTGACCCTTCCACTCTATATAAATTCATCATCTCGTTAAAAATCTAAATTATTTTTAGGAAGTACATAATAACAAGCATATTTTTCAAAATAATTAATTTCAACATTGTTGCCATAGCTCTCTCTGATGACAACTGCATTACAGTTGTTTCAATGCACCTGAATTAACTTGAATAGATCGCCAATTTTTAAGTTGCAAATGGAATTGAGAGAATCTTGAATCTGAGTAGAAGATGTGACGGTCACTATTGAATCAAATTACACATCAGTTAAAAAGGTGCCCTATGTCTGAATTAAAATGTTTCAGTAGACTTATGAAAGAGATCTACAGGACATGTATATCCTAGCAGTCATAGAAACCTCATGATATACATGTTCAAAGAGGTTTTAGTAATGAAGGAGTGATATAACAATGAAGTGAATAATCAGAAATCAATTTTGAGGGAATCACATAAATGTTACCGTAATGAAGTGACGATGTAAAATGTTTCTAATTCTATTTTATAGCTTCTTGAATATAAAATGAAACGACAGTCAGCCCATGGCCTTAGAAGCGTACAAGGCCTGTCTGAAAACATGAATAAGATGTTTATATTTAATTCTCAGGAGAGAAAATAATGCGAAGTATAATCAAAGAGGAGAAATATGTTCTTTGATATATTTCTTCTTACACAACACAGTAAATAAAAACATCATCATCATCATCATCATCAGCAGCAGCAGCAGCAGCAGCAGCAGCAGCAGCAGCAGTCTGTTAACATCCATCATTGGACAGAGACCTTCCCCAAGATTCACCAGAGCTCTCCATCATGGACATTGCGGAGCCAGTACTTTCTAAATTTATCTAGCTCGTCATGCCATGCTATACCTTTGAGGGAAGCTCTATGTCTAAACTACAACATAATTTCCGCACTCTAGGTTTGCTTTCAAGGGCTTTAAAGGAAAATAAAATAAACCGAAGCTAAAACCATAAAATAATAGTTAGAGGTTATCTTTACTTTTGTTAGATTTCAAGTTGTTTACCTGTTCTGTATTTCCGCTAGCTGTGCCTATCACTGGTTATGTTACTCCTTTAAACAGGAATGTTCAATAGTCTCGAAATAGTTTATCAATCTTTAAGGAAAAAAGAGAGAAAAAATTTTAGCCAATGACACTTATATGAGTCATGCCCAAGTTTCAAGAGTTGACCGACCATACAACTTTATCTCTCCAGAAGTAAAACCTTAGAAAATGACTTCCGTAAATAAGTGGCACTCGGGTGTCATCCAGCGATCACTTGAATAGACAGTGCGTTTAGTGCAAATGCTGAAACCATTTTTTAAAGAGTTATCCAAATTTGTTTTGTATATGATTAATGCAAAATGATTGTAGTTTTTTCTTCCATTGCACATGCTCTAAAAAAACGGTATTTTTAAAAAAAGTTTCTCATCCACAATTATCATCAATAAATAAATTTAAGGTTTTCTAACAAATCATATTTTTTTACAAAGAAACCATGAACTCAAATTATGAAGAGTATAATCAAGTATTTATCTTTTTTTTTCTGAACATAGAGAATTCTGTCATCATCATCATCATCATCATCACCACCACCACCACCACCATCATGATCATCATGATGATCATCAGTCTTATAACGTACGTCATTGGACATACACCTTCCCCAGGATCCGACAAATTTCTCCATTATGGGCGTCACGGAGCTAGTATTTTCTGAATTTGTCAAGTTCATCTCTACATCTTGTATTCTGTCGGCCTCTGTTTCACACATGATCTCTGGGGATCCATGTTTTGAGTTGTGATGTATATCGGTTGTCTGACATTCTTACAATGTGGCCTGCCCATTGCCATTTAAGTTTTCTAATAGATTCTATGATGTCTCTGACTTTGTTTTCTTCACGCGTTACATGCCTCTCAGTTTGTGGATTTGTCTCTTGGTTAGGTTCCATGTTTCAGCTCCATAAGTGACTATCGGGAGAATCCATTGGTTGTATATCTTCTTTTTAGGATTATTGGGATTGACTTGTTATTGGAGGTTGAGCTTGCTTTGCTGAAAGCTTGCCATCCAGGGGTGATTCTTCGCTTGATTTCTCCTTCTTTTGAGGGTTTCCTAAAGATTTGTTGTGCTAGGTAGCTGTAATGATCTATTTTCTCCAGTTCTATGTACATGATTTTGATCTTAGTGTTTTTATCTCCGATGTGGTTGTTGCACATGATCTTTGTCTTGTTGAAGTTCATGTGTAGGCCGACTTTCTTGCTCTCTTCATTTAGTTCATCTATCATTAGTTGGAGGTCGTGTAGGTTCTCTGCAAATAAGGACAATGTCGTCTGCAAATCTGAGGTTGCTCAGATATTCGCTATCTTTTTTGATTCCTCTATTCTCCCATTCCAAGTTTCAGAAGATCATCTCAAAGCAGGCTTTGAAGAGTTTGGGTGAGCTGAGCTGGTATCACCTTGTTTTACTCCTTTTTGGAGCTGGAAGGGTTCAGAGTCTTCATGTAGCCTGACAAAGGAGTTGCTGTGATTATATATGTTGCAGTACTCTCTTGTAAACTCAATATTATGCTTCAGATAGCTTCAATTGGCTAGAAATGACAACAAATGACCACTGGTTACCTACACTGATTTCTAAAATCAAACTCAAATAGCCTCTGACGATGAAAAGATATAACCTTAGGCCAGATTTCAGCTTCCAAGGTGCAACATTGTTGTCTAAAATTGCTTCAATTGATTAGAAATGACCACAAATGACCTCTGGTGACCTTGACTGATTCCTAAGGTCACCTGACATAGCTGATGAAGCTTCACCAACAAAAGACGTATACCAACGCTGGAATTGCGCATAAAAAGTTAGCATGAAATAACCTCTGATGACCTTGAATAACGTCCTAAATCAATCTCACGACTCTGTATCTTAGGAGTTTTGCTGAAAATCAGGTCAATAGTTTTAGCATGATAGGACGAAAGCAAGCCAACAAATAGATGCTGTAAATATTAGAACAGATATGTACACACACACACACACACACACACACACACACATCTGTGCACACTTGAATCACCCATCTTTCAGGTCAACTATTTGAAGAAGAACGGAGAGATGGCTGGTTCAAGTGCACTTATTTAAACTCCTCCTTATTGAATATGCTCTCAGCTTAGTAGAGCAGTCGCGTTAAGACAAATAGGAGTGTATGTAAAACATCTATGTACACATATACACAAACATGCATAGATTATACAGAGACATATAGAAATACAAATATAGGCATACATGCTCAGATACATACAAACATATACATATATACACATACACATACATACTTTTGCAAACATATACACATATATACTCAAGTATATGTACCTTTCATCAGGGTTATAGCTGAGGTTTATGAAACATCAAGCAAGGAGAAAGTTAACCAGATTCAATTCATGTGCATTTAGGGCACAGGTTCCCAATTGGTGGTCCACAGACCCCTGTATTATTGTATGGTTTGTAGGAATTGTAGTAGGTGAACTACTCTTCATAAAACCTTTTGAGGTTTGGTGGGGGCAATTTTAAATCACCTATCTCCACCTACCCAAAAGCTATGCTCCTGAGTATATTTCCTTTTTTTTCAAAACCATATTCTTTCAATGTATATTTTTTATTCACTATCTTCTCTAAATTAGTATTTAGAAAAGAAAGAGAATAAATGGACTAAAAAACTGATAATGTTGTGTACCGTGGAGAGAGACCATGTGAGGAAACAATTGACATGTCTGCTTACTTTTCTGGTTTCACAGAATTATGGGAAGACGAACGTGACGAAGTTTCAACGACTTATGGTCACACGTACGCCACCTTTCTTCTATAAAAATTAGACCCCCAAACAAAAGTATGAATAAAAAATACTTCTAGAGCAGTATTTTTTTCATATTATCATATTCAATAAAACAACATTAAACAGAATTTACTACTCCATGGACTTATCTTAAATACATATAAAAATTATGAATGGTCCACAATTATAATTATAATTGATCAGCTAATGAATTGACGGTAATAAAACACAAAAAAAAGGTTTTTCTGAAATTTTGAATAGGGACTTTTCTTTTTTTTTTTTTTAGAAAATTCACTATATATTGAATAAGTACTGGAAATTTAATTAAAATCCAATAATTATTTGATTTTTCGTTAAATTTCGAAATCTAGGAGTAAAATTATTACAATCGTTGTCGTACTGAAAGGTGCGCAGTAATAAACATTTTATCGGATTTTTGTGACCCCCCCACTTCCTAAATTTGATTCAATGGAAAAGTTGACGCTCCGAGTTTACATCGGATGACGTCACCTGCCACGTCAGCAAAGCGACTGCAAACAATAGAGCTCTATCGGAATTGTCAAAAAAACCTAAAACAACAAAAACAAAAACAATGTTTCATTAAATCAGCAGATCTCACTATATTAATCATATTTAAAGGAATTGAGATGCCTTGAAAGATACAAGCAAAAAAGAGTTTCATTCTAATTTGATGATACTATTTCCACAAAATATCCTTTCAATTAAATAAACACACACACACACACACACGCGCACCGGCAATATCTTGAATAATGCAGTTCTGATAAATAGAGGCTTTGATGTTATAACGCCTTAACGATTATGGTAAAAAATTAACGTGACAAAAGCTGGCAAAAATATATAAAATTATAATGAAACCTTGAACAGGGCGGTTTTAATTAATACAGAACATTATGGAACGACTTAACCCCGCCCTCTCAAGATATACCCGTACGCACTTCGGTGTGTGTGTGTGTGTGTGTGTGTGTGTGTTTGCATGAAAACTTCATTATATGTTAATCCCTACAGACTAACACACATGTACACGTCAATAGAGACATACACATAACCCTATATATATATATATATATATATATATATATATATATATATATATATATATATATATATATATATATATATATATATATATATATATACATATATATATTTCTGTTCTTGTTCCAGGAAGTTCGTTATCGTATAGGTGGTTAATAAAATGCAATTGAACAATTTCTCACTCTATCTCTTCCTTCTTTTCTTAACAGCGATATTTTTTTTTTAAATATTGAACAATTATAGACAGTTTAAAATCCCATAACTTTTAAACAGCAGTAAAATAACTTGAAGGAAAAAAAAAAAAAGATTAAAATCCTACAAGTCACGTGCTGGATTGCCAGATGAGATATGAGGCACTCCGTTCAAATTTTTAATAAATATTTCTCAGTACATAAGTTTGTCCAATACAATAATGTAATTTTATCTTCTCAATTTACACATAAATATCGAATTCAAAACTCATTTGAATTTAAAATTGAAGCAGTTGTCCTGTTTTTATTTTTGGCAAAACCCTCTCGTCAAGCGGCATAGTTTAACCTACTTCAAAATTAGTGAGTTTTACATCATTTAGGGTTCTGTAAGCATTTAGAACATAATTGTACATGTTATAACTTTATTTTAGATATTCATTTATTTCCCAAACCACACAAAAAAAGCGGTCATAAACTTTTCTCAACTTTTAGGGTGGGGTGACGCCTCCTAAAGCTCCCCTTAAGGTTTACGGGGCCACCTATCAAATAGGGATACAAAATAGATAGACAGAGATTTCATTACTATTTCAGTCAATAGTGCCCTTTAAATGTGCTTGCTAGGGGTCATATGGCCCCCGTTGGGAATAGTTCGATTAAAGGACCAATAACCTCACTGGTATCCACGGCCGATGTCCATTATGAAAAATAATGGCAGCTTATTGAAAGAAAAAAAGAGGATCATGAAAGTTCAAAATCATTTTTTAATTCTCAGAGATTTGACTGTCTTTTCATTTAAATTTAGGCTTTTATATCTTACATAGTAATCAAAGGGTGTATAACACTCGACAGTATAATTTTTTTTTCTTTCGCGAACCGACTCAATATTACCTTCGTAAAGGAAGAAAAGAGATAATTTCGAAGTGAATCCATTAATTGAAAGGAAATAGATTTCTACGTAAATCAGGGAAAAGAGAGGAAGTTTTTCAATACTAATTCAATATAGTCAATAAAGTGATAGTATTTTAAACTAAATACTAAAGGGACTTACTTTTAAGTTAGTGGAAAAGATGAAATAGATATACATACCGCTTTAATTTCTTTTTTCCTTCATTCAATTATGTGGAAGAACTATTATGAAAGTTTTTCGTCCATATCTTCCAAAACCAACTTATTTAAAAAATAAGTTTTGAACAAATAAATCGCGTTTTTTTTTTCTACATTATTCCACTTGGTAACTCTTGTTTCGCCTGTTGCTTTGTAGCCGGTCCATGAAAACAAATTGACCCGAGTAGTATTTATTTCATTTGTCCAATAGTAAAGACAGGAACTTCATTCATAATTAAGAAACAAACGAAAGTGAAACTTTGATTTACTGGGAAAAAAACATGAATAAGCGGACTAGAACTTCGAAGTGTCTCTCATGAAAAAAAGCCCGTGGATAAGAAAATTTCATCGTGGGCTAGAGTGGTCCTTTTGCGGGGTTGTGGAGCAAGGGGACAGTTAAAGAACCACTTGTAGTATTTAATATTACAAATAGGTCTTCAACTGACCCAACATAAGGACAGAATGTGACCTAGAGGTCGGTTTTAATGAAGGGCCTACAAAACCACACGCCCCGGTCGAAAAGGAAGTAGTCACCCATCTAAGTGCTGATCAAGATCGAATACCTTAAACTTCGATGATCGGAGAACCGATGCTTCCAGTGTGATTTGATCGTGGTAGTGATAGTACTTACAAGTAATATTTAAATTGGGTGGTGCTGGGGGGGGCAGAATAAAAACTGAGGGTTATAAATAAGGTGTAGTGCTAAATCTGTTAAGTATTGTGGTCCCTAAGAAGAAGTGTTGTTCTGGTTCCTCCCATAGAGCTATTATCATTTCTATAATTTCGCATCCATTGATGACTCTCACAAGCAGTGATCATTCATTTATTTTAGAATGATTGAAAGTGTTGAAATATGACAATGAAATCAAAATGGAGTAGAAAATTGCTCAACAAAAGGCTGATATTCAGCACGGGAGACGCTATGGCAGCCACTATTTACAGGCCAAATCTTCAAACTGTGGAAAAGATACGGTTTAGGGTTAGTATTTAGGGGTAGTACTAGGAAGGGTTAGTTACTTCCCTCCCATAATGTGGCAAAAACGTACCTACGTCTAAACTCCAAGCCTACCGACTAACCCTTATTCCAAACCTACCAACTAACCCTAACCTACCCACTAACCCTATTTCAAAGCCTACCTACTAACCCTAACTTACCTACTATCCCTTGTCCCAACCCTACCTACAAACCCTAATTCTAAACCTGCCTACTAACCTCAATTCCAAGCTTACCTACTAACCCTTATTCCAAGCCTGTCCACAAACCCTTACTCCAAGCTTGTCCACTGAACCAAATTCTAAGCTTACCTACCAACCCCATCGAAAATATAATAAAAATTAACGTTATTTGAACATTGGTAAAAAAAAAAAAATCTTGCTAATTTTGGCCATTCAAAGATTTATTAGCAGTCGTAGTATCCCTTCCGATTATCTCCCTTGCTAAATATTTTTAGATAAAAAAAATCTGACATCATCCAAATAATTACCCGGAACGGTAATTATTAGTCTATTTTTAAACAATTCTAGACGTACCATACCATTGTGAATAAAACATGCTGTCACGAGAAGCCTATTTGATAATTCAAATTCCCCAGCCATAAGTGCCCACAGGCAAAAAGCCCACATGGAAAAAGCCTACACGGAAAAAGCCCATTCAGAGAATTATATTTAATTTAGATATAAGGAAGCGAAACTATGAAAGCAATCAAATTATTAGCGTATACCAAAATATATCAAATGCAAAGTTTCTGTTGCAAATTTTCTGTTGAAGTCACCACTGTCCATCTTGTTTGAAGGAAAAAAAGAAAAAGAAATAAAAGCAGAGTTCCTGCGTTAAGTCATTATGAGTTGTTTCAATTGTTTAACATGAAAGTTTAAATTAATTTTTTTATTTATTTCATATAGACTTTATTCGAATTTACATTGTTTCAAATTTCGACATTCGACCAGGAGAATTTGTTTTATTCCAACATTAAAAGCTGTCGGCGCTCGGATCAGGAAGACTAAATTAATTCAATCTCAAAATAAGTGGCATTTAGAAGCTAATTTAGCCGTCCAGCATTGAAAGATGATAAGTTTTGATATTAATTTCAGACAAACTTTGGAAATAGAAATAAGAATATTTTGATTGAACTTTTTTCAAATTGACGCAGCTTGTATTTAAGATAAAATATTCGTCAAATAAAAATAGATTTAATAAAACATATTTTCGTGGTCAAATTTTGAAATTTAACACATGCGGTCAAGTGTAAACCTTCAGCATTTTCTGGCACCCGGATCTCCTCATTATTTTCATATATAAAATTGGTTTGAATTAAATGTTAAAATCTCTCACCGTCTATTTTTGTATGTTAAAATGAGGGATCCTGCTGTGTTGGCTTTTCCCATGGGGGGCCTTTCCCGTGTTTTCTGCGGGGGCTTTTTTCCTAGCTGTTTTTTTTTTCCATTCGCACTTTTTTCGTGAGGAATTTTTATCTGGACTCCTTTCATGGGAGTATCTCTTTAGACACCTACTGACAAATGTGAATCAACGTACAATATAATAGAGCATTGCTAACGATTCTGTAGTATCACGTTAGGGTTGGAGGTAGAGGAAGGTAGTTCGGGACCACACTACTTGACTTGTGCCTTGGCCTGGAACCTTTATTCTTATATTACAGTAGTACTGAAGAACAGAGGAGAAATAAAGAAAAACAATAACTTTTTCTTGTTTGTATTGTTGATCATTTTTTAAAGCCTATTTTAACGACCAGCTGAATGAGTTGGCTCCTCGTTTCAAAATCTGTGAGTTTCAAACAACAGAAATACTTAACATTTACTTGAGATTCGTGAAATTAACAACAATTATACGTTTATTTATTTGAATATTATTGCTGAAATTTAGAGAAAACGATATTTTAGAATGACACCGTAATTTTTAGCCACTCGTGTCGATAGTACATTTACTATTAGACCCCTATTATGTACTAGATGAATTAGCGTAATGATTACAAGGGAGGTAACTCTCAGGTTTCAATGTCCCTTTCTCAGAGTTACGTACCTTAGCATAGTGTATCTTCCAAGAGTTACCGACAGTTTTCATTCAACCAAAAAACAGTACTACACTCCCACAGGACAGTAAATGCGACAGGAAAAGACCAGACACAAAGTTTATGGACGAAATAGGAAGGTTTGCCGGTTAGACATGATGGGGATTCGTACAATCGCGGCAGTCATGGAGGGAGATGGGAAAGGCTTTTGTCCAGCAGTAGACTTATGGCATTCAACTTTCGTTCAAACCAAATTTGAACAGGGTAATAGAGTCAATAAAAATGGAAGGATAGAGAAAGTAGGCGTCACATTGTTGTCATGCAATTCCTTTTCAAACCAATTCTCGAAATGAAAAAAATGTGACGCAAGAAAAAGCTTACGTTAGAAGCTTAAACATTTTCATCAACTCACATTGCAAGCGTAGAGGTATCATCTGTATCTCACACGGAACACTAATATATGAATACTTATTGGATACAAAGGATAATCTATCCGGACTTGACAAAAACAGTCAGAGTCCATTTTGCAAAAAGCCTTCTTCTAAATCTCCAAAACAACTTGACATTATTTGGAACTACTAACCAGAACAGTTCCAAAAAACGTCAACACAGGTTTCTTCAGTTTTCAAATTGGCCACACTTGCTCACTGGTTATGTATGTACCACATGTACAGGTTGCACTAATGGAGCTAGAGGGCTGAACATTACTCATTATTATGTCTACAGATAACTTTTCTACGTTTCTTTTTTTTTTAAATCTCCCACCTCTGAATAGTGTTTTTAGCGAGGGTTTCAACTTGGAATGTAAGTACGTGCAGACATTGATCGCTTAGTTTTTTACCAATAGGATTCACGTTTATTTTGTTCCGTTCGGGGACCCTTTTTAATGATCAGGTCTATCAAAAGCTGAGAGGAGTAAGTCATTCATTGATCACCCCTTTTTCCATTTTTATCTTGATTTACCACCTCCAGCACAGTACTACCAAAAGATGTTGATTACGAGACAGTTTTTATTGAGTGAACAACCAATCCTGTTCTTTTTTTATAATCAATTGGAAACAAGTAGTTTAAGGCAGAAACATACGTTATTGAATGCAAAAAATAGGAGTCAAGGATATCATGGAATCCATTCGAGAATTCAAATGGCAATGGGCTGGTCATGCTGTAAGAATGAAAGACAACCAATAGACCCATAACATGGATTTCCAGAGATCATATGTGAAACTGTGACCGGTAAAATATAAGATGACGTAAGGGAATAGACAAGCCAAATATTAGCTCTACGACGCCCATGATAGAGAGGTCTGACGTATCCTGAGGAGGGTCTATGTCCAAAGACGGACGCTAAAAGACTGCTGCTGCAGATGAAATTTTTTGTTGAGTCAATTCTCAGTCTTGTACTTATATGCAAATGCCTAACTTCATCCATTGTCTGGTCAGATGACGTGATGGTCTTTTGTAAATTGACGGGAGATAAAGATTGCAAGGAACTTCATCAATGCTAAGAATCGCGACTGTTAATCCGGCACAAACAGCGGATCAAGTTCCGAGATTCGATAAGTAGATAATCTACTGTTAATACGGATTAATGAAATTTGTGAAAGGGGAGGGATTTTATGGGTGCCAAGAATTGCCACAGATGTATTTATGGTGACAATGAAATCACTTGTGTGGATCATTTGAAAGTGTTTATGTAAGAAAGCTAAATTTGGCAAGAGACTATATTTCTGCATTGTTCACTTTGAATCGAACTCACTTCAAAAAGCAGTTCATTAAACGTTGAACTGCTGAGAGGCCTCCATTCAAAAATATTGATTTGTGCGTTGATATGAAGGAATAAAGGAAAATCCCAAGAAGCCAACACCGTTTTCAATTTTTTAAAGAAACGGGCCAAAAGAAATGATTTACATAAGAAAAAAACATAAGTAGGCGAAATAAAACCACTCTTGATTTTAGCATAGTATTTCATTCATCTTAATCTTGATTGCTTTTCATCACAACGAACCAGATTTCCAGTCTAAAGACATCAGTTAACAGAGCAGATCGGGAATAAGGAATAAACATCCGGTGATTCACAGACTCACATCCTTTTTGCATTAGACAGCCGCTGGTCCCATAACTGCTACTTGAGTTAGAAGAGTTTCACGGTTGGCAGAGGATCAAACCCAGCCCTAAGATCTTACTCTTCATTTGTCTCGATTGCTAGGTACCATATTCGATGATATTGTTCAATTAGTGATCATCCTGCTCCTTCTGTGTTAAATTCATCGTGATTCATAAGAAAACCCATTTGAACGCCCACCATGGAGCCATAGTTAGGAGGCTAATATTTATTGCGAGATGTTATGGAACAAGTGTAAAATACGCTATACATTCAACAGATAACATGGGCACATACATATACACACACACATATATGCAGATTTACTCACATACATACACTTACATAAATATACACACATACACATATATACACACATACATTAATGTACTAAAGTGATGCATACATGCATACATACATATATACATATACATACGTACATACATATGTAAACATAAGCAAATATACATGCACACATATTCATGCATACACACACATAAATGCATATACACACATACATGCGCATACATATACGTACACACACATATATATATACTCAAATAAATCCATATATGCATACGCACACTCACACACACACACATATATATATTTATATAGACACATATATGTACATACACACACACACACACACACATATATATATATATATATATATATATATATATATATATATATATATATATATATATATATATATATATATATATATATACATGTTTATACACACACACACACACATATAATTTTTTATTTTAACCTAAACAGAGCGATATTACAATTACAGATATACTCTACACGTGTTTCATGCTTTATATACATTCAGACATTTTAAGATTTCATTAGATCCCATGCATTAACCACAATAGCTAATTTAAAAGATAATTACCTTTTGTGTTGTAATTGCTTTAACTTTAATCAATATTGATTTTATCAATATTTGCTAAATATTAAATTTTGAAAAATACTTTCATTCCTATCAATCAATTACCTTTTAATTAGTTGTAGAGCTTTTAAGGATGGTTATTTATGATTTTGTCTTCTATCAAGCCAACATTCAACCAATGCATACACATGATTTCCCCAGTTTGATTTTCTCCATTAAAACTTATATTCTTACAGTTAGAAAGGAAAAAAACATCAATAGAAAAATGGAATGTACACTTTTTGAATACGATCAAAGGGAAACAACTCATGACGTATTATCACGTTCGGTTTTTCGGACAATTTTTAGGCGATTTCGATCTTCTATTATTTGAATCATTAGAGTGTTCTCATCCAAATATTATGTTTGAATTCAAATTATTAAACTCATTACCATAATGTAAAACGACTTTTCATCACTCTTTAGAATTGGCTTGGAATATATCTCTCTGACATTTTGTATGTAAACTATATATGCTGGGGTTCCACGTTAATGTAGCTGTTTTGTTGTTCTTTTAATCCTCCAAACGGTTACATGGTAAACAACTGATGATCCCAACAAGAGACAATTTATACATTGTACAAGGATAGCAAAAGTACAAGGGAAATAAGGGGGAAAAAATTGAAGATTACATGAATTGCATCGACAGATATTGGGAAATGAGTGACTGAAGTGACGGAGAAAAAGCAACTGAGAAAGTTTTTTAATGTTCATTGTTTAAAGCCGTAAAGCTTTCTAGACTATGCACACACACACACACACACGCACACACATACACACACACACACACACACACACACACACACACACACATATATATATATATATATATATATATGTATATATACACACAGTATATGTGGTACAAATCAGGCTAGCTGTATAACATAATTATATATTAATGATATAAAGCCACTTCTGAAATGTAATGGATTTATTTCATAGAGTGCTCGATACATGCAACTTTTTACTCTTGAAGTTAAGTTGTTTTAGAGTAGAGCTAGAAATAAAGATTCGCCTGATGAGGCCCAAAGAGAGAAGAAACATGAGCTAGTTTGTGCAGCAAATCTACATTCTGCTATATATATATATATATATATATATATATATATATATATATATATATATATATATATATATATATATATATATATATATGAACTGTAAAAGTGAGATAGACTCGGGAGTAAAGTGTTTTGAAGTAAGGTTTATTTATCCGTAGATGTTTTTTTGTTGTTAATGGTCCGGACATGTTTCGGAATGTATTCCCATCTTCAGTAGTGTGTGCTGTGTAAGTATGTGCTTTTAGGGGTTAAAGGTTGGATTTGGAACCTGAGTCCACCATCATGAGCTTTGCTTTGTGAGTAAAAAATTGTATCCAGGCTGCTGGAGGCATCCTGCTGTGTAAGAGAAAGTCCAGCCAGTGATGAAGTCTATGGTTAAGCAGCAGCAGTTGGTCTTGGAGAGGACAGAATGTGTCAGGGTAGGAGGGAAGTAATGTGGAGTTAGATTTTGTAGGTTTATTAGGGATAGTGTGAACGGAGGGGTGATGAGGTTTAGGAACTACATAGGTTTCAACCTTACAAGTCATCAAAAATATGTTGGCTATAATTTGAACAAGTGATATGACTGGCTAAGGTGGATTTTGCTATGGGTCTGAGTGACTTTGAAGTTCCCAGTATTGAATATATCTGAGGGTGGTAGATATGGGTGTGAGGTTATTGTTAGGAGGAGGTTTATGAATTCGAGATCTGTGTGATTAAGGTTAGTAAGTTCGGTGTTGAGTCCATTAGGATACAGAGTTTTGAGTTCGTTGATCTACATATCCTCGTTTCTAGAACTTTAGTTATGTCCATGGGAGTATTTTTTTCTATTTTTACAATGATAGTAAAACTAGTGTCCATGGCAAAATTGTGGCCGGGTGTGCGAAAGTGAAGTTTTATGGGAAGTGGGCTGCAATTGTTTTGTGATTTAATCCTGTGTCTGTAATTGTTGAGTCTAATGTTAAATTGCCACTAAGACTTGCTTATGTATTGTAACTTGCATCTATTGCACTCTAGAAGGTATATAATGTTTTTACTACAACAGTTAGTGCCATGGTATATGCGGTAACTCTTTTTGGTGGTAGTGCTTGTGAAGGTCTTGGTGTACTTAAGATGGTTGCAACATAGACTATTTCTTATGTCGCATGGTTCACAGAATTTAGTGGTTCTAGGGATATTTTTGTGTGAGACTTCATTATTTATGATATTGTTACAGCTAATCATGTCTTAGGTGTTTTTGAGTCTGCGGTAAGCAATAACACATGGGTCTGTGCATATTTCTCTTAGATCTGTTATAATGGTGAGGATGTTCCATTTCCTATTGATAATGTGTGCTAAGGGTGGGACTGTGTTGTTGAAGGTGGTTATAAGTGGTATGCGGTCAGGTTTATTATTGTAGGAGAGCTTAAGGGTTTCATCCCTTGATATTCTAGTTGTTTTTCTTATTTGGCTTTTTGTATCATTTAGTGGATATTCTCGTTGAGTGAAATATTGTACTAGGTTATGGTTGTGTCTGTTGAGTTCACTATCTGTAGAGCAAATTCTTCAAAGTCTAAGGGCTTGTGAAAATGGTAGAGTGGAAGTAATCGTGGGTGTCAATGGGTTTAGTGTGGAGGGTAGTTTGGAGGTTTCTGTTGTTGTCTATGTATATGGGGGTGTTTAGGAGGGCTATGGAGTCAGTGGATGTCACAAGGTCAAACTTAACTGAATCGTGTGCAGAGTTTATATGTGTAAAGAAATTCTCTAATTTGGCTTTATCACCTGTGTATATGAAAAAATGTCTATGTATCTGTCATATATGAGAGAGAGAGAGAGAGAGAGAGAGAGAAATTTTGGTATATATATATATATATGATGGCCCAAAAGTCGTGAAAGGATTTGAAACAATTATAACCTTTTTTATTTCAATTCTTTTTGCCTTTCCTCTTCTGAGATATTTAATGAAACCCTTGCGAATTATTCATGGAGAGGTGCACAATTGAGCAACGAACTAAAATTGAGCTGAAAATGGTGGAAATTGAAAGAGGACATTTTTTGTTCACGGATTTATTAAATTCTCTCGTCTTATACATTTCATTTGGTGAGAACAATCGTAAAAAAAATCAATAAAACTAAAAAGATGTGAAATTTTGCATCGAGTCGTACCCACAAAATTCACATGGGACCACGCCCCCAAATTCCGTGGCAGTGAAAGTTTTTCCTTGTTTGTTTGCTACTCTTCTTCTGTGCAAAACCAGGGAAACCTTTTCATTCTTGACATTTCACAATTACGATTATTGTCTCTTAAATCCCAAAGATAGATAACAAAACACACAATTTTCAAGTTTGAATTGTAAACGTCCAAGCAAGATATGGGAATTAAAAGCAGTTTGTTTCCAAATTATAAAAACACATCAGACAATGTTCAAGGAATTAGTACCAGGAAAGAGTTTCAAAACATTCTTGTTCGTAGAAAAAATATATTAATTTGTCTTCCACAAAATTATGAATTAATTGCAAGTCCCTTTTACCGAAGTTGAGTGTTTCTCCGGAGTGGATGCTTAAAATTTCCATCGAGTAATCTGAGCTAGTCGGATAATTGGTTGTTGAAGTGCTGTATAGAATATCATGAGTGGAATTCTGATCTCGGAAAGGCTAAGAAAAGTGACAACAGAATAAATATAAGTTTAAATCAATTAAAAAATACGAGAACCTGTATCTTATTGACAACATTCAATTTATTCAAAAAATTAATCTTACAAGTTTTTAAAATTACAGTTACTTCTTGTAATGAAGATAAGATGGTTAATTATCTATTTGAGGTTGATGCAAATAATATTATGAAAATCGTCAAAATTAGTGAAAAAAAAATGAAAAACAATATTAATGAATCAATTTACATTAACAAGATTTAAAGATGAAATTCTCGAGCTTTCTTATTTCCAAAGTCATCAATAATGTTATTGTAATCGACCAAACAGGAAAGGTCACTTTCAATGTCCGGAATCACCAAGTCAACCGATCTATCGTCCCATTATTGATATCTTTTCACGTATTCCATCTTGTTGAACGATCTTTCAGCTGTTGCAACTGTGACTGGCGAAGTGAGAAATATCTGTAGAGCTATTCAATTAGTGATTCCAGATTCATCTAAGTGATTTTGTCTAAAAGACAAGAGACGTTTAATAATAGCCATTCAAAAATTTGAATAATGGAGTGCTTAAACGTTTCATCTTTTGGGGTAATTCGTTTTAAAGATTACAGGATAGACATCAGATGATTCATTACAGTTTTTCCGAAATCATTCCCTAGCACAACCTTGTAAAAAAAAGAAGGGATTTAGAAATATTTTCTATTTTGCCTATAACCTACATTAGTTTTTCTATTCCCTTTTTCAACAGCACTCAATACTTTGCCAAAGACTGAAGCTTTGAATTCATTGTTTCCCCTTTCATGACTTGGATAAATAGTTAATTGCTTTATAAGGAGCTGACTATCAACTTTCATAACATCGGCAATGGATTTCGCTTCCTCGAAAATATTTAGCCATTTTTCATTTAAATCTTCCAAATTTCTACGTTGGCTTCTGATGTTAGAGAGAGAGAGAGAAAGAGAGAGAGAGAGAGAGAGAGAGAGAGAGAGAGAGAGAGAGAGAGAGAGAGAGAGAGAGAGAGAGAGAGAGAGAAAGAGAGAGAGAGAGAGAGAGAGAGAGAGAGAGAGAGAGAGAGAGAGATCTTTGAAGACTGCCTGAAGTCACTGACATCATCACAAGAACAATCTAAAAAAAAAAACCCCTCCGCTTTGGCAAGAGCAAAAAACCCCAAAACACTGTCTGTACCATCCAAAAAGACACTGCAGGAACACAGCATTTTAAGGTATCATTGCTAGAATGGTTTAATGAATGGTAACCACCTGGTGAGTAGAGGATAAGTGGATTATTTTGGAGGAAAAAAACCATGAGCCCTGTTGTATTCAAAGTTTAATCAGATGTTCTGAGAATGAGATGGTAAAATTGAAACTCGAATGGGTATCGAAATC
This sequence comes from Thysanoteuthis rhombus, assembly GCA_963457665.1. Taxonomy (NCBI): domain Eukaryota; kingdom Metazoa; phylum Mollusca; class Cephalopoda; order Oegopsida; family Thysanoteuthidae; genus Thysanoteuthis; species Thysanoteuthis major. The sequence goes on along the minus strand of OY735212.1, from coordinate 3,312,326 downwards.
TTTAAGGGGATTTTGGAATATAGTCTGATTTTAGTACCTTGATGTATCTTAGTATTGACAAGACGAGAACTTCAACCTACGTCTGCATTATTCGAGTTCGTGTAAGAAGTGCCCCCCCCCCATTTCTCATCAGGACTTTCTCAAGGTTCCCGACCTGGAAGTCCACAAACCCCAGGTTCCATCTCAACTTCAGAACATAACCCTACTTAGTGCATTGTTGATTTTTTTCAAATAATAATACCCCATTTTACGCTCCATGAACAATCATTAGGAACGAATTGTTCCGAGAAGGAAATGTTTACCAGAAATAATTTTGATTAATTGTTATTTTTTTTTTCACTTTTAAAATATTTTTGGCCGGCCCTTAAGACTGCCGGGCGTTAGGCTCAACCTACGAAGACTATATGGCTATTTGCCTCCCTCATGGACATGCAAAAAAATTACAGGTGTACGCAAGGCTTGTAAAAGCACAGGAATTTTCAAGTAATCAGAAAAAAAAGTGACTTGTGTGTCTTGTAAACCTGACGTACAACTCTCATGCCATCATCAATCATTTTTGTTCACTTTTTCTAATTCTTACGATTTCTCTTCTTTGTTGTCTCTTTGCTGACACTTTGAAACTAAATATCAGAATCATATTTAAATAAAAAAATTTCTACATTTTCATGTATTCTTTGGCTTCAAAATCAGGTTATTCATCTGACACCCTTGCCATGAACATAAACCAAATTTCTTTTTATTGGCCATAGCTTAGTTGGCTCTGAAAGAAGGGATTGTATGTTGTGTAGGAAAAGAACGAAGATGTAGCCATGACAGTCTTGCCAAATGTATTTTCAAGTTTGCGTCTCAAAATTTGTCAAAAACCATCTTAAAACACCCCAAATATCTAGATTCCAGACACACACACACACACACACACGCGCGCGCGCGCACACATACACACATACACACACATACATTTCTGACATCTAGATGCAACTAAAAACATTTAAATTTAGATTAAAATCACGTGAAGACTAAACAAGGCACGTGACTATGACATCGGTTGATGCCAGCGCAATGAAAACGAATTATACTTTATCGAAGATAGGAAAGAGATAGAAATAAACGCATACATCTTGGGAAAAAGTCTGGAGAAAACAGCCAGACTCATTAGAGAACTGATAAAAACCCATGTTGACAGAGTTGGTGACAGTTCTGGCAGACGGTTTCTTACAATCAGATACATGTTGAGAAGTCTAATGGAACGAAAATCGATGGATCACCATGGAATTGACGGATTCTTTTTGATGAGATTCACATCCATCTACGAAAGTCTGGCCCAATGATGGCGAAACTTTTTTGTATGCTGTGTCGAATTTTTAATTCTTTGAATAATCCTGAATAATTGGGGTATCATTTACATGTATTTAAATTTAGATAAGCAGCATATATATATATATATATATATATATATATATATATATATATATATATATATATATATATATATATATATATATATATATATATATAAATAAACCAGGCACGCAATAAAATAAAATTTGAAATTTCAAAATATGCCGATAAAACTAGGATGATAAATGAAATTTTAAAATGTTTTCTTTGACAGTCCATCGTGTGTCTATCAAAAACTTACATTGTGTTACTGCTGACAGGCATGTCATAGCTTTCCCATCATTGGATTAACCGAACAGTTACACACATTTCTTATGAAAGCCGAAACATGTGACTTTATTATGTGGAAAATCCCAAGAGAAAAACTAGCTGAGGAAATTATAATGAAGCCGGGGATTTCTACCCGAGGTGCAATGATGATTATAAAAAGGAATCAGTTGTAAAAGTGAACTATGTGTAACGCGATTTTTATCTCTGGGTAGTGAGTGTTATTTTCCGATTGTTTCTGTGTTAAAAGTATAGGAAATGGCTCTTATTCCCCTCAAACATTACTTTTGCGACCAGAATGGTGATGATTTGAATTCTATCTATTTCCAAATGAACAATGGGCGAATTTTCAATCACATAAAGTAAGAAAAAAGATTGCATATGAATATCACTGTTCTGGTCACAAAATCCCAGTTTGAAAGGAATAATAGCCATTTTCTTCACAATACTTTTCACTCATAATCAGAAAATAACTTTCAAGTAATTTGAAAATATTGGACTATTCAAGGTATATTGATATAGTGAAAAAGGTCGAAAAGTGGGCCCCACTTGGACTCTAAGAAAACCAGTAACAATAAAAAACGGTTATTATTTTCCGAACAACATCATGAATAGACTACATGAGGAAGGGAAGGGAGAGGAGGAAAAGTTGCAATAGATCTCCCAGGAGGACAAACAGAGAATTCATCTAAGGGTTGAAATATTGAAAACAGCATTCCTGGAAGACAAAATCCTGGATGTCATGATCTCGAATGTTGAAATATGAAAATATTAGAATCTTTCAAAGTTGAGATCCCAAAACAGCATTCCCAGAAAACTCAATCCTGAATGTTACAATCTCATGTGTTGAAATCCTCAAAGATCAGAATTCCCAAAATTGAAATCCCAAAATCTCCAATTCCCATTGAAAAGGCTAAATCAAAGTGGTATGGGTTCTGATTCTTTGTTTGATACTGTATTGAGGTTTTAACATATTTATTCCATTCTTTCTTACTGTATTCCTTACAATCAATCTGGCCAATAAGTGAGTTAGTTGCTCTGGTTATTTATAGAGATTGTTCCTTGTTTGATTCTGTATTGAGGGTTTTAGCCATTTTAATTCATTTTTTTTACTGTATTGTCTTCATCCCGCAATGAATTTTTACTCCACAGCACAGAAGGGTTAAAGTTAGATTTTGTGGCAGGTTTTAAGGGTTAGGATTTTGTTCGACGTGTACCCCGTTCAATACCATTCCTGCAACAGATCTACCTTGTTTTCTCACCCCTATTTTCCCCTTTCCCCTACTCTTTCCCCGTGTTCCACTCCTGGGAACAACGATTCTGATGCAACGTTACATTTCTTCCGTGTCATAAAAATCGATATTAAGAAAATAGTAGGACAGAGAATGACACACACATCGAATAATAAATTTGAAAAATAGGACAAGAAGAGGATGTGGGTCATGCATTTCTCTTCAGGATAAGGGAAGGAGTTAAATCATGTGCCATCTACGGAATGGCACCAGATTGTAAAAATAAATATCTCAGTCTTCCTGAGTTTCCAAATAATTGAATTTCTTAACAGCTGTTCATTATAATGATAAATACATAACATAATCATAACTGATTAGAACACAAATGACCTAGATTTCCTAAAAAACACGTAATAATTGGTGACGAATGATGGATTTTTGATGAACGACCTAGAAACCGAACATCAAAGTGTGGAGTGGTACCGAAGTAACCCAACACATCCAAAGAAAGCTAAATTCAAAATCAAATCTTTGATAATTTATTTTTACGATCATCGAGGTATTTTTTCAAATAAGGAATGGCTGTCCCAAGGACAGATAGCCAACCAAATATGAGATGATTGAACAACCCATGAAAAGAATAATTTTTCTTTGGCTTGAGATCGCTTATTCCATAGTGCTTCATAATGATAATGTCTCCTGCCACACCGCACTCTCTGTGAATAGGAATCAGGCCAAAAGGAAAATTCCTGTGGGACAACCTCTCCCTGGTGTAAGTTGTTGTGACTATATCCTGCTCCCAAAAATCAAAACCTAAATCATTTGGGAAATTTTGAGAACGTACAACAGGTCGTGACGAACCAACTGAAGGCAGTGTCAGTTGAAGACTTCCAGAACTGTTTCCGTTGGTTCGTGGCTCCCAAAAGTAACTATTTTGAAGCATTTGATAAAAATTTGATTAATAATTAAGTGGATTATAAATATTTTTACAGAAGCAATCTCATTACTTTTTTGACATACTAAGTATTTTTGATAATGACTGTGAAGATAAATATTTCTTTCTTCATGCTGATAACAACCGCCACACTGATTTTGCTGTGTATGTCTTTTATAAACTCTACCCGTTTTCTCCCATTATTAACACTGGAGGTCAATTGGGGATCATGTCATTCGGGGCACTTTCAAATATAAAGGAGACACGTGTACCCAATGGACTGCAAGTTAGAGTACAAGGTAACTTGACCCAAGGATAAACATTATATTTTGGCATTGACCTATCGTGACCTCTAAAGATAAACTTAGGGTCAAATGTTTAGAGTCAGTCAATTTTGCTACTTTCAGATCTAATTGTGACAGATGCACCCAAAGACTGCAAATTTGTGTACTAGAGTAACGTAACCCAATAATGAAAACACAATAATTATAGGTGACCTCTGATGACCTATAAAGAATAATTTAGGGTCAAGTCAATTTTGGTATTTTCAATTTTAAGGGGGACAACTTCATCTTATTGGAAACAAATTTGTGTGCCAGGGTAACTAGACCCCGGGATGAACATTTGATGGGAAGATATCTTAGTGTTTTAAAAGGTATTAGTGTTTTAATTTTTTTTTATTTCTTCGGTTATTAAACTCTTTTTGTTTGTGTTGATCTATTGCTTTTTTTGTGCAGTTTCAAAGTCAAATTGTTGGCTTCTTATTGCTAATTGTTTTTTTAGTTGCTACAGTCGTAATCCCTTTTGAATACAACATAATAGGAATCGCAACAATCTAACCAGTAAAAGAATTAAAACACCAAGTCACAGTAAGACTCATAAGGTCTTCGATCATCCTCTCATATCTCCCTCACCTATCACAGCAGCGCAGTGGTTCGCACCTCCACCATCATTTGTGGTGTTTCTGTGTTATTTTTTCTCCCTATCCTCTTCTCCCTGTTAGGCTACTGCTAACTATTGGATCTTGGATCTCATATTTCTCTCACTCTCCTCAGCATTCGTGACGTCCCCAGCAGTGATGTGGTTTGTATAGACTCAATCCTTCCTTCTACCCCTAGTTCTTCCAATTTCGCTTTTGGTACGGTTTCGAGTGCACCTACTATTACTGGCACTACCCTGACTTTGATGTTCCATACCTTTTTCAGTTCCCCTGCTAAGTCCCTGTATTTTCCCAGTTTTTCACTCTCTTTCCTATTTACTTTGTGATCCACCGACACAGCCACGTCTATTATTTGTCAAATTCTCCTTTTCTTGTCCACAATTACCTGGTCCGGTCTTTTCGCTTGGATGGGGTGGTCTGTTTCGATGTCAAAATCCCAGAGTGATTTTTGACTTGCTGGAGAATTCCTGGGATGTCTCCGGTTTGTGCTGGTACCTCTTTTCTGCATGGTTGACTCCCATTCGTTTGCTCAGTTCCCAATGTATCACTGTTGCTACTCTATCGTGTCTGTATTTATGCTTCTTCCGGGCTAGTTGACTACATTCACTAGTTATGTGGTCTACAGTCTCAATCCTTTTTCTGCATATACGGCATTTGCTATTTATGTCCCGCTGATTTTCGCTTTGATATAGTTTGTCATGGTGTATTGTGTTGGGCTGCCATGATGTTCATCTCATCAAGTTTTCTTGTCTCTGATATATCATCTGCAACACCCTTTATCTGTCTTTTGAATTCTCCGTATAGTTTTTTCCCTGTTCCCATTCTTTATCCTTGTTTGCTGTGCTACTCCTTCGTTTGCTACTCTTTTGTTGTTCGTTGTGCTGCTTCGGGCGCACTTTGTAATGTCTTCACTGTTTGCTTGCACATACTTTTTTAGACTTGTTCTTGCTCTTTGGACACAGTCCATTATTATTATTATTATTATCATTGTTATTATTATTATTGTTATTATTATTATCATTATTATTTGTATAGTGATTCATGGGAATTGTGTGGTGCAGCCAGTGCTGAATGGATCCGGACAGAGGATGTTGGACAGGGTGGAGGGTATAAATAAGAATACGAACAGAATTATAGAATATCATTTTGAATTAGTTAAAATTGATAATCTAAAAGAATTAATAAAAATTATCACCCTGACACTGGGAATCTAAAAAACATCTTTGAAGCTACTGTAAGTTCGGTGAAATAATTGAATGTATCATGTATTTGTATCTATTTCCTGAAGAATTTATTACAGACACTAGGAATTGTATTTATGCAAATCATTTGACTCCACCGTTTTGAATTTAACAGATCTGTTAGTATATAATGACGTGTTTTATTAAATCGGGTAATTGTGTTGGGGAATAAGACCTGGTGGAAGAAGATTTGGGTGGGGTGAATTTGAATACTTGTTAACTGAGTGGTGCAGATAGAAACACACTGACAAACAACCAAATTTATATGAATCAAGATTTGAGGGATCATTTTATTACTTGATGACAATGGAAAACTGATCCACCATTTTAGGTATAGCCACACTAAAGCCCGTTCTAAGTACGCAAAAATAATTTTTCTTTCTATTTATCCAGACATAATTTTGGATTTGGAGTACAGAATATGGAATGTGAATCTGGTCAGCCGATACTCCACTTTATTTATCCCCTTCATCTACAGAGACTTTGAAAAAAATCTGCTTGAAGTATAAGGATCTTCTCTTTTTTGAGATACTATTGTATTCGGATATATCATGGGACTATGAGAGATGTCGGAGTTGGTCCATACACTTAGATATTATCATAAATACAGTGTGACCAATTCAGCGTTACAGTCACAAACATTGGTGTTCATAGGCAGAGATAGCTTACCTTTAATGTGTATGGTATATATATATATATATATATATATATATATATATATAGAGAGAGAGAGAGAGAGAGAGAGAGAGAGGGAGGTAGATATTTTATTGTTACCGATCAGTTTCACACAATATTTTCTCTGTATACAGTTTGTCTTATATACAGCTAGAGTGTTTTTCCTGGGGTATTTTTCTCAATTTCTAAGGGTGTTTTTTCAAAATGTTTTCTGTTCCTGTGTATACGTGTCGAGTTGAGGGTCTGTTTGGTCTGGTCAAGTCTAGATTGAGTTTCTTGGAGGAGTTTATGATGGATGCATATTTTTGTTGACTTGGTGCCTGTTTGGTTGTGCTCTCTTGGGGAAAGGTTGGGGTGGGTGGTGTTTGTTGTCTTATTTGGATTTTTAAGGTGTGAATTGGAATGTTGAGAGATTTATGAATAAAATGAGTTTAATGTTAACATTAATCGGGTTAAATGGAATTTTCGTCTTACTATTATTATTATTATCGTTGTTGCTGTAATGTTATTATAGAACAAATGTCTCTATTGTCATCTGTGTGTAATTTACATCAGAACTATTTTCCAACATTCAAAATATATATTAACTCGAACGATATAAGTGAAAGAGCCTTATAAAAGTCACGAGTATGTCAGTCTAGAGGAACACTTACTAGGCACATTTTATTTAATTCATTTTCCTAAATTCTCCGAAGTATTTCAGCTTGTAACTCCTAGAATTGCCCTCGTAATATATTTTCTGTACAAGGGGATTTGATTTTGTATGAGTTGATCATGAAATCATTGACACTTGTATTATTTGTGACTCTTTAGCAATTCGATATTTCCCAGGGGAAAATTAATTTGTTTTTGCTATGGTTCAAGCTCGTCGGTTAATTAGCATGGGTAAATAAATCAATGATATCGGGGAGAGTGACATGGATTTTGGTTAGTGGCAAATAAGCATTTATTCGGGTGCTTTACATGCAGGGTGGGAATGGATTTTTGGATCGGGTAAATTGAAATTTCGAATGAATTAAAATTAGTAATTAGGAAGACTCCATAGGTTTAGAGATTAGGCACCTCTGTGGCCAGAGATTAGGCACATCTGTGATTGGGGATTAGGCACCCAGAATCTAATTCCAATTTTACGCTCAGATTTTCAGTGGAGACCTGTTGTCTCGTGATACGTCAGCATTAGAAAGTTAGCAGACAAATTCCACGGAGAGTTTGAATAATTGAAATTTTATTAAAATTAGTTTGGTTGTCTTATAAGTGGATGGAACTTGATTGTGTGGGAATGGGTTTGAGATCAATGTAGTCTGAAGCGAAAAGTAATAAAATTATGAGTTCAACCAACAAATGAATGGGTGTCGAGCGTTTATGTTGAGTATGTTAACTGGCGAGCATTTTTGTTTGCTTATTAGTTTTTTGTCGTTGGGTTTGTGTTGTACAATTTGTCTTTTTGTCTAAATTTCGAGGTTTTTGGTTTTATAGTGGCAGTCATTCTACAGCAATCTGCGTGCCATAACGGCCGAATATCTCTTTCACCTGACGATGAAAAGTTGAGCTTCAAATCCCGGTGCAGTACCATCACAAGTAGATATCCCGATTCTGTTATTGGGGTTTAGTTTTTGAATTTGAAGTTTTTGCACTGCAACTCATGTATTCTCTCAAAGAAAAAAAAAATTCAAAGATATAGCGCTGCTTGAACAGCAATTACCGTCAGTTTATGAGGGATTACATGAGATCAAGTAATTTATTTGAGGTATCAGCGCATGTGATCTCCACCATGTCCATGGACTGAGACTCTGAATAATGTTGTACATTTGTTTTCGTATGATATATGGCATATAGTTCAAATGCTGCACATTTGTTTTCTTATGATGCCCTTGCATATATCTGAAATATTGCACATTTTGTTTTCTTATGATGCCCTTGCATATATCTGAAATATTGCACATCTTGTTTTCTTATGATGCCCTTGCATATATCTGAAATATTGCACATTTTGTTTTCTTATGATGCCCTTGCATATATCTGAAATATTGCACATTTTGTTTTCTTATGATGCCCTTGCATTTATCTGAAATATTGCACATTTTGTTTTCTTATGATGCCCTTGCATTTATCTGAAATATTGCACATTTTGTTTTCTTATGATGCCCTTGCATATATCTGAAATATTGCACATTTTGTTTTCTTATGATGCCCTTGCATTTATCTGAAATATTGCACATCTTGTTTTCTTATGATGCCCTTGCATATATCTGAAATATTGCACATTTTGTTTTCTTATGATGCCCTTGCATATATCTGAAATATTGCACATTTTGTTTTCTTATGATGCCCTTGCATTTATCTGAAATATTGCACATTTTGTTTTCTTATGATGCCCTTGCATATATCTGAAATATTGCACATTTTGTTTTCTTATGATGCCCTTGCATATATCTGAAATATTGCACATCTTGTTTTCTTATGATGCCCTTGCATATATCTGAAATATTGCACATCTTGTTTTCTTATGATGCCCTTGCATATATCTGAAATATTGCACATTTTGTTTTCTTATGATGCCCTTGCATATATCTGAAATATTGCACATTTTGTTTTCTTATGATGCCCTTGCATTTATCTGAAATATTGCACATTTTGTTTTCTTATGATGCCCTTGCATATATCTGAAATATTGCACATTTTGTTTTCTTATGATGCCCTTGCATATATCTGAAATATTGCACATCTTGTTTTCTTATGATGCCCTTGCATATATCTGAAATATTGCACATTTTGTTTTCTTATGATGCCCTTGCATATATCTGAAATATTGCACATTTTGTTTTCTTATGATGCCCTTGCATTTATCTGAAATATTGCACATTTTGTTTTCTTATGATGCCCTTGCATTTATCTGAAATATTGCACATTTTGTTTTCTTATGATGCCCTTGCATATATCTGAAATATTGCACATTTTGTTTTCTTATGATGCCCTTGCATTTATCTGAAATATTGCACATCTTGTTTTCTTATGATGCCCTTGCATATATCTGAAATATTGCACATTTTGTTTTCTTATGATGCCCTTGCATATATCTGAAATATTGCACATTTTGTTTTCTTATGATGCCCTTGCATTTATCTGAAATATTGCACATTTTGTTTTCTTATGATGCCCTTGCATATATCTGAAATATTGCACATTTTGTTTTCTTATGATGCCCTTGCATATATCTGAAATATTGCACATTTTGTTTTCTTATGATGCCCTTGCATATATCTGAAATATTGCACATTTTGTTTTCTTATGATGCCCTTGCATATATCTGAAATATTGCACATTTTGTTTTCTTATGATGCCCTTGCATATATCTGAAATATTGCACATCTTGTTTTCTTATGATGCCCTTGCATTTATCTGAAATATTGCACATTTTGTTTTCTTATGATGCCCTTGCATATATCTGAAATATTGCACATTTTGTTTTCTTATGATGCCCTTGCATTTATCTGAAATATTGCACATTTTGTTTTCTTATGATGCCCTTGCATATATCTGAAATATTGCACATTTTGTTTTCTTATGATGCCCTTGCATATATCTGAAATATTGCACATTTTGTTTTCTTATGATGCCCTTGCATATATCTGAAATATTGCACATTTTGTTTTCTTATGATGGCTCTATTGAAATGAAGCTGGCTGCTGCAGTTTTGGTCACATCATGTGTATCCTTTTTTCATCATGTAAAAGAAAAAAAGAAATCGACCAAGATGCTAGTTCTCATACCCCCGTAACGATTTCCGTTGACATTCCACTTAATCTCCAAGTTTTTGTATTTCTTACTCGAAATTGATGAATGTAAGAATATAATCAGAGTTAAGTGTAGGCCACGTGTTCCTCTTCAGGATGGGGAATCGAGACAAAATCTTGACCACCTGTGTAATGTCACCAGATTGTGAAGATAAATTTCTCATTCTTCTAAAGTTACCAAACAATGAAATTTCATGACAGCTGTTGATTGTAACGATGACAAATACACTTCTGCTCAAAAACGTGTTAAAGTCGATCCATATAAAGATCTATATAAAAATATTTGGGAAAACATCAACACTTATCAGAAAGCTTTCGTCGTTAACGTGTGAAGCAAAAGTTGTTATCCTTTCGCCTGAGTCCAAAAATTTCCAAGAAGCGAAACAACCATGAAGATCTTCCTTGCTTGTATTGTCCTTGTCATTGCAGTCAATTATGCTTCAGCCTCTTGCACATTCCATCAAGCAGTTTCTATTCCCCATAAATGTAAGTACATTTTTCAACTGGATTCGTCCCTTTTTTATTTTAGTTCTAATAGAAGTTTGATTCAATCTAATTAACCATTTGGCCATACAAGTCCTTCAATCCTCAGAATGAGGTACACACACATACACACATTTTCTCTCTCTCTCTGACAGTTGAACTGCCGACAAGTGTATATATCCCTGCATCATTCTACCCTACCCATCCATCTGTATATAAAGCTAAATGAATCTATGCACACATAATTCTGTATGTGCACACATACACACATATTAATGAGGGTTGTGTCCAGGAAGTTATAAAGAACTATTTTAAATATTGGGTAAAAAACCCCCCCCAAATTGCACTTGAATTTTTCAATATCTCCAACAGAGCCAGAGCTATTGCATTTTCTCGATCGACTTATATAATACGTAGATATCTATATTTTCAGTCTATTGCATTTGTCAAGGGGTATAAAAATTAAATGCTAATTATAGTAATATCCTTATTAATTCCGAATTAATTCTGGTCGAACGTAAGCAAAAAAATGAAAAGCAACATAATGTTTTAGATATTTTTTCAAGCACAGTGCAATTTTGAAAAATTTTTAAGTTGAGCAGTAATTTTTTGACGCGTAAGTAAATCACAAGCTAGATCCAGCGAATACTTTTCAATACACGAATGGTGGCTCTACACCCGACCGCAAATTTCATAAATATTTTGTTACTTCACTTTTTTAGATTTTCCAGGGTTCTTCAGATATATTGTGCCCCCAGAGATCCGGTGCTTCATGCAGTTGAGTGGTCTGCAGGGCCTCACGCAGGGGGTTGACTTCATTGATTTACCGAAATTGTAAAATTCGAAAGAAAATAAAATGTTGGCACTTGACCCATTTTATCTACATAAACAGTATGACTACATAAACAGTATGACTCTTTTTTCGTTTGTCTGTCCGTAGCAATTCCAGTTAGACGTAACAATATTGCCAATAAAAAATACCCCCTAAGCCCAAATTTAGTCACTTTTCAAGTAAGTGTAGGCATCAAATGGGCAGCGATGGCATTCACCCCAGTCTTGAATATACAATAAGATTTTTATGCAGAATTTGAATCTGCCACTATCGGCCACAAGAGTTTCCCCGCCTTTGAATGGTCAAAAGTTGAACGGGGTCTTTCTTCCTTTAAAGGGTCGAAAATAAAGAGAGAATCTTCCCTCTTTACAGAATCAACAGTGAAAGAAAAAATTCCTCCCTGTAAAGGATCAAAATTTAATGGAGAATTTCGCCCTTTAAGGGGTCAAGAGTGAAGGCAGACTTTTCCTCTCCTTTAAGGAGTCAAAAGTGGAAAGAAACTTTCCTCTCTTCAAGGGACTAAAAATGACAAACACTCTTTCTCCGCCCAAATACGTCAAAAATGAGCGAGACTCTCCTTTTTAAGGGGTCAAAAGGGAATGGAGACTTTTCTCCTATTTCAAGGGTCAAAAGTGAAGGGAGACTGTTCCCACTTTTATGGAGTATGAAGTGTAGGAAACTTTACATCTCTTCAGGGGACAAACATGAAAGGTAACTCTTCCCTCCCTTTTGAGCGATCAATATTAAAGGGAGACTCCCCACTTCGAGGGTAAAAAATGAAGGGAAACTTTTTTTCCCTTGACAGGTCAAAGGGAAGGGAAATTTAAAAAATAGAACGCCTTAGTCCTGTCGCGACATTGTGGTCTGATTATGTCACTTACTATCTGTTTGCACTATATTCAGAATTAATAAACGTCGCTAACAATTAATTGTCCGCTACAATTAAGTTGACTGAATTGTCAGTACAAGTAATTATCCCTAAGGTAAGATTGAAGGGCCACAGAAGATTTACCAATAGCAATTTACCGACAATAAGTTACCAACATCTCTCAAAACGAATAATTCATCGCCGTACAATTTACCGAGGTTTTCAAAAATACAAAAAGGCTTAGGAATAAAAAAGACTTTACTGGAATAAAAACGTATAAAAAGATGTGGCAACCATTCGGCCGTTTGTAGCTATTCATGTACTTCCCGAGGTTTTGATGAAAAAGCGTTACGAGAAAATAAATTAAAAACTCAAGAATGATTTTTATTGCAACAAACACTGATTCTATCAAGGAAAAAAATGAATGGAGAATTTTGATGAATGTTTTTTGAATATTCATTCCATTCGTTAAAATGAATGGAGAATTTGATCAATATTTTTGAATATCGACCCCACCTAATATCTCATTACTCATTATCATGAAAATATCTTTATGTATATCTTTATATTAACGTTACTTCTGAATTTTCAAAGTCTGAAGAAAGAAGAAAATTGTAACGAGGTTTGCTTTGCATTGACCAGTGCTTAATTTGAAGGACATTGCAACCCCCAAAGAAAAGATATCGCGACTCCGCTGACCACATCGAGAGAATAGTGGAACACTTTCATTTAGATGAAAGTAAAATTGAATATTAGTATGTGATAGTTTATGACCCTGCTTTTCAAATAAACATATACGAGAATTGTAACTTGAATTTTGAGTTTCCTAACTTTTCTAATTGAATTAAAATTGTTTGTTCATGAATTTAAAAAAAAAACCAAAATTTTATTTATAACCTTTAAAACTTAAATTTTGATCTATATCAATTTTTTGTGTAAATAAAAGTAGTGTTTGTGAGATTCATTTTAAAAGCTTCTACTTTTATTGATATAACTTACATCTGAAACTTCAATTCCAAGCACATTTGGGTATTCGATTATCCTGCATTTTGAAGAGCTGTTTTAGACCATAAATTAACAGCTATAATTAATGAATGACTCATTCATTAGACAGCGCACTTTTTAAAAATCTATTTTTGCTTTTTTTTCATCACAATTCTTTGACAATTAAATCCAGACATTAAATTTAATAATTGAAGAATGGAAATGGCCACAAATAAATATTTAAATAAATGATTTAATAGTTAATCCTAATTTCTGATTTAGAAAAAGCAACTAAAAATCAAGATGACGGTAAATTGTAAATAGTGGTCAAAAATTAAATAATGATTTGCAATAATCATCGAAAAAGTAAATATAAATACCTGAAATCAAATTCAAAAACACTTGAATAGAACTACGAAGTGAAAAATCGGTAGAAATATATTTTGTTTTATTTTGCAATTTTTAGCTATTCGGTAAAATGTGTATCTCGTTAAATTGTATATTATCGTTAAATTATTATCAGCAAATTCCTATCGGTGAATTGTAATCGGTAAAGTGTTATCGTTGAATCATTGTCGGTGAATCCGTTTGAGACCAAGGTTAATAGCTGTAAGTGCAAAAGTTACTTCGGGGTTACTTATGTAAGAAGAGGAAGAGAAATGTTGATATGAAAATGGGATCATGGTTTAGTGCATGTTGACAGAATGAAAGAAAGCTGAAAGTTGAAGTGAACGTGTACGTGCGGCAGCATTCAAGCATGAATGCAATACGAAGGCTTATCGTAACATAACAAATAACAAGGTAGATATTTATCGGAGTGGGATACAAAGTTGAATGAATTAGTTTGCTAACAGTAACAACTCGGATAGTTCCAAAGGTAAACTTGTCATCGTCATGATAAAGATCAGAATTTCAATGGGTGTAGAAAGTGTCCCAATGGGCTGTTGTGTGTATGGAATGTCTGTGAGAGTCGTACATGAACTTGTCTACATCAGTCGATAGAAAATATTGTTTTTAGTTCTTGGTACTTGTCTTGCCTTTGAGATAAGGTATACAATTGTGTATGTGCAACCAAGTGTGCGTGTGTGCGTGCGAACATGTGTATGTGTGTGTGTGTGTGTGTGTGAGATAATAACTATCACAAGACGTGTGTATTGGGGGGTGAGATGAAACATGACTGTCTGCCCCAGGCAGGTTTGTCGATTGCTTATATGGTAAAGGGTGCCTTAGATGAGCTGCATTTTTGATTGGATGGTTAAGTAGTTGGCTACTGCTACACCCGAGCGTTTGTTATCTGAACTCGCAGCAGATGATATGAGATGAGGGTTGAAGACCCGAGGAGACTTACTGTCACTTAGTCTTCAGCGATAACCACCAGGCAACTAGTGTGAAACTGTAATCCACAGCACTGCTGCTGACTGTGAGAGTGTAAAGAGGAGGACTGCAGATTTGAGGATACTTGCTGTCACTCATTCTCTTGGTTAAGCTCCATGTTTCAGCTCCAAGGGTGACTACCGGGAGGATGCATAGGTTGTATACTTTTCTTTTATGGATTTTTTTGTTCTTGAAGATTGAGCTTAACCTGCCGAAAGCTTCTCTTGATTTCTTCTTCTGCGGGTTTCATGAAGATAATCTGGTTTATTTGAAGTAGTCAAAAAACAAGTCAAATTCTACCAGTTTTGTTAAATGAGTGCATGCAGAACTCCTTGCAATATTAACCCAGTATCTGGCCAGGGGCCCCTCAATGACCCTCAACGAAC
The DNA here is from genome assembly GCA_963457665.1 of Thysanoteuthis rhombus. Lineage (NCBI taxonomy): Eukaryota > Metazoa > Mollusca > Cephalopoda > Oegopsida > Thysanoteuthidae > Thysanoteuthis > Thysanoteuthis major. Next base: position 3,296,918 of record OY735212.1, on the reverse strand, counting down.
GTACAGCTCAACATTGGTTTTAGAAATCTCAAAACAGAAGCGAGACCCTTGAAGATGTTGACGTCATTTATATGATAATATCCAATTGAGGTTCATTATTGAGGTGGCATGCAAAACAATTTGGGATGTTGCAGGGGAACTAAACGTTGACCATTCAACAGTTGTTCGACATTTGCACGGAAATTGGAACAAAAGGCTAGGCATGTCGCGCAAATGAGTCAGAATGATCCCGCAGAAACTAAACGAATTGAGCTACAAAACTATGCCCCTCCCCACCCAGCATACTCATCAAACCTCTCCCCGGGTGACTAGCACTTTTTCAGGCATTTCAATCACTTCCTGCATGGGAATGTCTTCAACAACCGAATCACTTTGGGATGGCAAGCCTTCGGCAGAGCAAGATCAACTTTCAAGAACCAGATGACCCCAATAATCTCAAAAAGAAGAGTATACAACCTATGCATTCTCCCGATAGTCACTTATGGAGCTGAAACCTAACCAAGAGACGGACCAGCAAACTGAGAAGTATGCAACGTGCGCATGAGAGAATCATGCTCAACCCTACATGGAAAGATCACAAGACGGCGTAGTATATAAGGAAGAGAACGGGTATCCGTGACATCATAGAAACAATTAAAAAACTCAAATGGCAATGGGCAGGCCATGTCGCAAGAATGAAAGACAACCGATGGACATCACGTCTCACAACATGGATCCCCAGAGATACCTACGAAACCAAGGCCGACAGAACACAAGATGGAGAGATGAACTAGACAAATTCAGGAAATACTGGCTCTGCGACGCCCATGATAGAGAAATGTGGCGAATCCTGGGGAAGGTTAACTACTCCAACTACAACGGTTAAAAGACTGATGATGATGATGATATACTGGTTCGAAGTTTATGGTAAAAAAGTGCCATTATTTTTGTACCGACCTAATAAATAATCGAATACTATACGTTGAAGGGTTAATAAGTTCAGTTTGCCTGGGGTGTCCGAGACACAAATTTTCACAGATGTTTATGACAATTATTATGTGTGCTAATGTGACAATATATGTTATTTTCCTACGCACGTGTAGTTTAGCTGAAACAGGTGTTCTCCTGTGTTCATCGCTATAAATGCGAAATTATAAGAAAATCTATTTTCTCTTGTTTTGGTTCCGCTTTCAGCCTACGAATAAATCTTTGAAGAAAGAAAATCGAATATTCTTTGCAAATATGTAACAAGATCTTTGAGGTGCTGGTGGGGGATTGATGTGGGTGCCAGATGTCTTTTGAGGGAAGACAGATGTTGAACGCCCCCAGCCCCCACAAAAAAAGAAAGAAAAATTCAGGTTCTATTACATTAAGAGTATTCTAGCACACGGGTACACACACACATACACCCACAAACATACACACACATACTCAATTCTATTAGGGGAGGAGAGCTAAGTGAAGCCTAAAATTAGTTATTTCTCATATAATACTAAGCATATATGTGTGCGTGTGCGCAGGCGTACATATATATATATATATATATATATATATATATATATATATATAGAGAGAGAGAGAGAGAGAGAGAGACATAGATAGATAGATAGATAGATAGATAGAGAGAGAGAGAGAGAGAGAGAGAGAGAGAGAGAGAATAATAAAAACAATTTTTCTTGTATCACTTAATTCCCAATATCCGTTGATATAATTTATGTAATTTCCTCCAATGTTTTAAATGTATTTTGTTTTTATGGTACAATGTATAAACTGTCTCTTGTTGAGATCATCAGTTGTTCATCATAAATGAAGAGTGCTCGAATATGGGGGATAGATGTCACCACGATGATACGAATTTATATCTATCTATCTATCTATCTATCTCTCTCTCTATATATATATATGTGTGTGTGTGTGTGTGTGTGTGTGTGTGTGCTATTAAGAAATTAATCCGACAGAATGATCATGAATTATATCACATCGAAACTCTCTTTGAAATGATCTCCTGTTATTACACGGTGAAAAGACAATGTAAATAGGAAAAAAACAATTACAGAAAACGGGGCAGCTATATATATATATATATATATATATATATATATATATATATATATATAGGGATATAAGTGTGTGTGTGTGTGTGTGTGTGTGTGTGTAAACTATTAAGAAATTAATCCAACAAAATGTTTATAAATTATATCATATTGAATCTTTATTTATAATGATCTCCCGTTATTCTTAAATAGATAAAGTAAATAGAATAAACAATTCCCGAAAACAGGCTGATATATATATATATATATATATATATATATATATATATATATATATATATATATATATATATATATATACACACACACATATATGTATATATACACACACACACACATATATATATAGTAATGTAACATATAAGCAACGCAGTATTTCATGCGTATACATCGTAAATTGGAACAGAATGTTCTTATGAATTACATTTAATTTATTCTGCATTCTAACATGGTGATGATACATTCTATCCATAGATATAAATGACTCTCAGTTGATACATGTCCTGGCATTTAGTTAAAAACGTTGGAGATATCCTTATGGCAGCCATTTTGAAATAAAGATAGCCATTGCAAATCATTTTCTCTATTTTCTTCATCATCATCATCATCGTCGTCTTCGTCGTCGTCGCCGTCATCATCATCATCATCAGTTTTTAACGTCCGTCGTTTGACATAGACCTTCCCCAGGATTCGCCACTATTCTCTATCGTGGGCGTCGCGGAGCCAGTATTCCCTGAATCTATCCAGTTCATCTCTCCATCTTGTATTTTGTCGGCCTCGGTTTCTTAGGTATCTCTGGGGATCCATGTTGTGAGTCGTGATGTCCATTGGTTGTCTTTCATTCTTGCAATATGGCCTGCACATTGCCATTTAAGTTTTCTAATAGATTCTATGATGTCTCAGACTCTCGTTTTCTTCCTGATATACCGTGCTGTTTTGTGATCTCTCCGTGTGAGTTTGAGCATGATTCTCTTGTGCGTGCGTTGCACTCTTCTCAGTTTGCAAGTCTATCTCTTGGTTAGGTTCCATGTCTCAGTCTCATAAGTGACTATAGGGAGGATACATTGGTTTCACCCCCCCCCCTTTTTTCAGGAATAATGGGATCGACTTTTTTTTGAAGGTTGAGCTCGCTCTGCCGAAGGCTTGCTATCCTAGAGTGATACTTCGCTTGATCTCTTCCTCTTTCGTGGGTTTCAGGGTGATTTGTTGTCCGAGGTAGATATAGTGGTCTACTTCCCCAGTTTTGCATCTTCGATTTTGACGGTTATGTTCTTATTCTCAATGTGATCGTTGCACATGATTTTCGTTTTACTGAAGTTCATGTGTAGGCTTTAAAGAGCATTAAAAATCTACCCAGAGGCAAGTTTTCAGACTTACCCCCGACACACACATTTTGAACGATTCCGATTGAAATTTCACCTGATCTACGGCACTCCAAATATCTCGAGTTTTTTCTTTAACGTTGATTGAAAGAAGAATAAAGGAGGTGGGAATTGCAAGCCAAGTGTTTCTCTTTGGGATTGGGACACCATCTCAACCAGCCATGCAATGTCATCGGATTGTGATGATAAATTTTTCATTCTTCTTTATAGCTGTTGAAATTTCCTCCTCACTCATTGAGGGTAGAGTGTGTGTGAGCGAAATTTCAAGTTTTTACTATTGACTGCCAGGGATGGGGAAAGTAGAGAAGAAAGAAAAAAACTTCAGTAAAGATAAGAAAAGAAAAAGAATAAAATTGTAATTAAAAGAATCCGTCCAGCGACATCAGATTATCAAATCTTGCCGCCATAGTTTCCTCTTGTCTCTTTATTTGCTTCTTTCTCTTTTTCTTTTTATCTCTTTCCTTTTCCCTCTCTTTACTCTCTCTTTCTTCTTTTCTTTCTTTTTTCTTTTTTGTGTCTTTCTTTGTTTCTGTAACTCTTTCTTTCTTTCTTTCTTTGCTTCTTAACCTATTTCCCTCTTCTTTATTTCTTTCTTTCTTCCTTTTGCTGATTGATGCTGTAAAAATAGAATCTTCTTTCCATTCTCTCTTTCTATCCATCATTTAAATTAAAAAAAATTTTCCTGCTTTTTAGTCTTAGCCTGAAGTCCAAACTTGTCATTATCGTTAGGCCAGGAAAATGAAGTCAACTCAGCTGGAGTTTGACAATTGAAAAAACAATAGTAAAAATGCACCATCAAAGTTAAATTTGGTCCCGGCATTTGCACAGAAGCATGAAAACTAGAAAAACCGGTCACGCTATTGCAGTGGGCCTCAAACTTTACAGCATCACCATTATTGTCATCTGTCTTTTGTCGTTGGACATTGACCTTCTCCAGGATTCATAGGCGTCGCATGACGGCACACAAAGAAATATATTTGACCTATTTGGCACATCAACAGTAAACATGAGATTAATTAGACATTTTAGTAGTCAATGAATGAAACACTTGTTCCAGCATGTTTATATAGCTACTGATATACGTCCTCAGTTTCTCTTTTCCCTGTTAGTTGTAGCTAAAAGGATTGAGATCAAAGAAAGTCTTGTGATAAAACCACTGGCAACCCTGTGGTGGAAGATTTTACGCAGTGCACAGCGATATAATTGGTGCACACTATTGTGTCACAGCACACAGTTTGAGAACCACTGGGTTAGGCGCCAGACGGAATTAGGCCTGATTGTTTGGTGGCTTATTGTGCCATGGAACTCCCAACTGCACGGGTTCACTCAGCTCATCCCTGATGGACCCTCTGTGACCTTAAATCCTAAATACAGCCTTAGCTTATACCCAATTCCGATAAACCCATTTCCATTACTGGAAATACCTACAGAAAAAAAATTTATCCACCATTCCGAAGAATAAATATTGGTATTTTATCCATACGGCGACAGTTTGATACATCTAGAATTTCATTACAGAGATAACACTCGAAGTTCTATATGGATCAATGTCTGTAGCTTATCACTGCTTGATTTCAGTCTGAAACTTCCCTTGTATAATATTTGGTCTATGTGACTAATTGAGAAGCGTTATGTTGAAAGCATTCAACAATGTTGAAAGAAAGATATTTGTATCAGAAAATAATAATTTTTCCATCGGTTGGCTGCGGACCTATTGATTTTATCCACGTATATCCCCGTACGATCAAAGTTTAGATTCCATTAATAATCAGGAAAAATGAATGTGATGAACCGTCAAACAAAACTGTCAACATAGTTTTCTTTTCAGTTATCAAGTTGGTCTGTCTGTTTGGCTGACTGCATACAACAATCAAGTTAGAGGGCTGAAAATGTTGACATTCATTCCTTATTATGTTCAGAATAAATGTCTTTATTTCTCACTCCCGCCCCTATGTCTTTTTCCAGTGTGAATAGTCAAATTTGAAATGTAAACTTATGCTAAATTGGTCCCTAGTTTGTGGCGGCTTGTTTCCTGGAATTTCTGACTCTCAAGGATTTCGGCCCAACAAAAAGGCGAGAGAAATAACTTATTCGTTGCTCAAACTTTCTTCCGCAGTTTTAATTAATCCCCCCCATCGCAAACACGGCATGCTGCCAAATGATATTGGTCACATGACAGTTTCTATTGAGTAACTAAGCAGACCTGTTTCATTTATTCGTTTTCAGGGTCGTCCAAGGATTTCGTTTATTGTGAATACAAAGGAACAAAATACATGGATGGGAGTAAGTTCATTGATGCTGAGACTTGCAAGGAATGTACATGCAGCGGAAGTGGAATGACTTGTTGCGGGTTTGTATGACGTCTTCGAAATTCAGATTTCAATTGCACACTATTCTGAAGCACATTTTCATTTTTGAGTCGTGGCCATTGGGATTGTCTTAAAGTCACTTACAATATATAGAATTTATGTATCACTCTCATTCTGGAGACGTTCAACCTTTCCTTCATCTGTTGTTCCTCCCCTTCTGATCATTCTTCTCGCTCTCTCCCACTATTGCTACTGTTTAATACATAAAAAAGGTTTAATCATACCCCCAAATCACTTTTTTTTGCGAAAAAGGTACCCCCCACCAAAAAAATATCAAATATATATTTGAATAGAAAAGAAATGAATGAAAATTACTACTACTACTACTACTACTACTACTACTACTACTACTACTACTACTACTACAACAACAACAACATCCTTGATTGAACCTATGAGACCCCCCCTAGCGTAAACAGTACGATGAGGGATGATTAAAAATTACAAAAAAGAAATCATTACCTGAATTGATGTAGTATGCCCGGTAGTGCTGACACAATTATTCAAGAGTCCATAAAAATCTGGCAATTCTTCTTTTAGCATAAAAATCCTTTAAAAATGTCCAGCAAACCATTATTCTTTTATAAGATTTCGAATTATTTCTGCTACACTAAATAATCTTCATGGGATCCTAACCCAAACTTTGAGAAGCAATGATTTACAATACTGGATCAAAAAGATTAAAAGAATACAAAGTTACTGTCAACCTTTAACCTGATTTTGACACCTGGATAGTGGGAATGGAGTAAAAGGCCCTCACCGTGAACCGGACAACCCTAGTAACATGAACAAGTGTTACCCATATCCCAAAACTGCTATGTTGCAAAGAAAAAAAAATTCAAAACACAAACCATTTTTACAAAAAAAACAAAAAAAAAACAACTAAAAATTACAAACCGATTTTGAATGTTTTCGATCATTCATGCACACAATTAAGGAAAGATGTTTTCAATGTGTACTCATGCGATTTGCAAGGTCTGAGGCAAAATGATATCTCTGGTTAAGCTTACACAAGATTAAAATGGTAAAGAAAACCCTGTAATAACAAAAGATCCCTTCATTTTTGGAGGATGCCTTGTTGAGTACTTATGCCGATTTGAAAGGTTCTCAGCCAAATGTTGTGTCCGGTAGCGTTGATACAAATAAATAACAGTATGAAAAGAGAAAATATATTCATTAAGTTTCATCATTTTCAACAGAATTTTCCCTTTTTTGGCTCATCTATCAAGTTAGGAATTGTTTTCCCTTTTTTTTGTTCATAAGTTTTCCTTTTCATTTTTTGACAAACATTGGAACAGACATAAACGCAGATCTAAAAGAATTTTTATAAATTTGTAAATTGGACTGGAAATTGCTTTATTCTTCAAGTTAAAGTATCTATCGATGTAGCGCTAACAAAATTATGCACTGTTTTTGTTGTATTACGGTATCATACACACAAGCAGAAGCCGAATCACTAATATACAGATTCATTCTCTGATTTTCTTTCATTCTTTTGTCCTTTTCAAAAACGTTTTTCATCCTTTCATTAATCTTTCTCCCTCTCTTTCTTCCATCCCTTTATTTTCTTTCTTTTTTCCCCTTTCCCCCTTTCTTTCTTCTTTCCTTTCTTTCTTGTTTTCTCTCTCTTTTTTCCGAGTTTTCATTCTTTTTCTCTTTTCTTTCCTTTTCCACCCTTTCCTTTCTCCCTTTAAACTAATTCTCCTCCCTACACGCACAGCATCCTTTTCATTCTCACCTGCCCCTTTAGTCAAATGTTTTTTCTTTCCAATCTCTTGTTTTCTTTAGCTTTTCGTTTCATATTTTCTCACTTTTTTCCTTCCTTCCTTCCTTTCTTTCTTTCTTTCTTTCTTCTCCCCCTTTCCCCTTTTCTATCTTTCTCTCTTCCATTTTCACCCATAATGCCAAGCCTACCTCATGTAGAAAAATTCGATACTTATTTCCAAGGAATAAGATTTCCAAATAAGACTTCAACTTTGCGTGTGTTTCTATTTAATCAAATCAACTAATTTTCGATTTTTGATTTTTCCATTTACAGAATTGGTTATTATGCCGGCCGAATCACTGTTCCAGGTTGCACAGTTGTCCCGGATCATTGTGCCATGGTATTTCTGAACAAGCAGAAAACTGGCTTGTGCTTCAGTTGAACTACAATATTCCAATTCTTCCGACTCGGAACATTCAATAAAACACGTTGCAATTGTGACACAGTTTATTAGCAATTTTGTACCTTTTGTACCACAGTCAGACGCACGCACACACTCACGAGTGAACACGTACATGCACAAAAGCACACACACACTCACACACACATACACACACACACACACACACACACACACACACACACACACACACACACACACACACACACACACACACACACAAATACACGTAATATATGAGTCGAAAATATATAAACTTGTTTGTATTATCATTAAACTATACAATTCCAATGTCTCTGACCGGAAGCTTTTAATAAAACCGATAGGAACACCGACACAATTTATTATTTGTGTTTTCTTTCTCATCCAAACACTTGAGTGATTATTATTATTATTATTATTATTATTATTATTATTATTATTATTATTATTAATATTATTATTATTATTATTATTAGCAGCAGCAGCAGCAATTTCACAGCAGTTGCCTGGTGGTTACCGCTGGAGGTTGAGTGACAGCAAGTCTCCTCAAGTCTCCAGCCCTTCTCTCCTAGTACTTGTAGGTCGCAGTAATTCTGCGATTTACAGTTTCACACCGGTTGCCCAGTGGTTATCGCTGAAGGCTGAGTGACAATAAGTCTCCTCAGGTCTTCAGCTAACGTCTCCTCTCTCTTTCGCATATCATGACAGAGCTACGATTCGTTGCAGTACTTATATCTCTAGTACCTTCCTCAGTATCCGTGCAGTTCCCAGCAGTGCTGTGGTCTGTACGGTCTCTATCCTCCCCCTAATCCCAATCTCCTCCAGTCTCTCCCTCAGCGTTTTGGGGACAGTTCCTAGTGCGCCCACTATGACCGGTACTACCCTGGCTTTCATGTTCCACATCTTCCTTAACTCCCTTGCTAGGTCCTGGTATTTTTCCCTTTTGCCTGGTGGTTACCGCTGGAGGTTGAGTGACAGCAAGTCTCCTCAAGTCTTCAGCCCTCCTCTCCACGTTCTCATAGATCACAGCAGTACTGTGGTTTACAGTTTCACACCAGTTGCCCGGTGGTCATCGCTGGAGGCTGAGTGACAGTAAGCCTCCTCAGGTCTTCAGTTTACATCTCATCTCTCCTTTGCCTATCACGTCAGTGCTGTGGTTCTCATCTCCTCATCCATTTTCATTCCTCTGTTAGGCCACTGTTAACATTTAGTGTCGTAGACCTTATATTTCTAGTACTTTCCTCAGTATCCACGCAGTTCTTAGCAGTGCTGTGGTATGTACAGTTTCAAACCTTCCTTTTATCCTGAGCTCCTCCAATCTCGCCCTCAGTGTCGTTGGGACAGTTCCTAGAGCGCCTATCATTACTGGCACTACCCTGACTTTCATGTTCCACATCTTCTTCAGTTCTCTTGCCAGATCTTGGTATTTTCGTAGTTTTTCACTCTCCTTCCTTTTTACTCTATGGTTTGCAGGCACAGCCACGTCTTTTATTTGGCAGTTTTTCCTCTTCTTGTCTACGATTACCAAGTCAGGTCTTCTTGCCTGGATCAGGTGGTCTGTTTGGATGTCAAAGTCCCAAAGTAATTTGTGGTTTCCATTCTCCAGGGCTGTGTCCGGTTTTGTGCTGGTACCACTAATCTCTTGGGTCAAATCCCATTTGTTTACTCAGTTCCCAGTGTATCACTGTTGCTACTCTATCGTGTCTGTTTTTATAATACTTCTGGGCTTGTGGACTACATTCACTAGTTATGTGGTTTACGGTTTAATCTCTTTTACCACACAGGCAGCACTTGCTGTTTGTCGGTGTTCTGTCGATTTATTATTATTATCATCATTATCATTATCATTATTATTATTATAACTCCACTACCATTTGTAGTATGTTGTGTTTTTCCCCCTTTCGCTTCTCTTTGTTAGGCCACTACTAACAGCTGGTGTCGTAGATCTCATATTTCTAGCACTTTTCCCCAGTATTGGTGCAATCCCCAGCTGTGCTGTAGTCTGCATAGTCTCGACCCTTCCTTTTATCCCTAGTTGTTCCAATCTCACTTTATTATTATTATTATTATTATTATTATTATTATTATTATTATTATTAATTTGTGTATGTGTAGCATCTATCTATCTATCTATCTAAAGAAAGATATATGGGTATATTATTTTGATCCGAAAGTTTCCAGCGTTTTTGTCAGCATAATTAATTCTTATAAACTCAGAGCCTCATCATTCAATCTTGAGAGTGTTGGTACCTCTGATTAGACGAATAATATTGCATTGAGCGAAGCAATAGAAGGTGACAGGTCTGAAGAATACGCTGTCCACAGAAGAACTTCCTATTCCAGCTCCATGATTGTTTGCTAGATTGCATTGGCAAGTAGGGAATGAGCACTGTTATGTAGCGAAATTATTTGTAAAATCCTTGTTGAAAGAAAAAGACGTTTCATATTCCAATGCCTCATTCAAACGGGTGTAATGTCATGCTGCAAAATTACTAATCAATTTTTGACCCACAAAAGGGTCAATTCCTTATTCAGAAAAGACATTGTCTTTCCCAATGCGTAATTTTAAAATTCCTTACCAACAAAAGACACATTTCGCTCGCTACCGTGAATAATTCGGTTCGAGCAAAGTTTGGTTCCTAAACTGCCTTTCCTCATATATATATATATATATATATATATATATATATATATATATATATATATATATATATATATATATATATATATATGTATGTATATATATATATGTATATATATATATATGTGTGTGTGTGTGTTTATGGTTTAGTTTTCGATAGAAAGAGATTAAATCAAATTGTTATCACAGTTGATTGTTGCTGGTAACGCCATCATAAATAAAGAAAAAGTCTGATTATTTCGATCTAAAACCTCCTGAAGATTGTCAAGAAACTTGCCGAGGAATAAACGACAGAAATATCGTGGCAATTCCTTTCGCTTTTGTATTCAATGAATACAAACCTAATTTGAGGATTTATACTCAACTATCTGCTACTTATTCAACTGCTTTCTCATAACTTGTTTATTTGTTGAAAAGAAAAAATGGAACGAGGAATAGTTCTTTCATCGATGTGGAATAATCTGTCGATAAGAGTACACTTTTCCATATCTATCTATCTTAGTCTGTTCATATGTATGTATCCATCACAATCTCTTCATATCTATCTATTTATCTTTCTGTATATGTATCGCAGTCTTTTGATTTATCAATCTCGGTCTCATCATATCTATCTATTTGTCTATCTATCTATCTCATTTTGTCCACATCTATCTATCTCAGTCTGAAATAAATCCAATCCTGGCAACCAAATTCAAGTTTAATACAGCCTCATAGAAAAGAACGTTTTTCTATTGTCGCACAAGAATTCGGTGAGAAGCTTTTGTGCATAGTGGCATCGTACAGGTCTGAGGAAACTGCCCCTGTGAATCAAACAGTTGGATGAGATCACAAAATCAGCATCCAAAAAAAAACTGAGAATTGGAATGCGTAATCAAAAGCCGAACGTGACCAAACATTGGGGGAAAGTCATTTTGCACCGTGGAACCGTATGTTACACTACGGAGGCTGATGGGGACTCTTTAATCGGGTCTTGCATTTTATTCTTATATGTTTGATTTGATTCCTAAATAGCATTTTTCGAAGATACTTTTTGCTTGGGTATGTGTGAAGCATGCATACGTATTTGGCCAAAGATAAGTTACAGGGTAACCCTTTCCAGACGCCAAAAGGACAAGAGGATCATCTTAAGTAGATTCATTGACAAGATAATTTGTGGTCGCTTGGAACTTCCAATGATAGATAGCCAGTCACGGCTATTTAATTAAGAAGATATCAAGAGATTGAAAGCGAAACGTGGAAGTAAGAAAGATAGACGGAAAGTTTCGTGGCTTGAATAACAAAGGAAAGCAGGAGGAAAATTGAAGAGAAAAGGGTAGATGATCATTAAGTTCCGGTATCAGGTAAAAGAAGAGAGTAGGTTAATTTAGTAAAATGGATAGCAAAAGAAAAGGACCGTAGCCTTTAAAAAGAAGACCAAAGGTTGGTCACCCTAGTAGTAGAGTAGAAGACTAGTAAACAATAGTAATAAACTGACTATCTACGGGCCACTGGCACTAAAAGGACTGATTAATTTTCTAATCTTTCCATCTCTATTGACAAGCTAGCTGTCTCTCTCTCTCTCTCTGAGAGTAGATTTTGTTGGATCTTCAAACGAGGACTATCTATGTATTTTTGGTCGGCAGAAGACGAAAAATAAAAGTTCCATTCTGAATCCCGACATGAGTTAGGTGACTATCGGGAGGATGCATTGATTGTATATCCTCCTTTTCAGGACTATTTTTCAGCTTTGTGTTTTTGATTTTGATAATGATGTCCTGAACATCTTTGTTGTACGTGACATTTGTTTTTCTGAAATTCATGAGGAGACCAGCTTTTTGCTTCTTACATTTAGTTTGTCTCGTATTATTTGGAGAGCATGAAGGTTTTCAGCAAAATGGGCGATATCACCAGTAAATCTGAGGTTAAATAGGTAATCGCCGTCTATTCTGATTCCTTTTTTTTCACCAGTCATTTTGAGAAAGACCGTGGAGAGTTTTGGTGAGTAGGCATCACCTAGTCACATTCCTTTTTCGAGTTGAAAAGGCTCGAAGTCTTTATATAGCCTGGTGATGAAACTTCTGCAATACTCTAACATACATGGGGTTTATACTTTGTACAAAAGCAGCAATGGATTTGAGGATTTCCATTGATTCAAAAGCTTTTTTTAAAGTCAACAAATGCTACAGCAAATGGCATTTTTCATTTTGCTGCTTTCCATTTTAGTTGGTTTACTGAATGGAGATGGTCGATGGTTGAGTAGCTTTTTCTGAAGCCAGTTTGTTCCCATGGTTGGTTTCCATCTAGCATTTTGGTAATTCGGTTGATAGTCACTTTGGTAAAGAAATTATAGATGCATTTAAGTAGGCTTATTGGTCTGTAGTCGTTAAGATCTTTTGGATCCCTTTTTTTTTATATAATAGCATTTTGATTGTGGTATTCCAATCTTCTCAGACTTTACTTTGAGGTATAAATTGAAAAGAATGGCTAGTTTCCCTGTGATGACATTACCAGCTTTTTCACGTAGATCCATGGTGATGTCATTGGGACCAGGGGTCTTTACTTTTTTGTTTGATGATTTGTATCACATAAAGCTAATTGTGATATTTTTACCAAAAATATTCATGACGTATTTGTTAAACCAGGAATTAATAACTAATTATGATATGGTTATGAAGATCTCGGGCTAATTGTCCACAGGCATCAGAACCTCTAGCCGCCCACGTATGCACTACTGAGACACCTGGAAATCCGACATGATATAGGTAGGCACCGACCCTTAAAGTTGGGAGGAGGCCGCTAAGGACTGCAAAACCTGGGGGCATTCAGTTATCAAAGGGAAACGCCGAGCCGAGGAAAAACGCATCTCCACGGAGAGAGAGAGAGAGAGAGAGAGAGAGAGAGAGAGAGAGAGAGAGAGAGAGAGAGAGAGAGAGAGAGAACGAGAACAAATCCAAGAATTACTACTTTAAAAGATATTTCAAAAATATTATTGAACCCCTTCGCATGAGAGTAGCTTCGAATAAATAATGAAAAAACCATCGTGGTTGTTGCTAATTCAAAATATTCACATAGCTTGATTTTAGAGATCATACTTCAATAGTTTTTTTCTGATAATCTTAGATGAAAAAATACTAAGAGACCCCCCCGCCCCAAATGCCCATTTTCTTTTTGCAAAATTTGACCTAAAATGTGTTCTATATTTAATTATGGACCTTCTGATGCATACCTTTGTTTCTAATCTGTGTTGCGTAGTTCTTGATATCTTAGGGTACAAACATACTCTCTCTCTCTCACACACGCACATGTTAGTACTGTATAAAATAGATAGCTGATTATGATATTCTTATCAAGCTAATAAGCAAATAGCTAGTTATACGCCTTAATCTTTTATACAGTTAGTTATTGGCCTGCCGGGGTCGATAGCATCTACCTTGGCGACACCTGGTTTTCGGCCACCATCATTACCGATACTGTAGTAAAGCCTATGCTCTTCAAAGTTTCGAGAAAGAGCTTAGACTGCACAGACTGCACAGACTGCACCAATGCTGGTATCTGATTAATGTGGAAGTTCTTGTAAATCTGAAGAGACTTACTTCGCAGGCAACATTCCTCTTTGAATTAATCATGTAGAAAAATGTGCCTTTGATACTAACTAAGCTTATGATAAATAGAAAATTATGTGATACCCACGGAGTCTATTACAAACAGCTAATTATGATATACTTACTTAGCTTATTATTATCAGCTAATTAGGATATACCCATCAAGCTCATTATAAACAGCTATTTATGATATGATTACTAAGCTTATAATTTACTGCTAATAATGATATACTTATTAAGCTTATTTTAAACTGATAGTTATTGTCCATCCGGGGTCAAAATGATCTACCTTGACGATACCTGGTCCAAGATCACCATCATTACCGATTTTACTGTACAATTTGTGCTTTTTCGAGTTTCGAGGAAGGGTTTAATTTTGCTTAAGATGAACAGCTTTTTATAATATACTCGCTGAGCTAATAATTAACAGATAACTATGATATAATTATTCATCTTATGATTAACAGCTAATCAGGGTATATATATATTCACTAAGTTGTTTCCTTAACATAGGTTTTAAAAATTCAATTATATCAAAAGAAAAAAACCTGACTCAGTCTGTACGTCATACTTTTTGAAGCATAATAACTCAGGAATCAATGAAGATAAAAATAGGGAGGTTTCAGCGATCGGTAGTGTACGCAACTAAATATGTTGGTATTTAGTAGTTGATGAATTATGGTGTTTTTTTTCTCAAATATGTAACCCTTTATCATTGGAACGGGAAATGCAGTAACCAAAAATAGCATCGAAATGACGTCATCTGTATAAGCACGGATTGTCTCATTGTTCTTTGGAACAGATGAAGATTTTCCGAATATGTTTTAGAGGATTGAAAAACAGGTAAAAAAAATTTTGAGTCTACTAAATACTAAGTATGCATAAGTATGCATAAGTAAATAAGAGAAAAAATATTGTTTACCTACACTAAGTGAGCGAGGGAACATTATATCGTAACTCTTTGTGAGAATGTGTTACTAGTAATATACTTAATATGGCTATGAAAAAACGTGCAATCTTGTTATAAAAATATTTCTCATATGAAGTATTCGCCTTTTTGATATTTGCTTTATATGTCTCAGTCATCTTTTTATTCTATCTATCTATCTATCTATCTATCTATGGCAACTGCGAAAAGCACGGTGGTATTCAAGTTGGACCTGCAGACGATCGGTAGTTAGTTCAAACCCCACTTGATGCCTGATTATTGTGACCCTGTACTGTACTGTACTTAGCTAGACTTGAGAAATATCTATTTGTCTCGGTATATCGATAGCAATAAAAAAATTTCTCACAATGTGTTATTAATCGAACATCTAGGAATTGAATGCCTGCAAGAATCGTTGAACAAGGCAAAGCAATCGACGGTGTTGGATCCAAATGTTAAAAAAAATCGATAAGTATGTGATCCGCCCTTTCGTTCAACTTGCAAATGTTTCACTCGAGGTGTACGAAGTTTATGATCAGTATCGATCTTGCAAGCCTTTAGGTGGGTTGAATCGATTAGATGCAACAGATAACACAGTAGTTTTTTGTTCTAAGAAGCCCCTGACTTGGTTTAGACACCGTTTGTGAATCCATCATTGCTACTTTCGAAGACACTATCTGGGAATACGGGATCACATCAACAATTAATCTGATATTTTCACTGTACACTAATGAACCAAAACATTATGACCTGTGACATAAGTCGAGGATTACAGCTACTGTCAGGTAACAACTGCATATATCAAGGTCAGGGATATATAAGCAGCTATGCTGGCCTCGTGCACTGAATGTTGATGAGTTAAATAACACAGTAATGGACAAGAGCAAAGATTTAATCGACATTGATAGAGGCCAAATTGTTACAGCCTGAAGACTATATCAGATCATTTCCCGAAATATTGTTTGTTGGGTGACCACGTTCGATTGCAGAGTGCCTGTCAGCAGTGGTCTGAGGAGGGAACTATCAGCAACCATCCACAAGGTATTGAGTTGCCAAACTTATCGATGCAAGAAGTGAATGAAAGCTCTCCCATCATGTACGAACCAAGAGAAGGGCTACTGTGGCGCGAACTGCAAGCAGCTTCGATCAGGACTGAGTGCGTCCACATCTGATCAGATAACAACTACGAAGGCTCAACACCTAAGTAGGAATCATCATTTTTTGGTTCATTAGTGTATTATGTTCGGTCTCAACTATCAATGGAGAAACGTTGAGTTAAATGCATTACACCGTCCTATAATAAAAAGTGAAAGAAGCAACAATGTTTCAACACAATCTCCTTTCTCGTCGGTGCACTTAACCCAACGTTTCTCTATTAAATACCAAGATTGAACATTTCGTAGGGTAAATTCATATATAAATATTCAGTTGATAAAAATCTATATATAATTAATATGATCGCATTTTCGGATTCTTGCCTTACCGTGAGAGTGTCAGTAACTCAGTTAGTGAGAGCAGAGCTGCTTCCAAAGTGAACTTGAGTTCGATCCGTACATGACACTCATTTCTTCATTTATTTACATGATCTAAGGCCGCTCGATTTGCTACCGAGTAAAATCAGTGTCAAGAAAAAGTAAGTTGGTATTTCATATATATATATATATATATATATATGTATGTATAACTAAACATTCCCTACTCAAATACGTTTATGTTTCTGCCCTCAAACAAAATCCAAATATATCCGTGGTCACTGGGATTAATGAGTAGATCACTTAAGAGATACACCAGGGCGCACATCATATAGCAATGATCAGCAAGCTGATCTTGCTAACCATTGTTTGTAGGTTCAGTCCTCATTATATCCCCAGCTATCGATGGTATAATACCAAAATATGCCAACATTATATATGTATAAACACAATAAATATGCACGTTGTATAGCAATGATCAGCAAGCTAGACCAGCAAGCCGTTGTTAGTGAATTCGATCTTCATTGGATCTATTCCTATTGAAGTTTTGATACAAAACATTTCAATGAATCATCATCAGTCTTTTAAGGTCTGTCGTTGGACATAGACCTTACCCAGGATTCGCCACTATTCTCTATCGCAGCCAGTATTTCCTGAATCTATCCAGTTCATCTCTCCATCTTGAGTTTTGTCGGCCTCAGTTTACGTGATCTCTGAGGATCCATGCTGTGAGACGTGATGTCTATCAGCTGTCCTTCATTCTTGCAACAAGGCCTGCCCATTGCCATTTAAGTTTTTGTAATAGTTTCTATGATGTCATGGACACCCGTTTTCTTCCTTATATACTATATTGTGATCTCTCCATGTAAGGTTGAGCATGATTCTCTCCTGCACACGTTGCATACTTCTCAGTTTGCATGTCTGTCTCTCGGTTAGGTTCCTTGTTTCAGCTCCATAAGTGACCATCGGGAGAATGCATTGGTTGTATACTCTCCTTTTTAGGATTATCGGGATCATCTGGTTTTTGAAAGTTGAGCTTGTTCTGCCGAAGGCTTACCATCCCCCAAGGATTCTTCGCTTGATTTCCTCCTCTTTTGAGGGTCTCATGGAGATTCGTTGTCATAGGTAGACGTAGTGGTCCACCTTGCCGAGTTTTGCATTTTCTATCTTGACAGTTATGTTCTTATTCTCAACATGATTATTGCACATGATTTTCGTTTTACTGAAGTTCATATGTAGGCCGACTTTTTTGCTTTCTTCGTTTAGATCATCTAGCATTAGTTGGAGGTCTATTTGCCATCTATTTTGATTCCTCTATTCTCCCAGTCCATGTTCCGGAAGATCATCTCAAGGTAGGCTGAAACGGTTCAGAGTCCTTATGTAGCCTAATGAATGAGTTGCTGTGGTTGTATATGTGTTGCAGTACTTTAACGTATACAGGGTCTACACCTTGTAGGGTGATGGCCTTCATGACCATAGGAATTTCTACAGAGTCGAATGCCTTCTTGAAGTTTATAAATGCTACCGCGAGTGGCATTTTGTATTCTGCTGCCTTCTCTTTCAGCTAATTTATTGAATGAAGATGGACCATGGTCGAGTAATTTCATCTAAATCCAGCCTGTTCTAAAGGTTGATTCTCGTCTAGTGTTTTAGTATGAATGATATGAAACAAAAAAGCAGATCAGAACGCGCCTTAGTGGTTCGATTCCTGCAGCAGTCAAAATCTTTATTGATTCTCTATTTACGCCGCCTAGCTTGATCGGCATACCTTCACCGTATAAAAAGAGTTCCGACGAAAAACCGTCTTTAAAATTATAACCAACAGCATGACTTTTTTGTTTTTTCGCTTGTAAAATTGTACTCTTCCACTCAGGGGTAAAACTTTGATAATAAAAACATCTTCTACCCACCATTTGAAACCATGGACTTTTCAACTGAAACAAGTTCTTTTTTCTTCTTGAAAAATTGCTTCAAGAAAATTCAAATATATCCGTGAATTTCTTCCCATGGGTATGCGCTAGTAAGCTTATGATAAATTCACTTTATGTATACCCGGGAATTTTTCACGGGTATTAACTAGTAAGCTTAAAATAATCATCTAGTCATAATATGATTCTTACACTGACCCACCGTCTATCTCCATCAGACAAACTAAGCTCAAAGTTATCCAAAACTTCTCTTGCCTAGGATGTGTCAGTTGTGTCATATCCTTTGAAGCCAACTTGAGCATGGAGAGAGAAAACAGACTGGTTAATACGAACAAAGCATTTGATAGTCTGTACACGTGTGTATGATGTGGTAGAAACCCCCAAAAGACATGAAACTGGAAGTCTACTAAACTATAGTATTGCCGATTCACCTATACAGTGCCGAATCCTGGGTCGTATACTAGCAACACTTCTATCACACTTCTACCTTCTTGAGCACTTCCACTGGTGCTGCTTCTGCATCATCCTCAAAATGCGTTGTGGTGACTTTGTCTCAAACGACGAAAGGCCCAGAACAGCCAGGGTCACAAGCATTGAGGCCGTACTACAAAAGACCCAACTGCAATGGGCTGGTCACATGGCGAGGATAGAAGACCATTGGCTACTGAAGATCTTCTTTTTCGCGGAACTACCACACGGCCAGTTAGTAAATTGGGCCTCAAAGAAAAGATACAGGGAAAGGATCCTCATTTCCTGTGGGCTCAGACCCCGACAATGTTAAAAAAGAAGCAACTGAAAGGAATACGCAACGTCTACAACCTTGTACCGAAACCAACTGAAGAGTAAAAACAGAGGGAACTTTCTCCTGCAACCACTGCAAATAGCCTGCAAATCCTGGATAGGCCTGGCTGTCACATGAGGACCTATAAGGGATATGGTAAATCCTTGCAAATCTCTGCTCTTAACGCCAAGCTATAACATTAGGACTATAATAAAAAGTCAGTTACTATTAGTTGACTTATCAAGCCCTTACTAAAGAACCAATTATATATAGTATAAGTATTTATTAAAGACAGTATTTCTTTTTATTTTCTGACATATTTATCTCAGTTATCTATCAATGTTTGTTTATGTCTATCGGCCCATCCATTTAACGCAACTGCAGAAAGTACGATAATTGAATCCATAGATTATCATCAGTTTATTCGAACCTCACTGGGTGTCACGATATTATGACCATATACTTTTTTAAGCTGGACAAATATGTTTTTCTTGGTATACAGATGTCAGTAGATGTCAATGGACATTACATTTACTTTTCCAACAATGTGTTAATAATCGATAATTTAAGAATAAAATGTGTGCAATATTCGTTGAGCATGAAAAAGCCATCAACAGTCTTTGCATCCAAATGCTTTTTTTTTCTTAAACATTATTCTCCCTTTTGTCCAACTTGCAACTTTTTCACACGGCCATTATTGATCTGGAGAAACTTTTGGTGCGTGGAATCGATGAGATGTCATATGTTCCATATATTTTTAAGAAGCCTCTGATTCAGTGGAGACATCGATAGTTAATTTGCATACCCGGCTTACGTATGCGAGGTTGCACAAGGTCTGTGGAATGACACGTAGTTAAAGTTGTATTTGGATGAGAAATTTTTACAGAGCGCTGCTAAACCAAAATATCATGACAAGTCTTGGATCAGTGTTACTGCCTGGAAACAACTGCGCATGTCAGGGTCAAAGACATTTAAGCACTTAAGCCAGCCTCAAGTATTGATACGCTGAATGGCACAATGAGAAACACACGCCCCCCTTTTTGTGGCCTGTTCTTCAGGATCAAAGTGTAGTAT
The DNA here is from genome assembly GCA_963457665.1 of Thysanoteuthis rhombus. Classification (NCBI taxonomy): domain Eukaryota; kingdom Metazoa; phylum Mollusca; class Cephalopoda; order Oegopsida; family Thysanoteuthidae; genus Thysanoteuthis; species Thysanoteuthis major. The sequence continues at coordinate 3,276,582 of OY735212.1, read as the reverse complement.
CTGTTCTACGACATAGACCGAGGAGTTGGTACTGACACTTGCCTGTCGAATGGTCAGGAGAGGGAGTGTGTCAAAAATCGAGTGCGCCGGTGCAAGCGTCAGCCAATGAGGTTTTACTGTGGCTGCATTTTGCTAAGCGCATTGGGGAGCCTTTAGACTCGTCCTTAGGCTCTCCCATTATTACTCGGCCCAGCTGCGGGGTATCTGTTTCCCCGGGGCAGCACTGCTCCATTGCACTTAAAGGAGCAGGTCCCCTGGTGGATGCTTTCGCGGGTGACGTTGTCTAGCCATTACGATGAGCTGTTCAACGGTAACTGCGTCGGCTGGAGCCATTTTTGGAAGGGTTGCTCCTATTTCTTCCTACATTAAGCCCGACCTTGTGTCAAATATTGCTGTGGTGAAACAGTGATTAAATTGAAGCCCCCCCTTCTTCTGGCTTTTTTAGCAGGATCAAAGTGTAGAATCTGTTCCCCAGCAGAGCCTGAGGAGTCGGGCTGGAGAAGGTGAGTGTCAAAGACCGATGCGTTAGCCAATGAGATTATTCTGAGGCTGCACATTGCTACGTGCATTAGGAACCTCCGGGTTCCTTCTCGATTACTCGGCCCAGCTGCGGGGAATATGGCACCCCTGGGGAAGCACTGTTCCATTGCACTTGACGGAAAAGGTCGGACTTGTCCTGACGCTATCGTGTCGGCGGTTGCTTTGGTTGCTTAGCAAACCAAAGTCGTGTCGGCTGGAGACATTTTTGAATGGGTGTCTCCTTTTTGCCCCACGTAAAGCCCCGACCTTGTGTCACATTTTGCTCTGGGGGGAGAGTAAATAAATAGCACACGGTAATGACATTGCATTGCTACGTAGGTTATATCACTCTTACTTCGACCAGCTGTGGGGGATACGGTGCCCAGGGGCAGCACTATCCCATTGCACTTAAAGAGACAGGTCGGGCTCTTCCTGACGCTTTCCTGACTGGGAATAAAGGGGTTGAGCATCTGCCTATGAGTCTGAAGTTTTCGATCCTTCTTCGTGGTACTGGAAGGGATAGTGGATAGTCTATAGCCACACCGAAGAGTTGTAATACAACAAAATAGCTGTCTGTGGATGACAAAATTATTAATTATATATACATATATATATATATATATATATATATATATATATATATATATATATATATATATGATTATAAATTGCGTTATATTATATACAAACTCTTATTTGAAATGATCACCCTTTATCATACGGAAAGTGTTCCATTTGGCCTAGACAACAAAAATAGAATAAACTATTAAAGAAAATGAGGCTGATGCAATTTCTTTAATTTGTTATTCTGTTTATATTGAGTAGGCAGTACATTCACCGTGTAATAACGGGTAATCATTTGAAATAAGAATTTTTTTATATAACTCAATTCATAATCCTTGCGTAAGATCATATATCCATTTCTCAATAACACACACACACACACACACACACACACACACATATATATATATGTATATGTCTAAGTAGAAACCGGTAATTTAATATCCAATGTGTGATGGTTCTATTGCATAAAGTGCTTTATATGCAAACATTTAGTTATCATCATCATCATCATCAGTCTCTTAACATCCGTCGTTGGACATACACCTTCCCTGGATTCGCTACACTTGGGCGTCGTGGAGCCAATACTTTCTGAATTCGTCTTGTTCGTCTCTCCATCTGATATTCTGCCAGCCTCAGTTGTGTACGTGATCTCTTGGGATCCAAGTCGTGAGTTGAGATATCCATCATTTATCTGCCAATCTTGCAACATGGCCAACCCATTGCCATTTGAGTTTTTATCAAGTTGTTGTAGACAAACCTATCAACACTGTCCAAAATAGGGATTCAAATAAATCGAATCATTAACTTAAAGAAGCCAAAAGGATAGAAACGTAAACGTGTTTGTCTTGCAAACCCATTATTTCATCATATTTTACGCTCTTAGATAACTAAATTAGAGCTTAAAACACGATGAAATAAAAGGTATTGAATTGTTGGTCAGTAAAAAATAGCCCACGAAGTCTGTCCAGAAATTTCCCAGCCATTTTCAACATCCCAGCGAATCGGTCCTGTGACCTCGTTGTGATTTGGCAAACAAATCAGATGGGACGTTCTCCGTGTGCGTGAATAGACACTCTCCCATAGGGTTATTAAGATCGACAGTGGGCTATGATGACGTCGCATCTTCAATGAAAAAATCAGCCAATTCGTTTGGTGGGATGGGGGTGGAGGCATCACCATTACGCAGCTGTATCAGCCGTCTGATCCCCACAGTCATTGGCTCCCTGCAACTTCTACTATATCTCGATGAATTTTCACGTCATTGAACCACCGTGACGAAGGAATCAATCTTTTTTTTGTGCTTTTGGTAATGTGTTTGCTTACATTTTTGTCTATTCCAGCGCTCTGGCCATACCGATTGGTCCGCAGACTTGAAAATTGGCATCAGTACTCCACCAAGACCCCTCTAAATTTAAAATATTAAAATATTTTTGGAAATAAAAAAACTGTCTCAACCTTTTCAAGTCTCATTCTGACGTATTTATTTGATCACATGTTCCAGCGCTCCTGGCCATGCCGTTTTGTCCACAAACATGAAAATTGTCCCAGTAAACAAGTAGATCTCTTCTAAAAATGTTTTGTTCAATAAAAAAAATCTGATGTATTAAGACTTTTTTGTGAACCTCAGTCTGACGGGTTTTTTAATGCTTGTTTGTCCAAGTGCTCCTGGCCGTACCGTTTTGCCTACAGACTGGGTATTGGTACTCCACCAGATCCCTTCTAAAAACTTTTTTTTTTTTTTTTCATTTTTGGAGGATAGCTTTTTTGACAGTCTTGGACCTTATTGGACGGGTTTATAAATAACAACTACGTCCTTCAGAGGCCATATGTTTCTTTTTTTTGTTGCTCTATTTTTGGATGATTTCTTGTGGGAAACGCCAATGTTGTCTTTTAGAATTTATTTATTCTTCGATGGAAGTTTTTAAGTTATTTCGAATTTCGACATCATGTTTGATCTGAATAATTCTTGAAATATTGGAATATGGTATTCTGCATTATAACATTTATCATTACTGCAATAATCTGGTTGATTATTATTCTAGTGGAAATGTTTGGATTTTAGATCTACGAATAAGTAGTAAAGTACGCAGAAAAAAGAGGAGAAACCTTACTGAATAAGTAACAGAGATATAGATGTTCACAGGAAAAAACCTGAGGGAGATTGTGTGTGTATGTGTGTGTGTGTGTGTGTGTGTGTGTGAGAGAGAGAGAGAGAGAGATTATCTCATAGGATGTGATTAAAACACGTAATGGCAGCAGAGATTGACAGGTAATGATGTCCCTTTGCAAAAACTGTCAAATAAACTACACCTTTTCACGACAAAATTTAAAACTACGCCAACCAAGTTTAAAAAAAATTCAACTAACTTAATTAAAAGAATATTCTGAGCAAATTCGAAAGACATGCAAACGTAATCGATGAAATGAGTGATAAGATACAAGCGTGGATCGAGGGACGGCTCTCAGGGGTCTAGACAACCAACTTCATTGCGTGGTAAAAGTAGAATTCAATTTAAAGAAAATATTCCGATAAAGGAACCTTGTAAATAAAATCAGCAAATACACCTAATTAATCACAAATTTAGCTTGTGACTAAAAATGAAATATTCTGTTTTTTATCAAACATAAGTAATATTTATTTCGCCCTACTCATTTTGCATTGTTTGACTGTTTTAATACTTCTCAGTCATGATATGTATATATATATTTGTCTTTCTTTTCAGCGAATGTATTACTTATTATTAGTGATATTTCGGTCTCGTATTTTCTCTAAGCGATATTTCGTCCTAGGCTCTATCGTAAATTTCTTGATTTTTAGAGGCCCTGTCTGTCCGTTGTTAGGTCTGTCCAAAAAATATTAAAGTATTTTGTACAATAGCTTTTGGGAGAGTGAATCATACTCTCTCCTCGGCTTTTTATGAAAGAAATGTACAAAAGGTTCCTTGAAAGTGAGAAGATAAGAGAAGAATCAACTTTCGAGAGCATAGCGGGTCGTAACCCCTAATATACACCATCCTGGTAGACACAATGCCGAAAGAATCTCTGAAGACTAAAATCCCAAAAATCACAATTCGGAAAAATGAAAGTCTTCTAAGGCTGCAACGCTCAAAAGCAAAACCCTTTAAGTTAAAATTCCGTAAACTGAAACTCCAAAGGAAAAAAAAAAACAAAACAAAAAACAAAAAAACTAATGAGAGAGGAAGGCGCTCTGGTTATCCATAGAACTTGTTCTTTGTTTAATACTGCATTGAGGATTTTCACCATTTTTCATGTTATTCTTTCTCACTGCATTCCCTAAAACCAGTCTTTCCAATAAGAGAGGTTGGTGATTTGGTGATTTATATTCATTGTTTTTTGCTTGATACTCTATTGAGGGTTTCTGATTTTTCATTTTCCCTCACTGTATTCTCTACAACACTCACTGGATGTTTTATTTTACTGTATTTCCCACAGCAAGACAGGGTCATGGTTAGGGTTAAGTTCGGGATGAAGTTCAATCTGCATTCTCTTTCAATACACATGCCCATTTCAGCTGTGCCTTGTCCTCTCTTCTCTCTCATCGTGTTTTCGCACAGATAGTGCAAGACATAACAATGCAACAATGTTGCATGCTTTCAACGCCCAAAACAATCGATATTATGAATCAAAATAGTTGATCAATAGTAGAATGAAAGCAATTAGAAAGATTTTCAGGGTTGCAATCCCATTCTTCAACAAATGAAATTACTTTTCAGCTGTCGAATACAACCTTGACAAGTGCAATTCAGTGCAATACATGTTGGAGCAGATCTATATAAAGAGGGAAAATATCACTGTACATCAGAAGGAAAAAGCTTTCTTCATTCACGTGTAAAGCAAAAGTTTTTCTCCTCTCGTCTTTGTCCGATAGTTCCAAAGAATAAAGAAGACCATGAAATTCTTTTTCGCCTGTATTGTTCTTGTCATTGCAGTCAACTACACTTCGGCTTTTTGCGAGCGAAGTCTACCAAAAGCGGTTCCATATAAATGTAAGTATATTTTTATACTGAATTCTCAAATTGGTTCTGATATTTTTCATTCAATCTACACGTAAATTGGAGAGAGAGAGAGGACTCCATATATCTCTGCATTATACAATCCATCTACCCTTCTGTATCCAAAGCTATTCGAATCTGAGTGTGCGTAATCCGTGTAAGGATTATGATCCATCCTGTGGCCTTTAAAAAATACTTTGATCAGTCTGGAGGGATCAGTAAGCTCTGATGCTGCATCTCCCACATGCACGATAAGTGGAGGGTCGGACTTACCATAACCCTTTCGCGACAATAGTTGCAGGGAAATATACATATGATCACCAGGGGACCTTCCTTTGTTTTATTGTGTCATCCACAGACAGCTGTTTCGATGTATTACATCTCTTCAGTGTGGCTATAGACTTCACATTATCTTGTCCGGTACCATGAGGCAGGATTGAAACCCTAGCTTCAGACCCAGAGGCCGACATCCAACCTCTGAGCTACAGAACTGGACGGTCTCTGTCTCTCTGTCTCTGTCTCTGTCTCTGTCTCTGTCTCTCTCTCTCTCTCTCTCTCTCTCTCTCTCTCTCTCTCTATATATATATATATATATATATATATATATATATATATATATATATGGATTAACTATTAATATTGTGACCGTTCCCAATGCTTCGTTCGCTAATATATATATATATATATATTAGAGAACAAAGTATAATTTATTTATCCTTATACTTTAAAGAACGGTCACAGTATGTCCTAATATTAAAAGCTAATCTATTGTTATTACTGATAAGAAAATCTTTACTTTTTGATCCTCTTTACGGCTTATTGTAAGACTATATGGCTGTAGATAGTGAAATTTATGGCTTAATTGAGTTGAAACAAACATCCATGACAACCAAATGCAACAAACACAGTGATCTAAAGTTGAGGAACAAAGTCTTAAAAACTTGAAAAATATCATAAAATATTGATATAGTCATTACAAAATCAGTATTTCGTGCGGCACCCCTAGTTGATTTTTACTTGTGAGCTTGTTTCCTCATTTTTAATTTTTTGCCAAATTTAGCGCTGATTCAGTAAACTGATTTCCATTCAGTTTCTATCTGCCCCCAAAGAGTTATTTCATAATATCGTTGGACAGACTCTCCTATCAAAATACATTTTCTAGTGGATTAAGGTCAGAGTTTTAGGCAGGCTGAGTCATCATTAAAAAGTCCTTCCTAGTTTATGAAGGCCTTAATTTCTCTTGGCTGTATGACACAGTACATTATCTAGAATAAAAGTGGGTGGCTGATTCTCATCTGAGGTATGGAACGACATGATGCAAAAGCAGTTGTATATATACTTTGGCATTTAATTTGCGGAGCAGACAAACCCGAAGGTTAACACCAGCTGCAGAGATGATGCCCCAAACCCTCACACTGCTACCTCCGAACATCAGACTTGTCTTGACACATCGAAGGACCAGTCACTCGACTAACCTACGCCTAATAGCCTTTTTACCGTTGGAGATCCATTACTAAAATGGACCCTGGCGCATTCTTTAAGACTTCAAAGAACATGTTCTGTAGCACACCGAAGATATACTCTCTGGTTCTTACGACTGATAAGTGCCTTGACTGCAGTGGTCCGAGATTTCGATCTAGCTTTGACCAGTCGATGCGAAATAGTGTGTCTTGACACCAGCAAACCTGAATTCTCACTTAACTCACGTGAAATTTCATCAGAAGTCTTGAATCTGTCCTGAACATCATGCAGTCTTCTATATTAGTAGTTTTGCATGATCGTCCAGTCTTATTTTTTCTTTTTGATTTTAGTGTATTTGACTCATGATTTTTTTGGTAATTATTTTATGATAAAAATTTTTCGATCGTTCGAAATTATTTGCAATGTCTGAGATTGACATTCCACTCTCGAGGAGATCAACGGTTTTCCTATTCTCTTGAATGCGTTGTTTTTTGTTTGGAGGAGCGACCACGCTGATATATGTTCCATTCCAATAATATGTAAACCTGAAAAAAATAATCCATGTTAGTTACTGGACAGTTTTACCATTATTGCTTATCAATAAATGGAAAAAATGAGATAAAAACATGATCTTATGGTTATTTGGATTTTTTTCGTTTCCCTGATTATAACCACACAATATACCAAGACATTATTGCAATGAGTCATTATAAAATATCTATCGAGGAAGTTTGTTTTTGTAATAACAATCAATTAATGACATCCATTTTGGTTGCCTAACATAGAATACCAGCTCAGTTACATATTGCAGCATTAAAAAACTGGATGTTGTTACTGAATTTTATAATTGCCGATGTGTTCTTAGACGGAAGCTAAACAGCTTATTATGGTGATGATTATTTGAGAAGGGGTACAATGTAAATATAGGGGGGGTTGCTAACTGATTACGTCCTTGCAATCATGTTCAAAGTTAATCAAGAGCTAGTTTGGTGTAATGGTAAACGTACTGGATTAAGAACCAGTATGGGTTCGAATCACGCCAGTTCTTATCGTTAATTTCATAGATCAGTTTTGTTCTGCATGACTCCTTTTTTCATCATTAGGCTACAGACTGATTGATTTTACTTACAGATAATCCCATGTGATCAAAATCCAGTGTTTCATCTTATTTGTTTTCAGGGTCGTCTAAGTTTTTCGTTTATTGTGAATACCATGGAATGAAATTCTTGGATGGCAGTAAATGGATCGATGCCGACAGATGCATGAGATGTTCCTGTGACGGTGGACTGGAATGTTGTGGGTGAGTATGACATATTCAATCGGTGATTACTTTGTCGAAGAGTTTGTAGATGCAGTTGCGTAGGCTTATTGGTCTGTAGTTGTTGAGATCTTGCGAGATTCCTTTTTCGTATAACAGCATTATGATTGCAGTGTTCAACTCTTCTTGGACTTGACTTTTTTCTGAGGCCTAAGTTAATTGAATGGCTAATTTACTAATGATGACTTTTCCAGCTTTTTTGAGTAAGTCAATGGTGATGTTTTCAGGTCCAGAGGCTTGTTTGTTTGATGGCTTGCTTCACTTACTGCAGAGTAACTTTTGGGAAATCTTCGAATTGATTACGCTCGGCTCATGTTTTCTGTACATTTTTCTGCGTCTTTGTTTGGTGGAATAGAAGTTTTTGTAAGATTCCTGGACACGTTCGACAATTCGATCTCCATTACAAACCGAATCTGCAAAACGCTAGATGAAAAGCAACCATGGGAACAAACTGGCCCCAGAAGAAGCTACTCAACCATCGACCATTTCCATTCGGTAAACCAACTAAAAAAGAAAGCAGCAGAATATAAGTTGCCACTAGCTCTAGCATCTGTTGACTTAAAAAAAAGCCCTCGATTCAGTGGTGATTCCCCAACTCATAGACGCAATGATACAACAAGGTTAAGATCCCGTATATGTTAGAGTGCTGCAACATTTTGTTCGTCTGGTTATATCAAGACTCTGTGCCCCTTTAACTAGAAAGGGGAGTGAGACAAGATTATATCAGCATAGCCAAACTTTTCATAGTCTGCTTTGAGATGACCTTCCGAAACCTAGAATTGGAACACTGAGGAACCCGGGTAGAGGGCGAATACCTAATTGAGCAAAGATTTGCTGAAGGCATCGTGAAATAATGTAAGATGAACTGAATGAAGCAAACAAAAAATTAGGCCTCCACATGAACTTCAGCAAAACCAATGTCATGTTGGGGACAAAGACACAATGATTGAAATTGAAAATGCAGAGCTGGAGAAAGTAGACCACTATCTGGGACAGTGAGTCTCCATTAAGTCATCAAAAGAAGAAGAAATCTAGCGAAGAATCACACTAGATTGGCAAGCTTTCGGCAGAGTGAGCTCGACTTTCCAGAACAAAAAAAGCTCACAGGACATCACAACTCACAACGTGCATCCCCGGAGATCATTTGCGAAATTGTGTCCGACAGAAAGTGAGATGGCGTGACAAGCTAGATGAATTCAGAAAGTAATGACTCTGCAATGTCCATGATAGAGAGATCAGGCGAATTTTGGGGAAGGTCTTTGTCCAACGACGGACGCCAGAAGATTGCTGCTGATGAAGATGACGTATTCGAAATTTAAATTTCAACCTCAATATTTTGTGGGCCATTTGGACGTATTCATCACCCCACTACAAGCGCCCATTCAAAAGGTACATCCATTCTAAGCTTAGCTTTGTCTATCACAAAGTCATAACGGAAAATAAAACACACTGCACTACCGGTATCAATCGTGTTATTTTTATGCTATCATATTTTGATTGGGTAATATCAATAATAGCAAATAACAGTTTTGATATCTTATTGGGACCAAAGCCCTATTCAAGTGTTCTGTGAGAACTAACTGTATTTCTAGCTTTAAGGCAGGTTTTCAGCTAGTATTTAAATACCCTTGCAATATTCTACAGGCCGTTTGAACGGGTTTATTAAAATAGTCTTAAGTTGACTCAAGACAGCATTTCTACATCGTTCAGTCAGGATCAAACTCAGTTCCCATAATATGCAAGACGAACACATCAACCAGTGCACTACTGTGAATCCCTCGCCTTCGAAAGGTATTGATATCTATGCTGATATTTCCTAAGGAATTAATTGAAGATTGAATAATGGGTGACGCTTGAAATTAATTCTGATTACGACATTAGCGATTATTGTGAGATTGCCACCTGTTGAACATGAACATACAACAAGCACCTTCGGGCCTTAAGGCCATAGAGCTATATAAATATATATAATACATATGGTACAGATCAGGTTTGCGATACATATAATAATATAAAGCAACGTCTGATATGTGATGGATTTATTTAATAAAATACTCGATAAATTCAAATTTATACTATGAAAGCGAATTTGTTTTAGAGCAGAGCTTGAAAGGAATAGAATGTGGATTCGCTACATTAGGTCCGGAGAGGGCAGAAACATGAACTAGTTTGTATAGCGATTCCACATTCTATCTATCTATCTATCTATATATATATATATATATATATTCTGTCATATTCCTATCTTTATTTTTTGTCAAGCTTCACTTCAACTCAGTGGCTGGAGTTGACTTGATTGCATATCTGTCCTGTCATGTTGAACCAAAGTAATCTATAAAATTAACATTTTCCAGCCACGAAACCACGATGAAGCAGCTCTCTTTTCAATTGAGTCACGCTGACAAGTCTTACATATCAATGAAAATTTATGTTAGAAATCTAATGGCTTACTTAATCTTTAATACATTTATAAATTAATTTTAATATTTTTTTATTCATATATACACAATTCTAAAGTTGCAGTAATTATCTCCCTTTGGAACAGCACTAGGAGTTGAGTTTGACCCCTTTTGCTGCAAGGTTTATCTTTCTTTGTTCTTTCTTTTTATATTTCATTATTTCTCTATCTTATTTCTCTTTCTTTCTCTCTGTTCTCATTCCATATTTTCTTTTTTCTTCCTCTCTTTCCTTCTATCCAATCTTTATAATACATGAAACTGTTTTTATGTAACGTAAATCAACTAACTTTCATTCCCTGACTTTTTCTTAATTTACAGAATCGGTTATTTCGCTGGTAAAGTCGATGTTCCCGGCTGCACGGCCGTTCGGGATCAATGTGATTTGGTTTTGTTGAACAATGAACAAACTGCTTTGTGCAAGAAATAAATCACAATATTTCAATGTTTCTGACTCAAAGATCTGAATAAAACAAATTACAGCAATTGCACAATTTGTTTGTTGGTTTTTCTTTCTCTCTCCCACATTCACTCACTACCAACACGGTATTAGGGCGCCAAGACTCTTCGTTACAAGAAGTGAAAGTTTCAGAATTAAAGTTCAGCTAACAACTGATAATTAGAGCTATTCAACCACACACAAACACACGCACACACATACACACACACACACACACACACACACACACATATATATATATTCAAATTTGCTATTGGTTGCCTTTAAAAAGAAACTAGTCAAACATTTCGTTGTAATTTATTTCTCTAGTCTATTGAACATCCCTCTCTATGGGAAAACTACTGTCAAAATGGTTATAGATCCTAATTCTCTTATTGTATCTAGAGAATGGAGGTTCTGGCTTATAAATACCTTCGTCGTTGAGTGTGAGCATGATGCTCTTGATCAGTGCAGAACTTTTATAACTGTCTTTCCTTCGAGATCTACGACTATGTAGCGGAACGTACCACACACGACTCGGCTATTGAGCTTCTAATAGGATTAAACGTTGATATGCCTACTGAAATCGTTGCAAGGCATTTCTTTGCTTCGCAGCAACAAAGGAGGCCTTCGACGAATTCCAGCGTTTGTGTGAAGACTGTCGTATCATGGTTCGCCCACTTTGTTAAGATAAGAACCTCCCTTGAATCATTGAAGAAGTAAGAAAAGTGTACCAAACGATTGAAGATTATACACCAGAATCTAACCGACTCATAAAGGTCACTCAACGGATGAAATGACTCAGCCTAGACTCCAAAAGTCCTCTTCCTTCTCCCTCCAAGAACTACTACCTACTGACAATTGTGGTTGAGCATTCACGTTTTCTCTTAGCTTAACCAAACATGAATATCATTATCAAATTTGGTTTGACTGTGCCCATGTTTAGGTGGTCTCTATAGCATGGCACAAGCTGACGGTGTGACACCTTCCACATCTTCGAGCAGATTCAAACTATTAGACAGGCTCAATCGTTCTGCAGTTTTTTCTCCAATCTTCAAGAGGAATTTTGTCAGATGTTGATTCCGTCGTGGTTCGTTACTTGCATTGCTTTCTGGGATGTTGTAAACGTGCAATTGAGGCTATTCAGCTAATGCACAGCTGAATCTTACAAATGACTATGTTAGTTAACCTTTTAGTTAACCTTTTAAATCTTGATTGATTTTGAACAGAAGTTGAGAAGGATAGAAAAATAATTTTCAGTTTGATTCATTTGACAATTTAATCAAATTTTCAATTCTCCCCCGAAATATAGCGTTTAGAACCACAAAACATTTCAAAATGCAGGCCTTGTGCAGATCGCAATAATATTTGGTTGCTTCTGAGTAAAGTACTTGTTTTAACTCTTAAAATTAAGCCATGCAAATAAAATTTCTGTCATGGTCAGAATATCAGTTCAGAACATTTCCGGAGTGAAGCGATTTGTGTGGACCCTAATTCAAATATGGTGAGTACCTAATTTTTCAATTCTAAGGGCTCAAAATTGAGTAGATTCTGTTCTTTACATTTAAAACTCAGAGTTATGGGGAGATTTTTTTGAATTTTTAGAGGTCAAAATCGAAGGGAATTTCATTTACTTTTCGGGTTCAAAAGGGCAGGAAGATTAACATTCCATTTCAATTGTGATATCAAGAAGGAAAGTTTACTTTTATTTTTAAAAGTCAGAAAAAGTGGAAATTTCAAAGTGGTTTTTCTCACTTTAGGAGGTCAAAATCGATTGACATTTTTTTTACTTTTAGGAGTCAAAGTTGGTAAAGGATTTTTTCTTCACTTTTTGATCCCTAAATGTTAAGAAACACAAAAGAGTTTGCGCTGCTTCAGTGTGTTACGTATACGCAATGACTCAGTTTATGCCACTCCAATATATATGGTTGTATCATTTTGTTCCGGTTCTGATAAATGGTTCAGTTATTGTGAATTCCAAGGGAGGCAATTCATGGCATTGAATTGATGCTGAGAACTGAATCGAAAATGGATTATCCTGCTGTGGTTGAGTACGACATTAACCTTTTGATTTATCTTCATCAGATGAAGTAATATAAATCATTATCATTAATTTTAATGACTACTTATAAATCATCTTGACTTTTTAGTTTTTTTCACTGCAATTGATGATCAACCTTTTTAAAGCAACTTTTGTGGAGAAGGGGGTATACGTGTGTGGATGAATTGAAAGAAACGTTGTGTCATTTTTAAAAAAAATAATTCCTTTTTCCTTTTTTTTTTTCGTTTTCTTTCATTTTTCTCTTTCCTTTTTCTCCTTTCGTCGAATCAAATCGATGTTATCCATGCTAACCAATGCCATCTAGAACAGCATCCTTTCTCATTCTCACTAGCTTCTTTGTCTTTACTGAGAAAAAAGACCATATCCTCTTTCTCTCTCTTTCTTTCCCGTCTGTCTTTTTCTTTTCTTCATTCTGTCTTTCTTTCCCTATAAGTATCTAATACATTTCATTATTTTCCCCGAAAGATTCCATTGACTTGAGGTATTTTATGTCGAGTTCTATTCAACCCTTTGTAACACATAGAGCGGCTTTTATATAGCATAAATAACAAAGTTTCATTCTTTGATTTTTCTCTATTTACAGAATTGATTATTATAAAAGTTCTGCGCTACAAACTGCTCTGTGCTGCAAAAAAAAAAAATGAAATACTTTTCTCTTTTTCATGTCTCTGATTTGAATCTTTCAATAAAGTGTATTACAACAATGACACAATTTTTTTTTTCTTTCTCACCTGAATTCCCAATTTCTGGTAATGTTTTTTTTTGCGTACGTGTACATGTGTTTAGGAAATATATAGACACACAGAATACTGGACCAACATTTTTTTGGCTCTGAATCTTGAAATATTATGGGGTCTCCTTTGCAACCAGCAACAATAGGGCAATATACGACAGGGGCTGAAGAAACTCGTTGCCCCCCCCCCTGCAAGAACCTGGATGCCCAAAGGGCAAAGAGCGAGGTTATCAAGGTTGAGTCCTTGATGTGACGATGTGCTGATCCCCTTCCCACCAGCGAGGTCTGATAAGAAATTTTGTGAGTGTTTTCATAGGTAATTTCGTAAAGATAGACCACAATGAGAGAATCATACAATTTTATTTATTTTGGTTCTTTGGTAAATTTCTTAGATTGACTTTTAGAGGCTCTGTCCGTCTGTCAGAGGGACTACATTGTTTCTCAGTTGTTTTAAGTGAGATTCATTTGAAAAAATGGTAGAAAGGTGTCCCTTGATAGGGTGCATCTTCCCCAAAAGATCTTCCACTCAGAGTTTCGTATCAGGCAATGATGGCGTTTGAAGTTTGTTTTAAAATCGATGAAAGTCGATTTTCTGAGCTGTTTTAGGGTAGGACTTACTTGTAACTTGATAGAAAGGTGTCCCCTGATAGGATGCTTTTTAATAATAATAATCTTCCACTTAGGGGTACGACAATTCTTGCTAATAAGACGTCATTTTTTTTCACTGTATTCTCTACAACACACAATGGACATTTCTCACTGTTTTCCTTACAAGGTAAAGTTTAAAATTACGGCCAGTATTTCAATATGCATTTCTGTCAATACATATGTCCATCTAGACAACAGATGTGCTTCTCTTTCCCATGACATCCATTCTCTCTGTCTTCTCTCCTCTCTCAACAATTTTCGTACGTGCAGTCAGTGGGACAATAATGCAACAATGTTACATTCATTCAACGCCCCAAATAATCGATGTTAAGAATCAAAATAATTGATCAGTAGAAGAAGAGTGTGGACAATTGAAAAGATCACGGCACCTGATTGTAAAGAATGCTATTTCATTCTTTTAAAAATGACAACAATTACCTTACAGCTGCCGAATATAACCCTGACAAGATTCTGTGTATTTTTATGTTGGTGTAGAGCTATATAAAGAGTGGAAAATATCACAGTATATCAGAAGGAAAATCTTTCTTCATTCTCGTGTTAAGCAAAAGTTGTTTTCCTTTTGCCTGAGTCCAAAAGAAGATAGACAACCATGAAGATCTTCCTTGCCTGTATTGTCCTTGTCATTGCAGTCAACTATGCTTCGGCTTTTTGCATGCAAAGTCCACCAAAAATGGTTCAACATAAATGTAAGTAGATTTTCATATTGAAATTTTTGTATTGGTTCTGATATTCTCCTTTTAACCCAGTTAACTATTTGAGCATTCTAGAAATAGATCCCTCCATCCACAGAATGAACTCCACTATCTTTTCTCCTCTCTTTCTATTTATTTTCCAATGTTATATATATATATATATATATATATATATATATATATATATATATATATATATATATATATATATATATATATATATATATATATATATATATATTATTTTATCCAGCGAATCATGTCTATATGAAGATACTGGAATCTATACTTGCATAATCTGTATTTGCACTGTATTGCTAAGCACAGAGGACTAGGATACATTTTACCTTGCTGAGTCTCGAGGAATCAGTAAGCTCTAACACTGCCCCTACCACAAGTAATAACAAGGAGGTGTCGGGCATGCCCTAATGTTTTCGTAATGATAATTGTGGGGACTGAAGCATCACACAATAAACTGATCTTGTATCACATTCTGCTGTAAATGCCATTTGTATTCACATATATAAATACACCATGGGATCATTTTTTGAAGTTCCAGCGATTGTGAATATCTGGAGAATCGGTTGAGCGGCCTTGATATATATTGGTAACACGCGAAGAGCAAACTGGAGCAGGAAATCGTGAAATTACTCAGCTGGCTATGAAATTACATCAGCCATGTCTTTTAGTACCTTATAATCCAAACATGTTTACTTGGAACTCTTGAATGTACACCACAAAACCATATTTCGAAGCAATTTTATGCAGCAAATTGTTTGGTAAAGTATATACCAAGATTTGATATTCTTACATGAGAACCCGATATATATATATATATATATATATATATATATATATATATATATAAGCAAACAAAGTATAAAGAAAGACCACAACATTAATACTTAATCCATTTTTATTTCTGATAGAAATAGACCTGACTATTAATTTTCCTTATAGCCTGTTGACTCTCTAATAACCTAAAATGTACATTTATACAACAAACACGGTGATCTAAAGTTGAGGAACAAAGTCTTAAAAACTTGAAAAATATCATAAAATATTGATGTAGTCATTATAAAATCATTATTTCGTGCGGCACCCCTTGTTGATTTTTTACTTACGAGCATCTGTTTCTGCATGAATTAATTTTTTCAGCACTGATCTAGTGAACTGATTTCCATTCAGTCTCTATCTGCCCCAAAGATTGAAAACTTTTTTTTATTCAATCGTTGGAGAGAGTCTCCTATCAACATACTTTTTCTACTCGATTAAGGTCAGGGCTTTAGGCAGACCGAGTTATTATTGAAAGTCTTTCCTAGTTCATGAAGTTCTTAACTTTCTCGGCTCTGTGACAAGGTGTATTATCCAGCATGAAGATCTGCGGCTGATTCTCATCTGATCGGAGATATTGAACGGCATAATGCCAAAGCAGTTCTGTGTATACTTTAACGTTTACCTTGTCTAGTGGACCAACCATACGGCTAACTCAAACTGCAGAGATGATGCCCAAAACCCTCACACTGCCACTTCCAAACGTCAGACTTGCCTTAATAGATTGAGGTGCCAGCCTCTCGCCTATTCTACGTTTTACAGTCTCCTTAGCGTCAACTGGATATTCATCACTAAAGTGAACCTGGGTCCATTCTTCAGGACTTCAAAGAACATGTTCTGTAGTGAATACTGAAGATGTACTTTCTGGTTCTTTAGGCTCATAAGTGTCTTGACTGCAATGGTCCTAGCTTTCAATCAAGCTTTGACGAGTCGATGTGAAATTGTGTGTCTTGACACCTGCAAAGCTGAATTCTCACCGAACTCACGTGAAATTTCAAGTCTTGAATGTGTTCTGAACATCATGCCGTCTTCGATGTTTTCAGTTTTGTGAAGTTGCACTGTCTTCTTTTTAGGTTTTAGCATATTTGACTTCTGATTTCTGTTGATTATTCTCTGATCAGTCTTTTACATCGTCCAAAATTATTTGCAAAGTCTGAAACTGACATCCAGCTCTTGTTGTTTCCTTTTTTCACAGGAGCAACAAAATTGTTGCTGATATTGATTCCAATCAAGTAATATGTAAACCTGAAAGTAGTAATTTATGTTAGTTACTGAACAGTTTTACAATTAATGCTCATCAATGAATGAAAAAAAATGAAACAATGAAAGAATGAAAAATGAAAACATGATTTAAAAGCTATTTTTGGGCTTTTGGTTTCCCCGATTAAGCTCTACATTCTACAGAATATGCCAAGACATTATTTTAATGAGTCATTAGATAGTTTTTATCGAGGTAGTTTGTTTTAGCAATAACAATCAATTAATGTCGTTCATTTTGGTTGACTAACGTAGGATACAGGCTTAGTTACATCTTGCATGACTAAGAAACTTAATAGTAAATGTTGACAGATGACGACATAGATATCAAGTTCTATGTTAACCATCAGATAGCTTGGCGTAATGGTGAATGTTCTTGACTAATAGCCTTTTAGGTATAGGTTCGAATCACACCAGTTCTTATTGTTAACTTTATGAATCAATTTGGTTCAGAGTGACTCTCTTTTCATTATAATGCCATGGAATGATTCATTTTACCTACAGATAACCCCATGTAATCAAGATCCAGATTCCATCAATATTCCTGAAAATTGAATACTGTTATTCAATCTTTACTTTAGTATAACCGTCAGCAAAGACTGTCATCACAGTTTTCTTCAGTTTCGAAGTGGGCCTGCCTAGGTGGTATGAGACACGTGTACAATATGCGACAATTACTGTTACAGACTGTCAGCGAAAACTGTCGCCAAAGCAGTCAATATAGATATCTTCGGTTTTTATGTGGGCCTGGCTGTATGTGTCGCTCGCACGATTGTACCAATGAAGCTAGAGGGCTGAAAATGTAAATATTTAAATATATGAGTCAATTTTAAGTAATCTTTTTCTATTTACAGTATAAGTTTATGCTAAATTGGTCCCTTAGTTTGCACCGGTAGAATTCATGATTGTTTCTTGAAAATTTGGACACTTTTAATGATTACTGCAAAACAAAATGCAAGAGAAGAAGGTGTCACGCATACAACTCGCAAAAATGAAGCTAGAGGGCTGAAAATGTAAGCTTTACTCCTTATTTTGTCAACAGAAAACGTTTCAATTTATAATTCAAATTTGTCTTGAATTGGTCGCTTAGTTTGTGTCATTGGTGTTTACACATGTTTTGACTATTCAGACTTTCAGTGATCACCGCCCAACAAAAGATGAGAGAAATAAATTATTCATTGATCACCCATTTTTAATTTTTTTCGGACTGATCAATACCAACACATGCTGCTGAAAGACATTGGTCAGGCGACAGTCTCTGTTGAGTATCTCACTAAAGCTATTTCATTTGATTTGATTCCAGGGTCGTCTAAATTTTTCGTTTATTGTGAATACCATGGAATGAAATTCTTGAGTGGAAGTAAATGGATCGATGCCGACAGATGCATGAAATGTTCTTGTAACGGTGGACTGGAATGTTGTGGGTGAGTATGACATATACAATTGGTGATCACTTTGTCGAAGAGTTTGTAGATGCAGTTGCGTAGATGTTGAGGTCTTTCGGTTTTCCCTTTTTGTATAACAGCATTATGATTGTAGTGTTCCAGTTTTCTGTTAAATGCATAAGTTGATAGAATGGGTAGTTTACTAGTGATGACTTATCGGCTTTTTTGATTTGGTCCATGGTGATGTTATCGGGTTAAGGGGCCTTTTCTTTCTTTATTTGTTTGATGGCTTGCTTCATTTCCTGTGGAGTAACTTCTGAGGAATCCTCGAATTTATTACTCTCGGCTCATATATATATATATATATATATATATATATATATATATATATATATATATACATAAAATTTCTATTCATTTCATACTTTCTCTCTTCTTTGTCAAACTCCAGTCCAACTAAGAGGCTGCAGTTGACTTTGCTTTCCTTCCGTTACAACTAGAACAAGGACAAGAATAATCCTCGTCTAATTTAGAAGAGTGAACTCTTCATCGTGCGTCTGTCCCGTCATGTTAAGCCAAACTGATCCATAGAATTAACATTTTCCAACCCAGAGACCACTATGAAGTGATGGTTGAGCGGCTCTCTTATCAACTGAACCAAACCAACAAGTTTTACAAATGAATGAAAATCCATGTTAGAAATACGTACGGCCTTATTTCATCCTGATAAATACAATTACATTCTGATTTTTTATATTTTTCTTGATTCATGAATATATAATTCAAAAGTTGAAGAAATCATCTTCTTTTTGAAGAACACTAGGAGTAGAGTTTGACCCTGCTGCAGCTGGGCTTGTCTCCTTTTTTCTCTCTTTTTCTTTTTTTTATCTTTCATTATTTCTCCTTCTTATTTATCTTTTTTCTCTCTTCCCTTATTCCATATCTTCTTTTTGCTTTCTCTCTTGCTTTCTATTCAATATTTCTTGACACATGAAACTGTTTTTATGTAACTTAAATCAACTAATTTTCATTCTCTGACTTTTTCTCAATTCACAGATTCGGTTATTTCGCTGGTAAAATCAATGCTCCAGGTTGTACGGCTGTCCGGGACCAATGTGATTCGGTTTTGTTGAACAAGGAACAAACTGCTTTGTGCAAGAAATAAATCATAATATTTCAATGTTTCTGACTCAAAGATTTGAATAAAATGAATTAAAGCAATTGCACTATTTGTTTGTTGGTTTTTCTTTCTCTCTCCCACGTTCACTCATCGCCAACATGGTATTGGGGCGCTAAGACTTATCGATACAAGAAGTGAAAGTTTCAGAATTAAAGTTCAGCTAACAACTGAATAAGGCTACTTAAGGCCATTCAACCTTACTCATATGCACACATGTACATATATCAACACAGGAAAGGAAATGACCTTTTTTCGTGAAGAAATGATTAATTATGCCTAAGCGACTTCAAATCTTTCTGTTTATTGCTACTAAAAAATAACTAGTCAAACGTTTCGTTGTAATTTATTTCTCTGGTCTGTTGAATATTTCCTCTTTATGGGAAAAACTACTTAAGCCAGCGAAAACTGTTTATAGATCCTAATTGTCTTACTGTGGCTAAAGAATGGAGGTTCTGGCTTATAAATACCTTGGTCGACGAGTGTGACCACGATCCTCTAGACTAGTTCAGAACTTTAATAAACTGCATTTCCTTCGAGGTCTACGACTATGTAGCAGAATTTACCACACACGACTCGGCTTTTGAGCTTCTAACAAAATCATACGTCAAGATGCCTACTGAAATCGTTGCCAGGCATTTCCTTGCAATAGAAAGCTGAGGAGACCTTTGACGAATTCCTCCAAGAATTCCAGCGTTTGTGTGAGGAAGGGTGTAACACGGGAGTTAGTTTTTTTTTGAGCGGGGTTGTTTCTCCATTAGGGTCATTTAGGGAGGAAATTTTTCGCTTGTAGGGGTCAAAATGGGCGGAGGCAATTTTTCTTTTTTTTTAGGGATCAACATTTAGAGGTGTCACTTTTAGGGGTCCAAATCGAGGAGTTTCTCCCCAAGTTTAAATCGGAATTATTCGTCTCAACTTTCAGGCGTCAAAATAAATGGTTGTTTTTTTCATATTCAGAGGTCAAAATTGTGGGGAATATTTTTTTTCACTCTCAGGGGCCCACATTGAGAGGTATTTTTTTTTTTTTTAGGGACCAAAATGCGAGGGAATTTTTTCAATCCTGATCCTCATAATTGAGTGGATTCTTTTTCTTTACATTTAAGACCCTGAGTTGCAGGGGGATTTTTTTTTAATGTTCTGAGGTCAAAATCGAAGGGAAAATTTATTTACTTTTACGGTTTAAAATGCAGGAAGATTAACGTTCTGTTTTGATTGTGATATCGAGAAGGAACGTTTATTTTTATTTTTAAAAGTCTGAAAAAGTGGAATTTTTTTAAAATGGTTTCCTCGTTTCTGGGCGTCAAAATCGATGGACATTTATTTTTTACTTTTAGGAGTCAAAGTTGGTAAAGGATTTTTTCTTCACTTTTTGATCCCTCTATGTTAAGAAGCACAGAAGAGTTTGCACTGCTTCAGTGTGTTACGTATACGCAAAGACTTAGTTTATGCCACTCCAATGTATATGACTATCATTTTGTTCCGGGTCTGATAAATGGTTCAGTTATTGTGAATTCCAAGGGAGGCAATTCATGGCAGGAAGTAAATGAATTGATGCTGAGAACTGAATCGAAAATGGATTATCCTGCTGTGGTTGAGTATGACATTAACCTTTTGATTTATCTTCATCAGATGAAATATTATGAATCATTATTATTCTGGTTTTTGATTACTTTTGAATCATCTTGACTTTTTAGTTTTTTTTTCACTGCAGTTGATAATTAACCTTTTTAAAGCAACTTTTGTGGAGAAGAGGGTATACGTGTGTGGGTGAATTGAAAGAAACGTTGTGATATAGTTTCCATAATCTATCGTTTTTTCCAATAATTCCTCTTGGCTTTTCCTGCGTTTTCGTTTCCTTTAATTTTTCTTTTTCTTTTTTCTTTTTTCTTCAAATCAAATTGATGCTTTCCCTCCAAACCAATGCCATCTAGTGCAGCATCCTTTCTCATTCTCGTTAATTTCTTTGCCTTTGCTAAAAAAAAGGACCATATCCTCTCTCTTTCTCTCTCTTTCCCTCTCTCTCTCTCTCATTTGTTTCTCTTTTTCTTTCCTTCCTTCTTTCTTCCCTTCTTCCCATATAACCATTTTATACATTATTTTCCCCAAAAGACTCCATTGATTACATGTATTTTTTGTCGAGTTCTATTCAACCCTTTGTAACTCATGGAGCAGCTTTTATTTAACATAAATTAATGAACTTTTATTCTTTGATCTTTTCTTTATTTCCAAAATTCATTATTATGTTGGTATAATAAAAGTTCCAGGCTATGTTGTTGTTCTAGATCACTGTGTTGTACTTTTGAATGAAGAAAAAACTGCTTTGTGCCACAAAAAAAAAGATGCAATACTTTTTCCTCTTTTTCATGTCTCTGATTTGAATCTTTCAATAAAGTGTATTACAACAATGACATCTTATTTTTTTTTCTTTCTCACATGAATTCCCAATTTCTGGTAATGTTTTTTTTGTGTACGTGTATATGTGTTTAGGAAATATATAGACACACAGAATACTGGACCAACATTTTTTGGGCTCTGAATCTTGAAATATTATGGGGTCTCCTTTGCAACCAGCAACAATAGGGCAATATACGATAGGGGCTGAAGAGACTCGTTGTCCCCCCCCCCCCTGCAAGAACCTCGATGCCAAAAGGGCAAAAAGCGATGTTATTCAGGTAGAGTCCTTGATGTGACAATGTGCAGCGAGGTCTGGAGATAAATTTTGTTGGCACTTTCGAAGATTGCTTGAGTAAGCATAGACAACAATGACAGAATCACACAATTTTATTTATTTCGAGGTCATGTGGTTATAAAATTTGTAAAATAATTGGATTTCTCTCATTTATTAGGACTATAGTATGGTGCCAAGACTCTGAGTTATCAAAAGTTCGGGAACCCTTATATACAAGTGTCATGGAATGATGAAATAAAGCAACGAAGATTGCAGACAATGTAATCTTGGATATATATGAGAATACATACATAGAGCACATTTTACAAAGAACAATTTACTTTCGTTTTTTTAGCTACATATTTACGTGTAGTTTTGTTATATGATAGCTTCTTTACAATGGGATGTTCTAGAGGCAGTGTTCATAATGGATTTAACCGCTCCTGTCATGGTTGACTGATTTGTTCTTTATAATGGAAAGCTTTGATCATTATCACTTGTTCCATTTGAAACTTTTTTCGTAACAATATGTTTTCATCAACCTTTTGCTTGTGATTCATAATGTGCATTCCTGTTGACTGAATGTCCCATCCAGATATTTTCTACAACTCCTGAATCTTCCTTATTGGATTCCCCACGATAAACAATGGATCATTTTTTACTGTAATTCCTTTAAGATGCATTGGATCTTTTTACTGTATATCTTTTAAGACACAATGGATCTTTTTCACTGTATTTCATACGAGACACAATGGATCTGTAATTATTATAAACGCATGCAGACTGATTATGAACACTTACCTCGATTTTCCTAAGGTTTTATTTAACTAAAAAAAAGGTACATTCGCCTCAGAACGTTAGCAAGATAGTAAGTTATCGCGTGCAGCGCTAGATATCAAAGAGAGTCAACAAGCGATGCTTAAAACAAAATAGTTTCTTGAGAACAAAATACTAGATCTGTAAGCAACATCAATTTTGTCTGACCCCTTTTTCGAACTCGAATGGCTCAGAGGCTTCATGTAGCCTGATAAACGAACTGCTGAGTATGTGCATATGTTGTGAAATTCTGACATATAAAGGATCAATCTATGCCTTGTTGCATGTTGAATCTACGACCTTGAGGATTTCCACCGAGTTGAAGGCCATCTACAAGCCAGCAAATGCAACAGCGAGTAGAATTTTATATTCTACTGCTTTCTCTTTTTGGTAATTTACTGAATGGGGATGGTCCATGGTCGAGTAGCTTCTTCTGAAACTAGCCTAACCCTGTGGTTGGTTTTCTAGCGTTACCGTGGTTCGGTTGGCGATATTTGTATACGCAGCATTATGATTGCAGTGTTCCAGTTTTCATGAACTTTACTCCGTTTGAAGCATAAGTTGAGCAGAATAGCAAGTTTCCTAACGATGACTTTACCAGCTTCTTGTCGATAGTAATATCATCTGGTCCAGTGACTTTTCCTTTTTTTCGTTTGTTCAATGACTTGCTTCACGTCGTAGGGGGTTACTCCTGGGAATTCTTGAACTGGCTACTCGTAACTCGTACAATCCATGCATGCTTCGCAAGGTGAGAGAACTAGAAGACAAGGAAAACAGTTAAATTCGGATCGGCTGGGAGGCGGGCTAAATGACGCCGATCTAAGAGACAGAGACAGAGACAGAGAGAGAGAGAGAGAGAGAGAGAGAGAGAGAGAGAGAGAGAGAGAGAGAGAGAGAGAGAGAGAATAACCAGCGGGGCAAAAGAGCAATTGTACACATGTTTTCAGGGCTTTCATCGGGGTTCGTCGTCTGAAGTGACGTTTTAGATATCTTGCTAAAAGAAAGGTTTCGTATTAAATTCTTAATTGTAAGCGTAGGGGCCGACACAGTTTAATTGCTGCAAGGGATTTACTTATCAAGCTTAAAAAAACAATTAATTATACATGGTTATAAGGTTATCTGAAACGCAGTATCTTTTTTTAGTTTCTGTCATATTTATCTCGGTTATCTATCAATGTTTGTTTAAGTATAGATTTTTATAAATCATCTATTTAAAACGATTGCAAAAAGTACAAAACTTTGCAAGTTGAACCCATAAATTATCGTTAGTTTGTTCAAAACCCAGTGGATGTTACGATGTTATGGTCACATACTATATAAAGTTGAAGAAAGATGTTTTTCTTGGTATACAGATGTTAATAGATACTTTACTTTTTCCACAATATGTTAGTAATCTGAAATTGATGAATAAAATGTAAGCATTACTCGTTGAGCATGAATAAGCCATCAACATTCTTTGCATCTAAATATTTAAAAAATCTTGATCCTCCTTTTTTCCAACTTGCAACGCATTCATGTGACCAGTATCGATCTGACGAAGCTTCTAGAGTGTAAATCGACGAGATGTCACACGTCCCAGATAGCACAGCCGTGTTTTTAAAAGTTCTCACTCGTTGGAGACACCGATAGTTTATCTTCCTATCCTGTTTTCATGTATGACACTGCATCAATAAGTCTGTAGACTGACACGTAGTGAAAGCTGATCTAAAATTTTCACTGTACACTGGTGAGCCTAAACATTATGACCAGCAACATTAGTGAAAAATTAGTGCTCCTTTCTGTTTACAGCTGCACATATCATGGTCAGATATATATAAACAGCTAAGCCGACATTGAGCACTCAGAATTGATGTGTTGAATAACACAGTTATGGGCAAGAGTAAAGATTTGATAGAGTTTGATAGAGGTCAAATGTTTATGGTCAGAATTCATGTCAGATCATTTCCGAAAAAGGCATAGTTTGTGGGGTGTTCAAGTTCAATTGTAGTGAGTATCTATTATCATGGTGAAGGAATGAATGCGTCCATACCTGATCGGATAGAGCTGTTTTGGAGGTACATGAAAGGTCAACACCTAAGTAGAGATCATCATGTTTTGGCTCATCTGTGTAAAATGTTTGATCTTTGTTATCAATTGAGAAACGTTGGATTGAATCCATTACACCGTCTTATAATAAAAAGTGTAAGAAGTAATCATTTTACACAACGAACGTTTATTTTCAACATAATTTCTCTCCTTGTTAAAGTTCCTAATTCAACGTTTCGCCACTAATTACATATAGCCAACATTTATATTGAATACTGACAGTGAATTTAGCAGATAACTGAATCAGGCTACAGACTTATTAATCCAACCTTTTATATATATAACCTTATATATATATATATATATATATATATATATATATATATATATATATATATATATATATATATATATTACCACTACCCATTATAAGCAAGTTTAATCACTGTTGCTACGTTTAGGATATTCATGTATTTTGAGGTTTATATGTATCGCTCTATTTATCAATGTATCTACCACCCAGTCTATACCGTTCATGGTATAAACTTGAAATAAATTTTCAGCGGAGACCCAATATGCAATGTAAGTTCGTGTTAAATTGGTTACTAGTTTTTACTCACTTTTCTTTCCAACATTCAGACCCCTTTTCGTGATTACATCCCAGTGCACGGTGAGAGAAATGAGGTCCTGATTGATCACCCCTTTTTCCAACTTTTTGATTGACTTATCCCAACCTTTTCAGCACAGCATATATGGGTGATGGAGATTCATCTTATATATATATATATATATATATATATATATATATATATATATATATATATATATATATATATATATATATATGTGTGTGTGTGTGTGTGTGTGTGTGTGTGTGTGTGTGTTTGTGTGTGTGTGTGTGTGTGTGTGTAATCAGTATTAGAACGTGACAATAGTTAGAAATAAGAGTCTAACCCTGAATAAAATATTTTGATCCTCCATAAAAAAAGGACCGTCCCAATTTGCTTAATCAGAAGTCAATAGAGAAAGGAAAATCATATATTTTAATCAACTACATTTTGTTACGTCAAGATGGATCTTGGATAATATATAAAGACACCAAAAGTCTTCAGAACTCGATAATACAAACTGTTCAGACGAAAAATACAAACAGAAATATCTTTTCTAGTCGTGAATCCATTCTGCATTATATTATTTATCATTGCGGCAACAATCTGGTTCATAATTATCCCAAGGGAAAGATTTGGATTTTACATCTACTGATTCGAAGAAATTCTACTGGATTAGTATTGCTGCAACAGTCAGTGATGACAAGTTCAGTTTATTATTCTAGAATAATAAATAACCAAACTTGCCATCAGAAAAAGATTTGGATTTTGCATCCTCAAATAAATAGTTGTGTACACAGAAAAAGGAAAAGAAACCCTACTAAATGAGTAACAGAGACACAGATGCTCACAGGCATGAACCTGAGGGAGATTGTTAGAGAGAGAGAGAGAGAGAGAGAGAGAGAGAGAGAGAGAGAGAGAGAGAGAGAGAGAGAGAATCACAAAGGTTGAGATCAAAACACGCAAGGACTACAACTTTCCCGACCAAATTTAAAACTACGGAACCAAATATCAAAATGAGGGGACCAAATTTGCAAATACACCAAGCAAAGTGAAATCTACGACAATCACAACTTAAAAAATGAGACAACCAAATTTCAAAATACGCTGAGTAAATTAGAAAGACATGCAAACCTAATTGATGAAATAAGTGATGAATACTCAATCCCAAAAGACACGATCTCAGAAGACATTATCTTGAAAAACACAATCCCAAAAGAATCTATAGATACTAAAATCCCGAAAACTACAATCCGGAAAAATCTATTCAGACTGACTTAACCAAAAGTGAAATCCCCAAAACTGCAAATTGAATTGAAAAAAGCCCTAATGAGAGAGATTAGTGCTCTGGTTATTTTATTATCATTCTTTCTTGTTTAATTCCCCACATCCAATCTTGTCAATAAGTAAAATTCGTGCTCTGGTTGTATAGAGATATTGTTCTTTACATGATACTATATTGAGTGCTTTTCACTTTTTCATGAAATTCTCACTGTATTTCCTACGACCAGTCTTGCCAAAAAGAAGTCATGTTTTTCTCACTGTATTCTCTACAACACATAATGGACATTTCTTACTGTTTTCCTCAAAGCACTACAAGGTAAAGTTTAGAATTACAGTCAGTATTTCAATATGCATCTCAGTCAATACATATGTCTATCTAGACAACAGATGTGCTTCTCTTTCCCATGACTTCCATTCTCCCTGTCTTCTCTCCTCTCTCAACAGTATTTCGTACGTGCAGTCAGTGGGACAATAATGCAACAATGTTACATTCATTCAACGCCCCAAATAATCGATGTTAAGAATCAAAATAATTGATCAGTAGAAGAAGAGGGTGAACAATTAAAAAGATCACGGCACCTGATTGTAAAGATTGCTATTGCATTCATCTAAAAGTGACAACAAATGTAATTACCTTACAGCTGTCGAATATAATCTTGACAAGTGCAACTCAGTGTATTCCTTTGTTGGTGTAGATCTATATAAAAAGGGGGAAACTATCACTGTACATCAGAAGAAAAAGCTTTCTTCATTCGTGTGTTAAGCAAAAGTTGTTTTCCTTTCGCCTGAGTCCAAAAGAAGATAGACAACCATGAAGATCTTCCTTGCCTGTATTGTCCTTGTCATTGCAGTCAACTATGCTTCGGCTTCTTGCATACATGGTAACGCAAAAATGATTCCACATAAGTGTAAGTATATTTTTATATTGAATTTTCATATTGTTTCTGATATTCATTGTTCAATCTAGTTCACGAGCTGACCAGTCTGGGGATTGAATGAACTCCATTCTCTCTTTCTTTTTCTCTCGCACATGCATACACACACCAGTATATATATATATATATATATATATATATATATATATATAGATATATATATATAGAGAGAGAGAGAGAGAGAGATACATACATACATAGATTGATCGATCGTTAGCTAAATAGATAGATTAGTGAACAAATTATTAGGAACGGCCACAATATTAATAGTTAATTCATTGTTATTAGTGATAAAAATAATCTAGACTATTAGTCCTTCTTACAGCTTATTGTTGGACTATATGACTATATTTTGTGAAAGTTGTGAATTAATTGGTGAAAGCAAACATCCATGATAACCAAAAATGTATATTTGTGCAACACACACGGTTATCTTAAGTTCAGGAACATTATCTCAAAAACTTAAAAAACAAAATTTTGATATATTCATTACAGAATCAGTATTTAATGAGGCACCCCTTGTTGATTTTTTGCTTGCGAGCATCTGTTTCCGTATGAATTATTTTTGCCAAATTCAGCACTGATCTAGTGAACTGATTTCCATTCAGTTTCTATCTACCCCAAAGATTGAAAGTTTTTTTTTTATTCAATCCTTGGACAGAGTCTCCTATCAACATACATTTTCTACTCGATTAAGGTCAGGGCTGTAGGCAGACCGAGTTATTATTGAGAGACCTTCCTAGTTCATGAAGTCCTTAACTTTCTTGGCTCTGTGACAAGGTGCATTATCCAGCATGAAGATCTGCAGCTGATTCTCATCTGATCGGAGGTATTGAACGGCATAATGCCAAAGCAGTTCTATATATACTATAGCGCTTACCTTGTCTAGTGGACAAACCAGAGGGCTAACCCCAGCTGCAGAGATGACGCCTCAAACAATCACACTATTAACTCCAAACGTCTTAGCAGATTGGGGGCCAGAATCTCGCTTACCCTACCTATTAAAGTCTTCTCTTTTATTTTTGGTCGGTGATATTTGTTCTATTCCAATAACACTTTGCCTGGACGAAGTAACATGGTGGTTTCTGAACGTTTTTTTTACAACTATTGCCTATCGACGAATGAAAAAAAATACTGGTGCATTGTTCGGCTTATGTTGATGATTGTTTGAGGAGCGGGACAAAATGTTGGTTGGTGTTGCTTATTGATGATGTCCTAGCGATTATTAAACTAATAACTACTTTTGCATGGGTTCAAATTACGCTAGTTCTTTTTATAACTCAATTTGGTTCGGCGTAAACAAATACATGAATAAATGTTTGGTGACATTGGTTATTTTTTAGAAATTTATGCGTATATATATATATATATATATATATATATATATATATATATATATATATATATATATATACGTCTAGGAAAAACGTCTTTCAGTAAGTTTTTCAATTTACAGTATAGGTTCATGCTAAAATGGTCCTTTAGTTTGTGCCAGTAGAATTCATGTTTGTTTCTGAAAAAAATTGGACACTTTTAGTGATCACCGCAAAACAAAGAGCGTGAGATGTAGGCGTCGCACATACTGGCTGCACAAATGAAGCTAGAGGGCTGAAAATTCAAGCTTTGCTCCTCATTATGTCAACAGAAAACGTTTTTCTTCTTTTTGGAAAACTTTTTTCTTTTGGGAGGTCAAGATTATATTACATTGACCAGTTAGTTGGTGTCCAGTGACGTTCATGCCTGTTTTTGTTTTGAAAACTCAGACTTTTCGTGATCACTGCCCAATAAGAAGTGAGAGAAGGAACTTATTTATTGATCATCCATCCCCCCCTTTTTTTAATTGATGACTCAACAGCATGTTGCCAAAAGACGTAGGTTACGTAACGGTTTCTTTGGAGTGTCTGACTTAAGCTATTTTATTTTATTTATTTTCAGGGTCACAAAAGCTTTCCGTTGTTTGTGAATACCATGGAATGAATTTCTTGGAAGGAAGTGAATGGATCGATGCCGACAGATGCCAGAAATGTACCTGTAAAGGTGGACTGGAATGTTGTGGGTGAGTAAGACCAATGCAAAATTCGAATTTCACTCTCACTAGTTTGCAGGCCATCTCAACATGTTCATCAACCCACAATAAGCACCCATTCAGAAGTTACTCATATTCTAAAAATAACTTCGTCTATCAAAAAATCACAACCGTGTAAGGCACTCGGTTAGAATTGAACTCACCTCACTACCATTATTTATTGTGTTATTTTTATGTTATTATAGTTTGGTAGTGTAAAACCAATAATAGTAAATAAAGTGACTGGCTACCCCTAAAGAGCAGTTTTGGTTTTGGACAAAAGACCCCATTTAGGCTTTCTGCGGGAACTAGCTAAAATTCTCTCCTCAATGCAGATTACCAGACTCCACTTGTAATATTCTGGGGGATGAGGTCATTTGAACGTGTTTATTCAAGCAGTTATAAGTTATAATGTAAATAGAATAATAGAATCAGAAAATAATTAGTTATAATAATTAATAACAAAATATCCAAATAATTAATGAACTTCGCACAAAAAACAAAACAGAGAAAAAATGAAAGCAGATTAAAATGAAATACAATTATAAAATGGAGTCACAAACCTCGACTAAACCAGAACAGCCCCCACCCCCCCAAAAGAGTGAAAGAATTTTCATGCTTAATGGCTTGAAAACGGGTAAATAGTGTAAATTAAAGATGAAAAATACTCAAACAAATAATACCTTTTAGTTTAACAAACAAATAAAACTGTATTCACCAAAAATAAAAACTAACAAACGTCAGAGAATAAAGAAAAGACAAGTAATTGTAATGTAACCTGAGTTTACAAACCTTGATAATACAATGTTATTAAATTCTTGCAAGATAGATAATTACAACTCATTCCAACTGTCATATTTCAAATCATAGTGGAAGTTATCTTCTGATTATATATGCAATTGTGAGCCCAGTTATATTACTTATCTGATGAGCTAAACAGAGCAAAACGAGGGTAAACCATTGTCATCATCTACACACACACACACACACACACACACACACACACACACACACACACACACATATATATATATATATATATATATATATATATATATATATATATATATATTTATAATTTTTATCTATTTCATTCTTTCTCTCTTCTTTGTCGAACTCCAGTCCAACTAAGAGGCTGGAGTTGATTTTTCTTTCCTTCCGTAACAACAAAAGCAAGAACAAAAACAATCCTCGCGTAATTTAGAGGAGGAAACTCTCCACCGTGTGTATGTCCCATCGTGTTGAACCAAATCAATACATAAAATTAACATTTTCTTACCGTGAAACAACGACGAAATGATTAATAAGCGGCTCTCTTATCAACTGAGCCAAACTGACTTGTCTTACGTATCAATGAAAATTTGAACTACGCAAGAGCTCATTTCATCCTCATTAATGCAATCATATATTTATTTTTTTTAACATTTTTCTTCATTTATGTACATATATATACAATTCAAAAGTTGCAGAAATCATTTTCAGTCGGAATAGACGCAGGAGTTGAGTTTGACCCTGTAGCATCCAGGCTGGTCTTTCTTTTTTGTGTCTTTTTCCTTTTTATCGTTCATTATTCCCCCCTTCCATTTATCTTTTTTTTCTCTTCTTTGTTCCAAATCTTCTTTTTGCTTTCTCTCTTTCTTTCTATTCAATATTTCTTGACACATGGAACTGTTTTTATGTAACCTAAATCAACAAGGTTTCATTCTTTGACATTTTCTTAATTTACAGAATCGGTTATTTCGCTGGTGTTATGCATGTTCCCGGCTGCACGGCTGTTCGGGATCAATGTGATTTGGTTTTGTTGAACAAGGAACAAACTGCTTTGTGCAAGAAATAAATCACAAGATTTCAATGTTTCTGACTCAAAGATTTGAATAAAACGAATAACAGCAATTGCACAATTTGTTTGTTGGTTTTTCTTTCTCTCTCCCACATTCACTCAAACACAGACACACACACATGTGTGCGTGTGTGTGTAATGACTCGAGAAGAATTACAATAACATCCCAATTTAACATGTTTTTTCTCTCTTTTCGTCTCTCTTACATACGTATGCAAAGTCAAAACCTGCAGCGTCAAATTCGAAGTTACCATGAAGCTTTGAATTAGGTCTAAAAATTTGCCGTCTTATAACGAACACTTTGTACTTGAAAGTATTCTTCAAATCATTTTATTTCTTATCAACCATCTTTTGTTTGCATAACATCAGATGAGAGGCTTTTCACTCAACTTTCGGTTTTATTGACATACCATTTTTTTTTTATAAACTTTTCTATTTTAAGAAACTTGGAAATTATTTCTTTCACCTTCTTAATTTCCTATAATTCAATGAAGAGCTGTTCTATGAGTCAATCCTTCTGCCTAATTCATTGCTGGAAATCGGTTACGATTCGGTTAAACAAACACGATTAGAAATCTAAATTGGGTTTTGAATTCAGTTAACAACATGTTTGAAAAATGTATTAAAATAATTTTCGCAAATAATTTTATCTGCTTTCAATCCATAACACCTTAATTTCCTTCAAAAATTTGTCCAATTTCATAAAAATATTTTTTAGCCTCAGGTAGGGAGTATCTATTCACATTGTAACTATAATTACTAAACTGGGTAGTTACTTTCCATCGGAAATACTTAGCGCCGAGCAGAGTTGGCAGTGGATCCGGGTCAGTTTGGAAAAGAAGCTGATTAATATCTTTTATAATCTTAACTAAATACGTATGATTTTTTCATGGGTTTGGTATGTTTTTTCTCTCTGATAATGAGTTTTTATCTCAAGAAATATTTTTCTTTCTCATATTTCAAACTAAAAATCAGTCACTGCTCTGTTGAAATTTGAAATCATGGTGTCAACATCTACTTCCTCTGCAACAAGGCATAGTGTGTATGATGTACTGTACTTACAAGTATATTATGATGGCATAGACGTTTCTTTGTATGTTGGGACAAAATTTTGTTGAGAATACAAATTGTTCTCAATGGTTTGTTTGGAAGATGAATTTTGCAGCGAAATATCTCTTGGTAGAAACTGAATAGGATGAGGTCACTATTGAAAGAAAGACAATGTTTGGGGAGAAATTTAATAATCATCTAGTCATGTAATGTCCTTTGTGTCTTTCGAATAGTAGACATGTATTATTAAAGAAAAACACAAACGAGACAGAAATAAAACAATGCATATCTAATTATGAACAAAACAGATGTCAATAACACAATACATGCAGGTTAGTGGCAGAACAAAAATGATGTAACACATTTCAAGGCAATGTTAAAAGTGATAAAGCTAGTCTAAAAAAGGATGTAGAGATGAATATCTCAATGTTAGAATCTGCATGTAAAGAAATTGGATTTTAAGCCAGAATATTTTACATCTACGCTATGCATAGATGAGCAGACTCAGAATAGTGCGCACTTAAATTGTTTATGTTCTTGAATTTATTTGGAATGTTGGGACGTTGTACCAAGCAGAGACACTCGAATAGATTTAGACCAAAATGGATTTGGTTCTGTGAATTTCTAAATCTATTTTGCTTAGCGTAATGGGTAATCTAGATGTTAGCTAGCTATAACTTACTGAGAAAACGTATCGGCATTCTTTCTAAATACACTGTAATTTTCGGAACTTAATGGTAATTATGTAAAATCTTGATTATTTATCTCATATGATTCGGTAAATATTTGTTTGCAAACTATTTGTAGCTGTTAGTATGCGGATGTTACAAATACCTCCCTTGCCAGATGAATTTTCGCAATCTGAATAAACAGAAATTGCAGAAAAATTCAAAGCTTGAAGAGTTGTAAAATATTTTTGAAAATAATTGACAATATATAAAAGAAAATCCACAAAAATGCAAAAATGACATGACATTCATCGATTATACGCAAGATATAGGGAGAGTCTTTTAAAAAAAGTCTCTATATTAGTTGTGTTAAACAATCTCCAGCCTCGATTCGTATGTCTATGACACTCTATGTGTGTGACGGTAGAAATAGCAAACAGAACGCCTAGGAAAACAATGTTGCACGCAATATAATCCTGAATTGATTTGCGCTAAAATTTTCTGACTATTTTCGTGCTTATTGCTGAGCTTTTCACAATATTACTTCGAAATTAAATGAGAGTATCTAAAGGTATTGTGTATGATATTGTGTATGCAGAAAAACTTCGAAGACATTTTGTGGCTCGAAGAGATAGCCACTATGTAGAAGAGGATATTGTCTATCAATCGGCTTTAAAATTTCCTGACTTCTCCCGTTGCTCACTGAAATTCATTGACAACTTTTGGAAATGGTTTGTGGAAAAACAGATGGAAAGAACAGAATCATAATTTTAGATCAGAACGTTGTATTTTGTCCTGGTTGTTATTTTCATAACGGTTTCTTGAACAGTTCTGGAAGAATTTTGATGAAATTTTCTGGAATTGTCGCACGAGTGAATTGGTAAAGAGGTTTACTTTAGGTTCTCTGATTAGGAAATTGACTGATGATTGATTTAAAAAAAAAAAGATCTCTGTGTCTGTTTGAATTAAAGTTGACTGAAACGTGTCCAGATGTTGGAGGCTGTATTTTAGATTTTGTTTTATTTTAATGAAGAGTTATTTTCCAAAAATGAAATTTCTTCTCACTAAGATCGTAGCAGTACAGTGTCCAGGGAGAACTTAATGCAAAGGCAAACTAAAAGACCGCTCTGCGTTTAGTGGGTCCCAGAAGCCCTCAATGAGCAGGGGACAGATGATGATGAATGCGGGGAAGGCCATTATAAAATTCTTCTTTAGGCCCCATTAAGATCTTTTTTTTTTATTGCAGCCCAATTTGTAATGCATTTTTTGAATTGATGCATTTTAGAGGCACTTTTGATCATACCTCTTGCTGCAATGCACGATTGAAGAGGATATACACACAAACAAATTCAAATACATGATAGAGAGATAGATAGATAGACGGATAGAAATCAGATGATCATTATTAGGATAAGCGCAAACACAGAAGCCACATCATATATACACACACACACACACACACACACACATATATATATATATATATATATACACACACCCACACACACACACATATATATATATATATATATATATATATATATATATATATATATATATATATAGTACATGTGGTACAAATCAGGCTAGCAATATAACATAATATAATAATATATCAATAATATAAAGCCACTTCTGAAATGTAATGGATTTATTTCATAGAGTGCTCGATACATACAACATTTTACTCATGGAGTTGTGTTGTTTTAGAGTAGAGCTGGAAATAAATAGTGAGTCGTGGATTCGCAACACAAACTAGCACATGTTTCTGTCCTCTTTGGGCCTTTTCAGGCGAATGATTGTCTATATTTTTGGGGGTCTATTTATTGGGAATTTGCTGAGAATGTTTTGAGTGTGGTAGTGGGTGGTATGGGGAGATTCATGTTGTCAAAGGGGTGTGAACTCCATATAGGGGTCATTCCTGCAAGGAGGCTTAGTAGTGGTCTGGGAGTAATTTCTATCTTGACCTAGGTATCTTGGCATTGGGTTTTATTGCCCCTGTTGGTATCTTCTGTTGCTCTAGTGGATAGTATTAATCTTGATGTTTAATTTATAAAGTGTTTGGGTATGTTCGAAGGTAAAAGATGGTGATGGGAAGTTTTTGGGATGATGGACATGGGGATGAATTGTCTACTTTACTTTTTGATTTATTGGTGTTGTTTCATGTGAAATTTAGAGCGGTGCGTATATATTAATGAAAGACCATAAACCAGATTTCAATAATCAACCCACGACTAGGCTCATTAACGCAAAAAAAACCCCGCAGATAGATCGAATAAGTGAAGATATATTAGAAAAAACCAACAATTGTATAAAAAATCAACTAGAGTTTAATCAGTGGATAGGAACAAACGATGCCATCACTTGGTTTAACAATATAAGAAACAAAAAAATGTGCAGCTTCATACTGTTCGACATTATGAATTTTTACCCACCCATATCTAAAGGCATATTCGAGGAGGCCATGGAATTTGCTAAGACCTACACTAACATCAGCAGCAGGGACATTTAAATCATCACACACTGCAGACGTACGGTATTGTTCCACAGTCAACAACAATGGACAAGAAAACCGACGTCTGGGGATTCGATGTCTCCATGGACAGCCTCGATTCAGCCAAGATGTCGGACCTTATAGGTCTGTACATTTTATATAACCTGACACACAAATTAGACACTAAGAACATCGGATTGTACCCAGATGATGAACTACTAATAGTAGAAAACTGTAACGCACAAAAGTGTTAAAACATCAAAAAATATTTCATAAAAGAAATGAAAAAAATGAATTTCAAAGTCGAAATTAAAGCTAATCTGAAAACTGTTGATTTTTTAGATATCACATTTAACCTAGACAACAATACATACGAACCATACAGAAAAGAAAACTCTATCATTAAGTATATCAGCACTAGTTCCAACCATCCGAACGCAATGATATAAAAAATCCAAAAATCCTTAGAGACCAGATTAACTTACAATTTTCCTGATCAAACAATATTCAATAAAGTTGATAGTGAGGAGGTTTATGAATTAGAGATCTCTGTGATGTTCCACATCAAAAGTATAACCCCCAAAAGCACATACACACACAGCATATACCACTGAAGATGAGAATAACTCCCGTAACATGTCTAGACCATTAACAAAAAACATTTTCGGATAAATAAATCTAACTTCAAAACACTTTACTCCCCGGTCTCTCTCACTCTCTAAAGTTCTTAATATATATATATATATATATATATATATATATATATATATATATATATATATATATATATATATATATATATATATATATATATATATGCATGCGTGCGTGCGTGCGCGTGTGCGCGTGTGTGTGTATAACAATGTGAGATATATTCCCAAAACAAATTTCTTTCGTATTTCCTTAAACATATATATATATATATATAACAGCAATACTAAATGAATATCTACTGATTCATTAGTATATATTCATTTAATTTGACACATTGTAATTCCTCTATCTTGGAGCAATCAATACAATTATGTAGAGCAATCATATTATCATCAGGATTAAATTGGCTTATTACAGAATGAGTACAATCTTTTTCACTCAGACAAGAGTTTCTACTGGACACCAGATTATGATTTTTTTTTCCAAAGTAATAATAAAAAGGGATTTAAAATCACAACCGTTCTGTTAGCGATTTGGAGAAAAGGTTAGACAATAATTTTTGTGCGTCTTCATTTATCTCCCTTACATTATTGGAGAAGTGAAAGGGGAGACAATTTATTTTACCGCTT
Organism: Thysanoteuthis rhombus; assembly: GCA_963457665.1. NCBI lineage: Eukaryota > Metazoa > Mollusca > Cephalopoda > Oegopsida > Thysanoteuthidae > Thysanoteuthis > Thysanoteuthis major. The sequence continues at coordinate 3,239,264 of OY735212.1, read as the reverse complement.
ACCATTTAAAACGTATTTACCTCACCGACATGTTAATGGTGGGCGTGTCCTGTTGTTACTGTTTTCATTACTTCTGCTGTTAAACTTCTATCGTTGTTTTTGTTTACTTACTTAGAATACAATAATTTTTGTATTAGATTAAACTAATTTACTTACCTTTGAAAATTTGGGTTTTATAGGGGTTTTGTTCTGAAGCAAGTGATTTTTTTAAAGAATAATGTATGAAGATTTTCCGAACATTTTTCGCTACGTTCATTGTGTAAGCGAGATTGGGTTGCCAGATTCGGCTACAAGAAGCTAATTCAGCGACTTTTGAATAGTGTTAGCAATTTATTTTTTTTCAATCCTTAAAAACATTTTCTGTTATTTTATTTTACCTCGAAAACAAATAAGAATTAATCTAAAAAAGAAAATGCTGGGGGGGGGGGTGAATTTTTTTATTACGCATATTAAACAAAACTCTGTTAACAGTTGGACTAAGTTTTTTTCCACCAAAACAAGAATAATTCAATCGATCTATCTTTAGAAATACTATGAAACATTATTCATGATCTTTTAAGGACATCATAAATCGGATTTTACGCCAATGGAAATCCCTGGATTTTAACTAAAAACAAGATCTAACATTTAAAAACAAGCATTCTAAGATTATTTACGATGGTACTATATAATATTAGATCATTTCTTTTCTTGAATAAAATAGTTCTTTTAGAGGATTTATTTATCTTTTCGATTTCAGAGGAATTCAATCCTTTGCACTTCAGAAACATCCATATTTTTTCTGAATCGAGTAAAATAAAATAATGTTTTACAATGTCCTACAATGTGTTATGCTAAACTAGTTTCTTAATTTTGTATCCTTTTACAGAAGTATGGGCGGGAGTTTGGCCTTCTTGACCCCGTATAAAAAAAGAGCATTTCTAAAATGAAGAGAAATAAGGCAATTCTTACAATGTAAAATCAAAGGGAAGATAATTCATATAAAACTGCCTTTCTATCTGCTTTTTCGTAAAAGTGGCGGAAACTGAGTCCCCCAGTTTAACATTATTGTAGTTACATGGTAGTGAGGTAGTCTTACATCGTCCCTTTTAGTGACGATATCCTTACTAGTTATAATCTTGTTTATGTTGATTTCTCTGGAAAATTGAAACTTTCTTGTATCGATAAACCTCGGCACCCCAATACCTTGAAGGTGGTTGTTGATTAGTTGAAGCTGAATTTCGATCACTGTACCCTGATGAGACAAAGTATTATGAGCATTGACATGTGTCAAGAACAAAAACTAGTGTCTTGTAATACCTGCATGTGTCAGGTTCTAAAAGGTACACGCAAGTTAGTCGATTTCGAATTTTTTTTATATGGATGTGTTGAATGCCACAATAATGGACACGAAGAAAGATTAGAGGGACTTTGATTCTGGAGACTAAGTCAGAATATTTACCAAATGGCACGGTATATGGCGTTCTCTCGTTCGTTTGTGGCGAGGAACTATTGGCAGCGTTCTGCGGTGGAAAATCACCAACTACCAACAAGGTATTGGGGCGCCAAAACTTATCGATACCCTAATATACACACGCACACACAGACACGCATACACGCTTACACACACACACACACACACACACACATATATATATGTATATATATATATATATATATATATATATGAAAACAAATGATATGTATTAAATGTATTACTCAAAGGTAAAATGAATCGCCTTCACTTTTGATCCCTTGGAAGAGGGAAAAGATAGGGTTCATTCTACTAAAAATTTTTAAAGTGTCATTTTTACCATTAAAAGAGGAAAAAGTTTCCCTTCAATTTTGACCCATTGAAGAATCCTGTATTAACATAAAAGATATAACGTCTAAAAATGTCTCTTTTTTTTATAGGAATTACCGTTTGAGAAATAAAGCCTAACTTCAGGTTACGCAGGTCTTGTGGTTTGCTGCTATTAACAAGAAAGTAGTAAGACATTTCGTAATAATTCAATTCTCTAATCTGTTGAATATCCCGCCCACCTACTAAAGCCTGCCAAACTGGTTATACATCTTACAACGTCTAAAGAATTGAGGTTCTAGCTTAGGACCCTAGATACCTTCGTCGACGAGTGTGAGGATGATGCTCTTGACCTTGATCAGTTCAGAACTTTAATCAACTCCCTTTCTTTCGAGGTTTACGACTATGTAGTGATATGTCCCACATACGACTCAGTTATTGAGCTTCTGACAAGATTAGGCACCAAAATTGAATCTTTTCCTGCAGGAACTGTTAGAGAAATAAAGCCCAAGATTAGGTTACTCAAGTCTTATGCTTTATATCTACTAATAAGAAACAGAGTCAATCGTTTCGTTACATTTATATTGAACGGAAAGTAAGGGTACAATTGATAGTTAAAATGTACTGTAAAGCTGTTCCCTGGGTCCATAGAGTATAAAAGTCAAATTTGGATGGACCACGCCTATGTTTCGATAGTTTCTATAGCATGACATGCAAACTGACAGACAAACAATGCAACACTTCCCACTTCTACATATAGATTTAAACTATTTGACAGGCTAAATCGTTTTAATGGTTTATTTCTCCAATCTTATCTTGGGGGAATTTTGTCAGATGTTGATTCCATCGTGGTTCGTTGGTTGCGTTGCATTCTGGGATGTTGTGAACGCGTTGCGAAATTAATGAATGATAATTTTAGAATAAGAAATTAGGTTTATGCATACACTATCTATGAAATAATTATTATCTTAGTCCGAGTGATTTTTTACCACAGTATTGCATGTTCAATGCACATCACATAACTACTTGAATGATGAATGTTTTGAAATTAAAAAAAAATACTTAAATTAAAGTTTTCTACTAAATGTTTGTAAGAAATTGTGCAATTTTTTCTTCAACGGTGACCCATTTTGATGGGATCAGATCCTTTGCAATCCCCCATTCGTTGCTATACAAACCATAGGCGCTAGGAATATAGATGGTTAGTTTTTTTTGCCGTAAATCAACACTAACTGAACATAGAAACAAATAAGTACCAAAGAATTGAACAAAATTGCAACACATTTATAATCTATGAACAAGAACAAAATTTGTTAAAAGTAGGAAAAGAAAATTCATTCTTGAAAAGTTATTGAATAAGATTGAATTATTTAACAATGAGATCTCTCCATGGCCCCCAGTCTGGTTAGAAAGGAAAAAGCCGAAAACTGGAATTCCCTTCAGTTGACAGACCTTCCACAGCTGTTGTGAAAGACTTGGTCGATATATATATATATATATATATATATATACATATATATATATATATATATATATATATACATATATATATATATATATATATATATATATATATATATATATATATATATATATATATATATATATATATATATGCACGCCTGTGCGTTTGTGTACATATGAGTTTTGAATGAATGTCGTTTGTTGTTTGTTTTTGTATGTCTCTTCAATTTTTGGATATCATACATTCAAGTGACGTAAATTAACCATTTATTTTAGGGGTAACGTAATTTTTTTCTCCATTTTAGTGCAGTTTAATACATGAAAAATTCTCTTTCAGAATTTCAGTGGAAAAACTACCATAACAATAATGAAAATTTAGCTGCTTTCATTTGTTCCGTAATTGACTTATATAATGACCTTAACTGTGGCCCTAATCCTTAGCCTGACCCTGAACAGAAACCTTAACTGAACTTGAATTCAATAGAATACAGATTTACATGGATAATTTTTCTGCTTTCATTTGCTCTGTGATTGATTTATATCCTTCGTGGTTAAATGTATTGAAACGTCTGTGTTTTAATGTTAGGGAACACAAAAAAGTTTATACCGTTTCAATGTATCAACTGCACTCAGTTTATGCCACTTCAATATATAAGTGTCTCATATCTTTCCGAGTCGGATGAGTGGTTCACTTGTGATGGAGATCAAGGGGTGGATCCCACATTGCTAGAATCTATACCTTTTCACTTCAGGGCTGCTAGAGCTTATCTATTTTTTTCCACAAGGCAGGGCAGTTGAGTGAAAGCCTTGACTGATACTGAGTCGCAACTTAATAAGAATTCACACCGTTCTTTTTTTTCTTTAGGGGTAAGATTCGGACCTGGGCTCCAGACTGCTATACCGTCAGGTCGGTATCCCGAAAGAAAGTAGGCCTCTATAGCTAGCGCACAACTGCTACGTTGGAGCATCTGGAATCTCTGTTTAAAGCTGCAGGTAGCTGTATTATCTGGTCTATATGTGTTCAAAAATATACAGAACCGTCCTATCCGGGGGTTCTCTGGTTAAAGCTGTTGACTGCCTCAAAGTTTTGATCCTCCTCTCCAGGGACAGTAGAACTCTAAAGCCTGCTTGTCATCTAAAAACTGCAGACCGTTCACGTCCTGTTGTACAAACACAGGCCAGTCTTGCTGACTGAAAACCTTGCAGTAGACTCCCATAGCTAGATCACATTTGTTAAGATATTCCTGTCAACGCTACGACCGTGTCACGTTAGTAGACAAAAGGTAGCTAACCATTGATTAAAAGGGTGGGTTTGGCTCTTGGCGAGCTGGCCTCACCTTTGAAATCTATTTCTCTGTCTGAAAGAATATTCTGCACGTAGGCACCACTAAGGCTATGGATATCACCTACAATTTATCAATATATATATATATATATATATATATATATATATATATATATATATATATATATATATATATATATATATATATATATTGTCTAGAAAGCTTTTCAGCTTTAAACACTGAACACACTGAAAAAAAATTGTGTCACTTCAGTCACTCATTTCCCAACATCTGTTTATATAAGTCATGTAATTTTCTTCAGTGTTCTCTTCTGATTCACAGATACTTTGTTATCATGGTAAAATGAGTAATTTTTCTCTTGTTGGGATCATCAGTTGTTTACCATGTAACCATTTCGGGAGATTTAATTATATATATATATGTATAAGGTTCAATCAAAAAGTCCGTAGGCTTGTCGATGGTTTTTGATTTACCCTTATGAAACACTGTATTGACCATTATGGAAAGAGAGTACCCCATATACCGCACCGACCTGGAAATGTTTTGAAATGATGTTCAAAATCGAAGCCCCTGAAATCTTTCTTTTTGTTCATAACTGTAGCATTTAACAGCCTCAGTTTCGCATATGATCTCTGAGATTCCACGTTGTGAGTTGTAATGTCGATCAGTTGTTTGACATTCCTGCAATATGACCATTTCATTGCTATTTGACTTTCTTAATGGGTTCTTTAATAACCCTAACTCCTGTTTTTCTCTCTAATATACTGCGCTGTTTTGTGATCTCTCGATGTGATGATCCTCTCATGTCCACGTTGTATGGTTCTCAGTTTGATGGTCAAATCTTTTCGTTAGGTCCCATGTTTCAGTTCCATAAGTGACCATCGGGAAAATACATTGGTTGCAGATCCTTCTTTTCAAAACTATTGAAAAAGCTCTCAGTACAGGAAAACGAAGATAACCAGTGCATGCAACGAAAATCAAGACCTAACAACGGATAAGGACCAAATTGTCGAAGGCGTCCACGAATTCTACAAAAACCTCAATTCTTCCAAACGTGGGACATGAGAAAGCAAATGGATTATACGATTTATGAGAAACCAGTTTGAAGAATTTCCAGTTACAAGCCATCAAACAAACAAAAAAAGAAACAAACCCCAGACCAGATAACACCACCATCGACCTACTCAAAAAAGCTTGTAAAGTCATCACCAAGAAACTAATCATCCCATTCAACTTATGCCAGGCAGAGTGAAGATTGGGACGCTGCAATCATAATGTTCTTACTTGAGAAAAGGAACCTGGATGAATCTTAACAACAACAGGCCAATAGGTCTACTCGACTGCAACAAAAACTTTTTTTTACCCAAGTGATGAACAACCGGATCACCAAAACGCTAGATAAAAACAACCACGAGAATAGGCAGGCTCCACAGGGAAGCCACTCAACCATTGACCATCACAATTCAGGAAATTAATAAAAAGGGGAAGCAGCAGAATATAAAATGCCACTCCTTAGATTATGTCAGAGTCTTGCAAAATACATACCAACACAGCAATTCATTTATTACACGTAAAAACTTTGAGCCCTTTCAGCTCTAAAAGGGAGTATGAAAAGGAGACACCAGGGCAAACAAACTCTTTACAGCCTGCCTCGAGATGATCATCGGAAACTTAGACTCGGAAAATGAAGGAATAAGAATAGACGGCAAATACAAAGTAAGCTTAGATTTGTTGACGACATTGTCCTTTTTGCAAAAATATCCATCATGGTCTTCAAATATTGATTGAAGAAGAGAACAAGGAAGTTGATACAAACATGAACTTCAGTGAAACAAACTTCATGTACAAGGACAAAAACACAAAAATCAAAAAAGAAAACGTAGACCTGAAAAAGTAGATCACTTCATCTACCCCGAATAGCAAATCTCTAGGACCCCCCCCCCCAAGAAGTCAAGTGAAGAATCACTCTAGAATGGTAAGCTTTCAGAAGTGCATGCTCAACCTCTACGAGCAAAAAAATCCAAAAAGTATTGCAAAATTTTCCGAACCTTGCATTTTTATGGAATTTCTATTTATGGCAAAATTTTCAGATCCCGAAAATTCGTCTGGCAAAGGGAGTATTAGTAAAAAGACAACACCAACAGATTGACATCGTTTGTAAACAGATATTAAACCTTTTCCGAATTGATCAAAATTGAGATTTTATACAATAGCCACGAGTTTCGAAATATGAAACTTGAAGTGTATTTAAAGAGAATGTAGATACGTTTCCTCACTGAGACAAAACTAACTAATTTCGAAATACCCTCACACCGAGCAAAATGAAATTAGAAAGAAATCGAATCAAATGCATTTTGGTCGAAATCTGTTTGAGCGTCTTAACTCAGTGCGACGTCCAAGCGTTCCATATAAATTCAAGAACGTAAACGACGTAAAGGCACACTATTTTTTTTCAGATTAGCTTCATCACTTTTAACATCGCCTTGAAATATGTTACGTCATTTTTGTATCTGCCACTAACCTGCATGTATTGTGTTATTGACACCTCTTTCGTTCATAATTAAATACGTATCGTTTTATTTCTGTCTCGTTTGTATTTTTCTTTCATGATACATGTCTACTATTCGAAAGACACAAAGGACATTACATGACTAGATGATTATTAAATTTCTCTCCAAACATTGTCTTTCTTACAATAGTGACCTCATCCTATTCAGTTTCTACCAAGAGATATTTCGCTGCAAAATTCATCTTCCAAACAAACCATTGAGAACAATTTGTATTCTCAACAAATTTCTGTTCCAACATACAAAGAAACGTCCATGCCATCATAATATACTTGTAAGTACAGTACATCATACACACTATGCCTTGTTGCAGAGGAAGTAGATATTGACATTATGATTTCAAATTTCAACAGAGCAGTGAAAGATATTAGTTTGAAATATGAGAAAGAAAATATTTTTGGATGGAAAAACTTGTTACTTGAAGAGAAAAACTAAACCAAACCCAAGCAAAGATCATATATTTAGACCTGATCGCAAAAATTCTCAATTTGAAATAGGTTGGGCATAATCTCTCCATCTGGACAGGATTTACTGTCAGTTCTGCGCAGTCCTAAATATGACTGACAGAAAGTTACGGTCCAGTTTAGTATTATATTTACAATGTAAAGGCTTTAAAATATTTGTTTTGGTGACAGTCAAATTTCTGGAAGAAGATTCCATTTTTTAGAATGTTTCGTTAAGTAAAAAGAAAAAAAAAACAACGTAGATTTCAAATCACTTTGCTTAACCAAATCGTAACCAATTTCCACCAAGAATTGAGCAAAAGAATTGACACAGCTCTTCCTATAATTATAAGAATATGTGATGGTGAGTGTGTGTATGTAAGAGAGAGAAAGAGAGAAGAATAACGGTTAAATTCTGTCGTTGTCGTTATTCATTTGATTGAAAGCTTCACGATATCACACACACATACACACATTCACATAGGTAAATATACGAGAGAGAAAAAACAACAAACTTTGTTATTGGTGTAATTCGTTTTATTCAAATCTTTGAGTCAGAAACATTGAAATAATGTGGTTTATATCTTGCACAATGCTGTTTTACCCTTGTTCAGCAATACCCTATCACATTGGTCCCGAACGGCCGTGCAGCCGGGAACATCGACTTTACCACCGAAATAACCAAATCTGTTGAATGAAAAAAAAAATTCAGAAAATGAGAATTAGTTGATTTTGGTCACAAAACAGTTTTACGTGTTACAAAAGACTGAATATAACTCGACAAGAAGTCTTTTTTAAAAATACTATTTTTTGAAGTATTTAATGTTTCTATACGGGATATGGTTTGTGCAATGAGAGAAAGAATGGACGAAAGAAAGAAAGAAATAGAAGAAGGAAAATAGAAGGGACAAAAGGGAACATAAGGAAAAAGGGAAGAGAGGAAGAAAGAAAGAGAGAAAGAAAGGAGGAGAGAAAGAAAGAGAAAGAGAGGGAGGGAAGGAGAGAGAGAGAGAGAGGAGAAGGGAAGGAGAGAGAGGAAAAGGAAGAAAGATTTTTAAAAAATATTGACAAAAAAAAATATAAGACAAGCCTGGCTGCGACAGAGTCAAACTCCATCCTCCTTCTATTCCAGAGGGAGATAATTACTGCAACTTTTTTAGTGAGAGCAAATAAATAAATATATAAATAAATAGTATAAATGCATTTATTGGCATTAAATAGGCCTTGCAAATTTCTATCATAAATTGTCGTTGTAAGAGTCGTCACTTTGACCCGGTCGGTAAGAGATCCGCTCAGTCGTGGTTTCACGGTAGGATTATGTAGTTTTTATATATTGGTCTGGTTTACCATGACGTGACAATCACACAGCAAGTAGTTTATATCTCTGAATTAGGTGAAGATTATTCTTGCTCTTGTTGTTACGGAAGAAAAGCAAAGTCAACTCCAGCCCCCTATTTGGACTGGAATTTTGACAAAGAAGAGAAAGAGAATAAAGATGAGAGATATGAGAGAAATAAGATTTGATTTTTATTTCCATATTTTTAGGTTCTTGTCATAATATTTGTAGTTTGTTATTTGGTATTGTCAATATCATAAGGTATTTTATATCGATGTTATTTTATACAACACATCATTTTTTCAACTTACGTTGGTTACCCCCCAAAACATTTGAAGATGAAGGATCAGTAAGTATTACAACGGATGTGACTCGTTATTCGCCTCATTTCTGTTGAATGTTTACCCAAGTGAATATTAAATCTGTGAATATGAAATTATGTCGGATTAAATTGCAGACTGCATTCAAACCACCTTATAATACTTAAGAAGACTAATTAAACAGAAAAAAAAATTAGAGCCAGTTTTTTTTATCTTTATATTGAACCGAAGAATTTGACAAAATATTTCACGATCCCTAACCTTAGACTGAATCGTCCTTTAAATAAGAAATCCAGGGGGAGATTTGTAGCATTTTAAGTTCCTTCTTTTTTTTTTCAAATTAAAAAAGCGGGTATCTATTTACAGCATGTTTATATTGCTGAAGTGAGCCCCGGTTTATATTTCTAGTGGAAAATGTTGTGAGGTCATATTAGAACATTCTGTCCACATTTATTCTCTGTAAGATTTGTTTCACATGATTATATTTTCTGGCAATACTATCCATTTGTTGTTTTTTTAAAAACTTTTACTGGTTAATCATTTCTCCATAACCAAAAATTTGGAGGGGGTTGAGTTTTATTCACGATGTAACAATACTGCTACATGCTTCACTTCATTTATAAATCATTTTTCTTTAACACCAAATGAAGAATTGATATTTTTTCATCTTCAAGATTCAAAATCAAGATGGGGGATTCTTTTCAATTTCAAGTGCCAAAATCTAGGGGGTGTTTTATTGATCAAAATCGAGGGAAATATTTTTTCTCTTTTAGAATTCTGAATCTTGGGTGAACGTTTTATTTCTCCTTTCAGGGGTCGAATTTGAGCTGAAACTTTTTTACTTTCGGGGGCCGATAGCGAGGAGTGATAGTTTTGTTATATTTGCAGTTTTTTCCGTAGGCAAAGCCGAGTATCATTTGTAGTATATCATGTAACGATTGATCGTCTGTATAATATATTATTTAATTATAAACTGTTTTATGGATCCGATTTCAGTTTGAGGGTGTGTATGTCACTGTAACAAAGCAAAATTGACTCATCGTAGCGAGAGCTTTGTTCGTGCTATTCTGTTCAAAAGCTGTATTCTGAAAAATAGAGCTATTTCCAGTTCTGTTTACGACTTTAGAGTGTACTATGGAGTCTTTGTGTTGCCAACAACGATAATAATTACCAAATCTCTACGTATTATAATCATCCAATTTCTGGGTTTGTGAACGTAAGACAGCAAAAAAGATGCACAATTGCAACAGTTTCGACTTTCACTGTTTTGCAAGAACGTTTGTTTTAATATAAGGTCAGTTGGATCCCAACTGAACGACGCAGATATGTAGTCTTGTGCCACCCTTAGCCCTCAGAATATTGCAAGTGTAGTCTCAATTTTGAATACTAATTGAAACTCCACGGGCAGATTTTCAGGAGGTCTCAGTAGGACCTTTGTTCCCAATAAAAGTTATAAGCTTTTTTTTTAAAGGTATGTAAATTGTATACCCTTGGTTACAATACACCGTTCATTGTTATCGGTATTAAGCGACCAAAATGTCTAAAAAAAAAAAAAATTGAAAATTACCGAATAAATACTGCTAGTGCAATGAGCTCGATCTTCATGAGTGCCTTGAAATTGTGATTTTGTGATAGCCTAAGCTAAGCTTACAATAGGCGCTTGTTTTTGGGCTAAACAAGGTGGAATCTCATGCCATTCTTCACTATTGGAATTATGATTAATTCCAAGGCTCACTCATTATTCAGTGTTTAGTCAATTCATTGACTGAATTTTGAATACTAGCTGAAAACCCGCCCTACGGGCAGAATTTTAAGGTAGTTCCCGCGGTAGGCCTAAATGGGCTCTTCTCAGGGATAACCAGTCTTGTTATTTACTGTTATTGTTATTACACAACCAAAATAAAATAACTTCAAAATAACATGATAAATATAACAAAAGCAGTGAGTTCGATTCTTACAAGTCTGCAAGTGAAATTTGAATTTCGAATTTGTCGTACTCACCCACAACATTCCAGTTCACCGTTACAGGTACATTTCTGGCATCTGTCGGCATCGATCCATTTACTCCCCTTCATGAATCTTATTCCACGGTATTCACAATAAATGGAAAGCTTAGGGGACCCTAAAAACAATGAAAATGAAGCAGGTCTGGTTAGTCACTCTACAGAAACTGTCACGTGGCCAACGTTTTTTGGTAGCATGCTGTGTTGGGAGAGATCAATGAAAAACTAGGCAAACGGATGATCAATAAATAAGTAGCTTCTTTCACCTTTTGCTGGGCGGTGATCACTGAAAAGAACCCTAAAATTCTCAAGAAACAAGCATGAATCCGACTGGATACTAACAGAGGGTCAATTTAGCACGGAATTATGTTTTGAATTAAAGAGAACTTACTAAAAGCTTATTGGGAGGACTTTTTTCTAGACAAAATAAGTATATATTTACTTTTCCTGCCTTTAGCTCTGTTGTTACAGCCGTACGTGCGATGCATACGCAGATAGTCAACCAGACAGATCATTCTAAAAACTGAAGAAACCTATGTTGCCAGTTGTGTTGACAGTTTTCGTTAACTGTTTCTAATAGTAATAGTTGCAGTGATACATACATCCGTGATACATACATCCATACATAGCCAGCCACCCAGGCAGGTTCACTGAGAAACTGAAGAAACCTTTTTTTTGCTGACACTTATACTAAAGTAAAGAAAAATGACAGCATTCAATTTTCAGGAACTGGATAGAATCTGGATTTCGATTACATGGAGATATAGGTAGATAAAATCAATAAGTCCGTAGCCCAATGATGAAAAAAGAAAAACCCAAACATTTATTTTACATAATAAATACTTATCTTAACATAATCTCCTTACTTGTAAATGCCCTCAGCATAAGGCTTCTTCATTGATTACATAAATTGAACATTATACAGAGAAAATTTCTGTTAAAAATTCAAAAAACAACTATCAAACTACAGACTTGATCCATCATCGTGTGTATATTCCATATATATATATATAATGTAGAATAGCTTAATCGGGGAAACAAAAAGGCCAAAAATAACCATAACATTTATTTTTCCATTTATTGATAAGCATTAATTGTAAGATAGTTAAAACTATTTCAGGTTTACATATCATTGCAATGGAAAAAAATATCAGCGTTATCGCCTCCGTGTGGGGAAAAACAATGCTGTCAGAAAAAAAGGAAAACCTCGAGAGAGACAATTTCAGCCATTACAAATAATCACCGAATCGTCACCTGAAATCAGAAGTTAAATACCCTTAAATCCAAACAGATGACAGAACAACGTCAACAAACTAAATGAACAAGATTCAAGATTTCTATTGAAATTTCACGTGAGTTAGATTTGCTGGTGTCGAGGCACATTGTTTTGCATCGACTGGTGAGAGGTGGATTGAAATCTCAGACTGTTACAATTGAACCTCTTTTCATTCGTAAGAACCAGGAAGTACATCTTCAGTATTCACTACAGAACATGTTCTTTGAAGTCCTGAAGAATGGACCCAGGTTCACTTTAGTGATGAATATCCAGCTGACGCTAAGAAGACTATAAAACGTAGAATAGGCGAGAGGCTGGCACCACGGTTTATTAAGGCAAGTCTGACGTTTGGAGGTGGCAGTGTGAGGGTTTTGGGCATCATCTCTGCAGTTGGAGTTAGCCGTATGGTTAGTCTGCTAGACTAGGTAAACGCTAAAGTATGTATAGAATTGCTTTGGCATCATGTCGTTCAATACCTCTGATCAGATGAGAATCAGCCGCAGATCTTCATGCTGGATAATGCACCTTGTCACAGAGCCAAGAAAGTTAAGGACTTCATGAACTAGGAAGGTCTTTCAATTATAACTTGATCTGCCAAAAGCCCTGACCACAATCGAGTAGAAAATGTATGTTGATAAGAGAGTCTGTCCTACGATTGAATAAAAAAAAACTTTCAATCTTTGGGGCAGATAGAAACTGAATGGAAATCAGTCCACTAGATCAGTGCTGAATTTGGCAAAAAATTAATTCATGTGGAAACAGATGCTCGCAAGTAAAAATGAATGAGAAGCACCACACTCCATACAAATTTCAGAATGAAGCACAATTCTTTATGATAGTATTTAAATGATTCTATAATTTTTTTCCTCAACTTGTTTGTTGCGCAAATATAAGTTTTTGGTTAATATTCATGTTTTTCCTTCCTTGATTAGACCATATCCTTCACAGTATATAGCCATATAGTCCAATATTAAGCAATAAAAAAAAACAGTTTAGTTTATTCCAATCATTAATAAAAATGAATTAACTGCTAATGTTGTGATCATCCCTTTGTTTGCAACTATATACATAGTCTAAAAAGCTTTACAGCTTTAAACACTAAACATTAGGAGATTTTTTTGAAAAAATATATTTATGTGACTTCAGTCACTTATTTTCCAAGATCTATCAATGAAATTTATGTAATTTCTTCCGTTTCTTCAACTGTTTTACATATATTTTGTTATCATTGTATAATGTATCAATTGTCTCTTGTTGGGATTATCTGTTGTTTACCATGTAACCGTTTCGGGGATTTAAAAGACAGAGTAATTATATCAACACAATACTCCGGCAGTGTTGATCAAACGTCCCACTTTCACCTATGTTTTTCTGTGTAACTTATATCATACATGTACTTTGTCATTTTATGTAGGGTATTATGTGTATTACGGAATATGGTTTGATGGTGTTCACTTGAGAGTTCCAGTTGAACCTATCTGGACTGTAGGGGACTAAAAGACCGGGGTGATTCGGTGTTTTATCATATAAAATCCCGCTCGTGACATGAAGAATGTACTCGATGGGTCATTGTAAATGCAAAGGTCACATTCTACACAAGCTCATTCAGTGGCGTTTTACTTCCAACTGAGTAACTCGTGATATTTCGTATTCTGCAATAAGAATATTGCCAGAATATATCGAAGTCGCTCAACAGGTTCTCTAGATATTCAAAATTGCTGGGATTCCAAAGCATGACCCTCTTCTGAATGAGCACATACGGATCACATTTATCCGCTTCCCCACGAGAGCAGGATGTGACACAAATCAGTTTATGGGATATATTTACGCACACTTGGAAAAAATGCCCCATTCCCTGCAACTATTGTCACAGAGACATTGCAGCATTCCATTTTAGAGCATTTTTGGGGTGCTGTTCAGGGCTTACTGGTCCCCGAGATTAAGCAAGGTAATTTCTAGAGGATACAGGATGAGTCCGAGTCATCTGCGTGTGCACAGATTCCAATCTCTTTGTATATATATATATATATGGCTGGCTGGATAAAATAATGCATATATATATATATATATATATATATATATATATATATATATATATATATATATATATATATATATATATATATTCTGGTAGGGGAGAGAGATATTTATGGAGTTCATTCTATTGATTGAGGAATTGATTCCTAGAATTGTCAAATAGATAACCAAATTGAATAAGAAATATCAGAACCAAAATGAGACTTCAATATGAAAATATACTTACACTTATGTAGAACCATTTTTGATGGACCTCGCATGCAAGAAGCCGAAGCATAGTTGACTGCAATGAAAAGAACAATACAGGCAAGGAAGATCTTCATAGTTGTCCTTTTCGGGAATTATTGGACGTGAATGAGGAAAGCTGGTAAAATTTGATATTTTTCCCTCTTTATATAGATCTACCCAAAATACGGTCTTGTGCTGAATTGCACTTGTCAAGGACATATTCGACAGCTGTGAAGTAATTTCATTGGTTGACAACTTTAGAAGAATGAAATATCAATCTTCACAATCTGCTGTCATCATCTTTTTCAAATTGTCCTCACTTTTCTTCTATTGATCAACTATTATCTTAACATTGATTATATTGGATATTGAATTAATGTCATGTTTTTGCATTATTGTTCCCGGTGTAGCAGACCAGATTAACCCGCCCACGAAACTATACCCAGGGTTAAAGTGAGTTAGTCTATTTTCTTCCCTGGGGTATGTTCTAGGCTACACTAGTTTATACCTCTGGGTATACTACTGGCTGGTCGATTTCACACCAACATGGGCCGGATTATAACCCAGAGTATAAAGTACCCTGACTCTATGAAGTCTGTGTGTATGCGTGGGTTAGTGGTATGTGGATGCATATATGACATATCTGAATGAGTACGTGTGTATTTAGGCTGCATGTGTGTACGTCGCACGTGTGTGTACATGGTATGTGTGTATGAAGGTGCGTCTGTCACGTGTGTACGTAAGTGTATGCATGCATGGTTTTGTATTTACCATGTATATATACGTGCATGCATTCGTTCACGTGACTATCTAGTATGTGTGTATGTGGTATTTGTATATGTATGTATGTCGTATGTGTGTATATATGTGTATGTTTTCTTTGTGTCTGCCAATGTGGCGTAAGTGTAAGTGTGTTTGGCTATGTGGTTTGTATGTGCATGTGTATGTACATGTTTGTACTGTCTTGTGATCTCTTCGTGTGAATTTGAGCGTGATTCTTTCATATGCACTTTGCATGGTTCTCAGTTTGCAGGGTAGTTTCTTGGTTAGATTCGCTGTATCGGCTCCGTAGATGACTATCAGGGGGAAAATTAGTTGTGTACTCTTCTTTTTAGGACTAATCTTCTTGTTTTTCGAGGTTGAACTTGATTTGCCGGAGGGTCACCGTCCTAGATTGATTCCTCGCTTGATTCCTATTCTTTTGAGGATTTCATGGAAATTTGTTGTCCGAGGTGGATGGAGTGTAGATATTGACCTCGAAACCAAGAGGTTTTCTTTTCTATCTTAAATTAACATTCTCAGCTACCTGTAAATATGTGCTGGTTGGGATAACAAAAACAACAAAAAAAAGAAATGGTTTGGGAAACTTTGACAAATTTGGTGTGTATGCGCGAGCGCGCGCGTGTGTGTGAGGAGGGTTGCAATGAACTGTTCTCGGTGCACAATGGACACCATTTGTTTCGCATAAACGTTGAGAGGGCCAGAGGTTGAGTTGAAAATGGACGAACTCCGAATGGTCACATTCGGAAGATGAAAATATCCACACGGAATAATAATGGGTTTGGAAGAGATTGAAAGGGCCGTCCGCTGAAAGAGAAGCTATCGACCAGAAGATATATATATATATATATATATATATATATATATATATATATATATATATATATATATATATATATGAACTGTAAAGAGTGAGACAGACTCGGGAGTAAAGTGTTTTGAGGTAAGGTTTATTTATCCGTAAATGTTAATGGTTCAGGCATGTTTTGGGATTTATTCCCATCTTCAGTGGTGTGTGCTGTGTGAGAATGTGTTTTTAGGGTTTAAAGTTTCCATGTGGAACCAGAGTACACTATCAGGAGCTATGCCTTGTGGGTAAAAGATTTTATAAAGGATGATGGAGGCATCCTGCTGTGTGAGAGAAAGTCCAGCCAGTGATGAAGTCTTTGGTTAAGCAGCAGCAGTTGGTCTTGGAGAGGGCAAAGTGTGTCAGGGTATGAGGGAAGTGATGTGGAGTTAGACTTTTGGGGTACGTTAGAGATAGTGTAAACGGAGGGGTGATGAGGTTATGGAACTACATAGGTATCAACCTTACAAGTTATCAAAAATGAATTGGCTATGATTTGGACAAGTGGTATAACTGGCTAAGGTGGAATTTTCCTATGGGTCTGAATGACTTTGAAGCTCCCTGTATTGAAAGTATCTGGGCGGGGGGGTAGATGTTGGTGTGAGGATATTGTTAGTAGGAGTTTTGTGAATCAGAGATCTGTGTGATTAGTATTATCAAGTTTAGTGTTTAATCCATAGGATACAGAGTTTTGAGTTTGTTGATCCACATATTCTGATATTTCTCTAGAACTTTAGTTATGTCAATTGGAGTATTTTTTCTGTTTTTTCTATAATAGTAAAACTAGCGTCTATGGCAAAATTATGGCCGGGTGTGCGAAAGCGTAGTTCTACGAGAAGTGGGCTGTGATTATTTTGTGACTTAATCCTGTGTCTGTAATTGTTGAGTCTAATATTAAATTGCCACTCGGACTTGCCTATGTATTTCAACTTACATCTAGTGCACTCTAGAAGGTATATAATGTTCTTACTACGGCAGTTGATGCTGTGATATATGTGGTAACTCTCTTTTGTGGTAGTACTTGTGAATGTGTTGGTGTATTTGAGATGGTTGCAACATAGACTATTTTTTATGTCGCAAGGTTTACTGAATTTAGTGGCTGTCGGGATATTTTTGTGTACGACTTCATTAGTAATGATATTGTTACTGCTAATTATGTCTGTGATGTTTTTTGGCCTGCTGTAAGTCGATGACATGTGGGCCTGTGAATGTTTCTCTGAGATCTGTTTTAATGGTGAGGATGTTCCATCTCCTATTGATGATGTGTGCTTAGGTTGGGAGTGTGTTGTTGAAGGTTTATATATATATATATATATATATATATATATATATATATATATATATATATATATATATATATTATGAATCATCACCACCCATGCATTCTGTTTTGAGGGTGATCAGTTAAAAAATTCGTGAAGAGGTGATCACTAAAAAGCATGTACAAAGTAGATTTCAATTTTGCATAAACTTACATTGCACGTCGAAACCCTAGGAAGGGTATTTCAAAACTAAAAAAGAATCTAAATATATATATATATATATATATATATATATATATATATATATATATATATATATATATATAAATTCAGTTATACTGATTCAGTTATTTGCTGAATTTTGATCTTGAAATATTCACAGTAAAATATTAGATCTTTATAATTTATGTCGAAACGTTGGATTGTGTGGATTAGCATTAATTAGAGAACTATCATGAAAATAAATTTGTCGTGTAAAACAATTGCTTCTTTCACTTTTTATTATCAGACGATGGAATGCACTAAATTGGAACTCCATAGATTATAGAGATCGAACATTTTACACTGATGAACCAAAAGATGATGACCGTGGTTAGCTCAGCTGCTTATATATCTCTGTCCCTGACATGCACAATTGTGATAGGACAGTAGCACTAATTTTTGACTAATGTCGCTGGACATGATGTTACAGTTCACCAGTATACGATGGGAATTTCAGACTAAAATCCAACTTTCACAATGTATCAGTCTACAGACGTATTGATGTAGTCTCGTATACGTAAGCTGGATAGGACCATTAATCATCGGTCTCCAGAGTGAGTCAAAGGTTTCTCAAATATACGTGCTATCTGGGGCGTGTGACATCTGATCGATCCCCCACGTCTAAATGTACGCCAGGTCGATACTAATCATGTGAAAGCGTTGCAAGTTGAACGAGAGGGAGGATAAGGTTGAAAAAAATAACAATGTTTGGGTGCAAAGACTGTTGATAACCTTTTCAAGCTCAACGATTATTGCACGGATTGTGTTCGTAGATTATCGATTATTAACACATTGTGGGAAAGAAAATTCTGGCTCTGTTGTTTGGCGAAAACATATTCAGAAAATATTTAATCGGTTTCCGAATTAAACTAAAAAGGAAATAATCTTTGCTTAAACGGATGTAAAATGATGTCCATATGATGTGCTTGGCCATCATCATCATCATCATCATCACCTGTCTTCTAATATCCGTAGTTTGACATAGACCTTCCCCACGATTCGCCACACTTCTCTATCGTGGGCGTGGTTGTGCCAGTACTTTCTGAATTCGTCTAGTTCGTCTGTCCATCTAGTATTCTACTGGCCTCAGTTGAGCGGGGGTCCGCATAATTCTTCCATGTGCTTGTTACATTCTTCTCAGTTTGCAGGTTATTCTCTTGGTTAGATTCTATGTTTCAGCTCCATAGGTGACTATTGGGAGGATGTTTTATACTAATGTGAAATAAGCCAAGATTATCTAAATGAATCGCTTAAGAGAAATCATAATTCCCCAACTACTAAAAGTAGAAGAAGTTATTTTTAGTAGGGACTTTTTCCCATAGACATTCTGTTTTACACGATGAGGATAGAGTAAACAGATAAACAATAAAGAAATTGCCTGCAGAAGAGATCGAACCTGTGTCCACCTTAACGCAATGGCACATAATCTATCCCGTCTTGTTTATCTAGTCTATATCTACTCTTTTGTGTTAACGTCTTTGTAATTATGAGCAAGTTGAATTTGCTAATCATTGCTATTTGACAAGCGACCTTATCCAGTTTTTTCTTTTCATATGAATTCTTAATTTACTTATGTTTTCTCAACGTTTCTACTTTTGTCACATTTGAACACTGCAGTTCATTTTCGGGCTTTTTCGTTCGTTATTTTCATCTTTTTGCATTTTTGGAAGTTGCGCTTGCAAATCCAACGAGATTATTATAATACACAACAGGTGTCCGGTTCTTGCACAGATATGATTGCAACATGTTCGATTCAGCGTCTGGTAATCGATTTGAATAATTGAATCCGGAGTTTGAAATTTTATTACACCGGCAAGTAAATATACGATGTAGAAATAAGTCTGTAATGCACAACTAAACAAAACAGAGATAAAAATTACCACTACACATAGCAGTCATTGCAGAAGAATTTACAACAGGCCTCAAGATGGAAGAAACAGAAAACAGAACGAGACAATGAAGGAAGAAAGAAGGAAAACAAACAAACAAGAAACTCTTTCTTTTCAACAAAAGAAAATACAGAAAAAATGAAGAAAAGCGAAAGAACTAGAGACATTTTTTCTGTAGAAAAAAAATCATTTTTCCTAAAAGATATATTCTTTTTGGAGAAAAACTGTTTTTTTCCACGGACTAAAAAGGATTTGAATATTTTTTGTAGAAGGAAATGAGAACATTATTTCTTTTTCTTCCTTTGAGAAGAATCACGGCCATTTTCCCCATTATTTTCTCCCTTCTGGCTAAAGATTTTTCAATTAAAGCAACAAGCTGTGATCCTATTTGTTTTCTATATTTTATCAGCAGTATTTCTCAATTGATCAATATATATCCGTATGGACTGATTGATTTTTTTTCGGTACATTTCAAGTAGGTTGGTTGAAACAATGGAAAACCCAATATGTACCCGAATATTTTTTGACGGATACATCAATAAATATTGAATGCATTTTGCTTCATTTGCGGTGGTTTGCAGTTGGGTTCGAGTGAACAAATTGGTTAACAAGAAGTTTCGAGGCTTTATGTTTAAAATCCGTCGACTGAATGACACTGTATTGCTCAATTTGTGGGGCTGAATTTCAGAACCGCTCAGAAGTTAGCATCTTGAGATAGTCATGGTTTGCGAGACAGATATTGGCTTCTGCTTGTATTGGAATGAAGATCCATCGTTTTTGTAGTAAATACATTATGAAATATCCATTCTGTGTTGTGGGAAAAAAGTTAAAAAAAAAAAAAAAACAACGTTGTCAGGTATATAGTTATAAAGATCCAACGGTTGTTGTAAGGATAACAATCAAAAAGATCCTGTTATCAAAATTGATGTTGCTCACCAGATCTAGTATTTTGTCCAGAAGGAACTATTTTGGTTGAAGCATTGCTTGTTGCCTTTCTTTGAGAACTAACGCTGCACTCTATAAATCCACTATGTTCTTAATGTTCTTGTGCGAATGCGCCTTTTTCCAGTTTAATAAAACCTCAGATGTTTACAGTTGGACACTTTTTATTTATTTAACGGAAAATAATTGTTGGTACTAACATACGGCGGACTTTTACCATTTATTTATTTAATTCGAAAGTAGGGGTAGATTTTGTTGAAGTTAATGTCGCTAACCAGCTCAGGTAATTGTTTGCAAGGGACTATTTCATTTGAAGCACCACCCATTACCCAACTTTGAGGTCTGAACTCTATAAATTCACTATATGTTAACGTTCTAAGGCGATTGTATTTTTATAATTAAATAAAATAAATTAAATGAAATCTCAAAATGAGGTAAGTGTGTACAATTAGTCTCTCTGCGTTTGTATTTTTGGAGAATCGGGAAAGAAACTCCAAACCTTTGCTTTTGATGTATTTAAGAGTAATCATGTTCGATTAACTTTGCTTTCCTATGTTGCTGAAATTGCAACCAACAGTATTGCACACTATTTACCAGAAACAAAATGTTTATGTGAAAATATCACCTGAATTCATTTCGGCACTTCCAAATGAATAGTTACAAAGAAAGTTTCAGACGGAAAAAAGTGGTTTTACTTGGTGTAGTCCTCAACGGACAAAATTAAGAATTGGAGGTCTGATTCAAGACTATCACTGATTACTAATCTAGTTATGCAAAAGAATTTATTTATATAAGCTGATTACGGAAAGCTTCAAGTTCCTCTCAACAATGTGGAAGTTGATGAAGACAGTATTAAACTTATAATATCATAATACAAAGATGATATTGACCACAAATTAGCAAACGAATGTTATCAGTTCAGATGATTTTTTGATTTTTTGGAAATCCCTGAAGAAAATACACCATCTAAAATGCAAATTACATCTGCGTATCTGTGAACAACATCCGATTGAAATCTTTCCCAATATTACTATTACATTTCAGCTATATCCTATCACGTACATGAATATGTTGCTAGAAAAAAAGCGGAAATTATTTTATGTAAAATGTGCCCCATGTACGTATTCTCAAATATGTCTCAAATTGCATTGTTTTTGCATTGTCTTTGCTGTTTAATTCCATCATTCTATTACGCTTGTATATAACGTTTCCCGAACTCTTGATGACTCTGAATCGAGAAACCATACTATAGTTCTAATAAAATGAGAACAATCCAATTTTTGTTTGCAAATGTTAACAACTACATCACGTAAAAATACACATTTTATGATTCTTTCATCGTGGTCTATTCGAAAATACCCCCAATAGCATTCAAAGCAAGAAATGGATAGATAGCCGTATTTTCATCCAAACCCCACTTAAGATAATAGGGTAACCCAGACCTCGTTTCTCGGTCATATTTTGATGGTGACTATCCCAATAACCTCACCCTCTGGCCTTTGAGCCTCGAGTACTGTGCAAGGGCAGCTAGTTCCTTCGATCCTTCATAGATAGTCTTATTTTCCGAAGGGGTCTGCCACAAGGGGTTCAAGCTTTAGAGTCCCAAAAATGTAGCTTCATCACTGCATGAGTCCATATATGTTCAACCAACCTCCCCATATATATATATATATATATATATATATATATATATATATATATATATATATATATATATATATATCAAAGATTGAAACTTCGTTGATTTTGATTTAAAAAAAAGCCATTCCATGTGGTACCAAAGGTTGAATAGAAGTTGATATAAAATACCCGAAGTCCTTTATAGAAAGTAATGAAGAGTATTAAATATTTATGGGGGAAAGGAAGAAAGAAAAAGTGAAGGAAAAAATCACACTCTCACCGTCCACATAAGTGCTGTGGTTTACAGTTTCACACCGGTTGCTTGGTGGTTCTTGCTGAATGACAGTAAGTGTCCCAAGGTCTTCAGCCCTTCTCTCATCTCTCCCTCACCTATCACAGCAGTGCTGTGGTTCGTACTTCAACCGCCATTTGTGTGTGTGTTTATTTTTGTTTATTGTTTTTCCCCCTTTGTTAGGCGACTGTCAACGGCTGGGATCGTAGATCTCATATTTCTAGCACTTTCCTCAGTATTCGGGCAGTTCATCGCAGTGCTGTGGTCTGCACAGTCTCAATACTTCCTTTCATCGCTAGTTCCTCTAATCTCGCCTTCATTGTTTTTGGAACAGTTCCGAGGGCACCTATTATTACTGGTACTACCCTAACTTTCATATTCCACACCTTCAGTTCTCTTTTTTCTAGTTTCTCACTCTATTTCTTACTCTGTAGTTTGCAGGTACGGCTACGTCTATTATTTGGCTGGTTTTCCCCTTCTTGTCCTCGATTACTAAGTCCAGGCTTCTCGCTTGGATCGGGTGGTCGGTTCGGATGTCAAAGTCCCAAAGTAATTTGTGCTTTACATTGTCCAGGGCTGTCTCCAGTTTGTGCTGGTACCACTTTTCCGCATGGTCGAATCCCATTTGTTTACTCAGTTCCCTTTGTATCACTGTTGCTACTCTATCGTGCCCGTGTTCAAACTCCTTCTGGGCAAGTAGACTACATTCAATAGTTATGTGGTTTACGGCCTCATCTTTTTCCCTGCATAGGTGGCACTTGCTGTTTGTCTGTGTTCTGTCGATTTTTGTTTTTATACAGTTTGTTCTGATGTATTTGCTCTGGGCTGCCATAATAAGCGATTCTGTTTCTCTCTTCAGGTCACCTTTTCGTATCCATGTCCATGATCTCTTGTCTATCACATCCTGCATCTGTCTTTTAAATCCTCCTTTTAGTTTCCTCTGTTCCAACTTTTCTTTCCTTGTTGGCTTTTCTATTTTTTTGCTGTCCGTTGCGCTGTTTCGGGCACTCTTTATGATGTCTTCACTGTTCGCCTGCACATACTTTTCTCGACCTGATTTGACCCTCTGGACACAGTCCTCTACGCTGATGAGTCCTCAGCTGCCTTCTTTTCTCTTCTCTTACTGTCTATCCGAGTCATCTCAGGGGTGTAAGGCTTTGTGCATTGTCGAAAGCTTCCTTGTTTGTCGTTCCTTTGACTGGATTTCTTCCTTCGTCCATCCAAGGAATGGGCCTTTGTATCTTACTTTATAATAATAATAATAATAATAATAATAATAATAATAATAACTATTATTATTATTATTATTATTATTATTATTATTAAGATTTGAAAATAATCTAAAATAACACAACAAATACTGCAAGTGCAGTGTGTTCAACCCTCACTCAGTGACTACATTTCATCTCCACACACACACATGCATTCGAATAATACAACCAATGCATCCTCCCGATAGTCACCTCTGGAGTTGAAACATGGAACCTAACCAAGAGACTGACTTGCAAACTGAGAAGCATTCAGCGTGCGCATGAGAGAATCATGCTCAACTTCACATGGAGAGAACACAAGACAGCACAATGTATCAGGAAGAAAACGGGGGTCCGAGACATTATAGAATCTATTACAAAATTCAAATGGCAATGGGCTGGTCATGTTGCAAGAATGATAGACAACCGATGGACATCAAGACTCACAACAAGAGTTTATAGATTGATTACAGGATTTTAAGACTTTCCCCTTCTTCCTTCCAGACTGGAGGCCGTGGAAAACCTTAGATCTGCAGACCGAGAATCTTTAAGGTGGGATGCAGCCTTTGCAAAACGACCCCCTTCCCTTGATCCAAGGCTTTTTACTTTATTGTAAAATGGTTCAATGCTATTCAATTGATTTTCAGAAATAAATTTATTTCTTCACGTTTTCTGAGTTTATTTTTGTTCTTATGAATATGTTACAATATTTTGGTAGTTATTTATGTTTCAATGTTCAGCTAAAGACTATCCATATATAGTTGTATGGCTTTGATAACAATGAATGAAAAGATTTTTAGAAGTCGTGTTTTAGGTCACTGGTCTGAGGTCTAATTCTTACGCACTTTGGTGAATTGGATGCGTACCCGACCATCCTTTAAAGAAACATGTGTCTTAGCAGGCCACAAATACCATGAACCCAGATTGGTTAAAGCGATTTTATGATGGTCCCAAATATTCTGGCCATTAAAAACTGTTTCTCAGCAATAAAGCACATACAATCTCAATACATTTATCTACAAAGGATGAAAGTCAATCACGGAGGAAATGAAAGCAGAAAAATTATCCATGTGAATCCGTATCTTACTAAATTCAAGTCAAGTTAGGGTAAGTGTTCAGGGTCAGAGTTTAGGCTAAGGATTAGGGCCTCAATTAAGGTCATTATATAAGTCAATTACGGAACAAATGAAAACAGCAAACTTTTCATTATTGTTATGGTAGTTTTTCCACTGAAATTCTGAAAGATACCTTTGAAAGAGAACTTTTCTCGTACCAAACTGCACTAAAATGAAAAAAAAATTATGCTACCCCTAAAATAAATGGTTAATTTTCGTCACTTGAATGTATAATAACCAAAAATTGAATATACATACAAAAACAAACAACATACGACATTTATTTTTCGGAATTATGTATTTATAAAACTTATACATACGAAAACGCACAGGTGTGCACACACACACACACACACACACACACACACACACACACACACACACACACACACACACACACACACACGCACACCAAACCAACCAATCTTTAAAATAGAAACTTAATCAAAACAGGTAGCATTAGGTATTAATTGTTATCAAACTCTACGTGATTGAAACTCTCTTGCTCAAATTTCTTAATTAAATTAGATAGGATTAGATTGTCAAACGAATCACATATAACTTTCATATTCTGCATATATTCTGTTCGAAATCAATCAAGATTGAAGAGGCTAACTAACATTGTCATTTCGAAAAGTTGCTGATCTGGTTTGTTAAATAGACCGAAACTTGAACATTGCATTCATGAAAACAATGTAATCATTGGCAAAAAAAAAAACAAAAAAAAAAAAAACACGGATTTTGTGCTCGTTCGAATACTTATGAACATACATTCTAGATATAATCCAAGTAAATAATTAAGCTGGAACAACAAAATTCATTATACAATAAATTACTTTTTTTCGTTTTTAAAAAAAAACATTTGGTTCGGTCAGAAGATTGGGGAGGGCAGGGGAGGAGCTCTTTGACTTGCATAATTGAGCATAATGTAGAGATCGGTCTCCTTCTGGAGAGAATTGACAGTATCGCCAAAAACTATTCTCTACATAACCAAGTATGATCAACTTTTTCCCCTCCATTTCAACCAGTTGATTCTTCAGTTATCATCCATTAATTTCTCAACCTATTTACAACATCTTAGAATGCAACGCAACCAACGAATCATGAATGAATCAACATCTGACAAAATTCCCCTCGAATAAGATTGGAGAAATAAATTACTAAAATGATTGAGCCTGTCAGTTTAAATCTATATATAGAAGTGGGAAGTGTTGCATCGTCTGTCTGTCAGTTTGCATGCTATAGAAACTACCAAAACATAGCCGTGGTCCATCCAAATTTGACTTTTATACTCTATGGACCCAGGGAACAGCTCTACAGTACATTTTAACTATCAATTGTACCCTTACTTTCCGTTTAATATAAATGTAACGAAACGATTGACTCTGTTTCTTATTAGTAGATATAAAGCATAAGACTTGAGTAACCTAATCTTGGGCTTTATTTCTCTGACGGTTCTTGCAGGAAAAGATTCAATTTTGGTGCCTAATCTTATCAGAAGCTCAATAACTGAGTCGTATGTGGGACATATCACTACATAGTCGTAAACCTCGAAAGAAAGGCAGTTGATTAAAGTTCTGAACTGATCAAGGTCAAGAGCATCATCCTTACACTCGTCGACGAAGGTATCCAGGGTCCTAAGCGATAACCTCCATTCTCTAGATGTTGTAAGAGAATTAAGATGTATAACCAGTTTGGCAGGCTTTAGTAGGTGGGCGGGATATTCAACAGATTAGAGAATTAAATTATAACAAAATGTCTGACTACTTTCTTGTTAATAGCAATAAACCGCAAGACCTGCATAACCTGAAGTAAGGCTTTATTCCTCAAACGGTAATTCCTATAAAAAAGGAGACATTTATTGACATTATATTTTTTATATTAATACATGATTCTTGAATGGGTCAAAATTGAAGGGAAACTTTTTCCTCTTTTAATGGTAAAAATAACACTTTGAAAATTTTTTTGTAGAATGAACCTTATCTTATCCTTCCTTCAAGGGATCAAAAGTGAAGGCGATTTCTTTACCATTAAGGATCATTAAATATATATCATCTGTTTTCCTATATATATTCATATATATATATATATATATATATATATATATATATATATATATATATATATATATATATACACACATATATATGTGTGTGTGTGCGTGTGTGTAAGCGTGTGTGCGCGTGTATATTAGTGTATCGATAAGTTTTGGCGCCCCAATACCTTGTTGGTAGTCGGTTATTTCCCACTGCCGATAGGCCCTCGCCACAAACGAATGAGAGCACGCCATATACCGTGCCATTTGGGAAATATTCTGACTTAGTCTCCAGAATCAAAGTCCCTCTAATCTTTCTTCGTGTCCATTATTGTGGCATTCAACACGTCCATGTAAAAAAAATTCGAAATCGACTAACTTGCGTGTACCTTTTAGACCCCGATACATGCAGGTATTACAAGACACTAGCTGTTATTCTTGACACATGTCAATGCTCATAATACTTTGTCTCAATAGGGTACAGTGATTGAAATTCAGTTTCAACTAATCAACAACCACCTTCAAGGTATTGGGGTGCCGAGGTTTATCGATACAAGAAAGTTTCAAGATGAGAATTAAGCCAATTAATGAGTCAGCCTACAGACTTTTTTTCAATTGTTCTACTACTTAAAGACATTAGTCACGTGCCACTTTCTCTTGATTGACTGACTCATCATATTATTTTAGTTAATATCTAAATGGCGCTGAATTCTCCAGAGAAATCAACATAAACAAGATTATAACTAGTAAGGATATCGTCACTAAAAGGGACGATGTAAGACTACCTCACTACCATGTAACTACAATAATGTTAAACTGGGGGACTCAGCTTCTGCCACTTTCGCGAAAAAGCAGATAGAAAGGCAGTTTTATATGAATTATCTTCCCTTTGATTTTACATTGTAAGAATTGCCTTATTTCTTTTCATTTTAGAAATGCTCTTTTTTATACGGGGTCAAGAAGGCCAAACTCTCGCCCATACTTCCGTAAAATGGTACAAAATTAAGAAACTAGTTTAGCATATCACTTACATTGTAGGACATTGTAAAACATTATTTATTTTTCTCGATTCTGAAAAAATATGGATGGTTCTGAAGTGCAAAGGATTGAATTCCTCTGAAATCGAAAAGATAAATAAATCCTCTAAAAGAACTATTTTATTTATTTAAGAAAAGAAATGATCTAATATTATATAGTACCATCGTAAATAATCTTAAAATGCTTGCTTTTAAATGTTAGATCTTGTTTTTAGTTAAAATCCAGGGATTTCCATTGGCGTAAAATCCGACTAAGGATGTCCTTAAAAGATCATAAATAATGTTTCATAGCATTTATAAAGATAGATCGATTGAATTATTCTTGTTTTGGTGGAAAAAACTTAGTCCAACTGTTAACTGAGTTTTGTTTAATATGTGTAATAAAAAAATTCACCCCCCCCAGCATTTTCTTTTTTAGATTAATTCTTATTTGTTTTCGAGGTAAAATAATAACAGAAAATGCTTTTAAGGATTGAAAAAAAAAAAAATAGCTAACTCTATTCAAAAGTTGCTGAATTAGCTTCTTGTAGCCGAATCTGGCAACCCAATCTCGCTTACACAATGAACGTAGCGAAAAAATGTTCGGAAAATCTTCATACATTTTTTTTTTTAAATCACTTGCTTCAGAACAAAACCCAAATAAAAGCCAAATTTTCCAAGGAAAGGAAATTGGTTTCCTCTAATGCAAAAATCATTGTATTCTAAGTAAGTAAACAAGAACAACGATAGAGGTGTAACAGCAGAAGTAATGAAAACAGTAACAGCCCACCATTAACATGATAGTGAAGTAAATACGTTTCAACTGGAAAGCGGCAAAATGAATTATCTCCCCTCTCTCATCTCCAATAATGTAAGGGAGATAAATGAAGACGCACAAAACGAATTATTGTCAAACCTTTTCTCCAAATCGTTAACAGAACGGTTGTGATTTTAAATTAAATTTATACGAATAAATTAGTATATATTCATTTAGCATTACTGTTATACATATACATGTTTAAGGAAGTACAAAACAAATTTGTTTTAGGAATATATCTCACATTGTTACACACACACACACACATATATATATGTGTGTGTATATATATATATATATATATATATATATATATATATATATATATATATATATATATATATATATATATATATATATATATATATATATAATATGAACTTTAGAGAGTGAAGCAGACTCGGATGTAAAGTGTTTTGAAGAAGTTAGGTTTATTCATCCGTAAATGTTTTTTTATTAATGGTCTCGACATGTTTCGGGAGGTATTTCCATCTTCAGTAGTATGTGCTGTGTGTGTATATGCTTTTAGGGGTTATACGTTTGATGTGGAACCTGAGTCCATCATCAGGGGCTTTGCATTGTGAGTAAAAAAATTATATCCAGGCTGCTGGGGGCATCCTGCTGTCCGATTGGACTTAACACCAAACTTGATAACCCTAATCACAGAAATTTCTACTTCATAAACCTCCTACTAACAATAACCTCATACCCATATCTACCCCCCTCCAGATATATTCAGTACTGGGAACTTCAAAGTCAATCAAACCCATAGCAAAATCTACCTTAGCCTGTCATATCACGAATTCAAATATATATATATATATATATATATATATATATTTACATACATAGTGTGGCTTCTGCGTTTGTGCTTATCCTGATAATGATCATCTGATTTCTATCCGTCTATCTATCTATCTATCTATCATGTATTTGAGTTTGTTTGTGTGTATATCCTCTTCAATCGTGCATTGCAGCAAGAGGTATGATTAAAAGTGCCTCTAAAATGCTTCAATTCAAAAAATGCATTACACATTGGGCTGCTATAAAAAAAGATCTGAATGGGGCCTTAAGAAGAATTTTATAATGGCCTTCCCCGCATTCATCATCATCTGTCCCCTGCTCATTGAGGGCTTCTGGGACCCACTAAACGCAGAGCGGTCTTTTAGTTTGCCTTTGCATTAAGTTCTCTCTGGACACTGTACTGCTACGATCTTAGTGAGAAAAAAATTTCATTTTTGGAAAATAACTCTTCATCAAAATAAAACAAAATCTGGACACATTTCAATTAACTTTAATTCAAATGGAGACAGAGGTCTTTTTTTTTTAAATCAATCATCGGTCAATTTCCTAATCAGAGAACCTGAAGTAAACCTCTTTACCAATTCACTCGTGCGACAATTCCAGAAAATTTCATCTAAATTCTTCCAGAACTGTTCAAGAAACCGTTATGAAAATAACAACTAGGACAAAATACAACGCTCTGATCTGAAATTATGATTCTGTTCTTTCCGTCTGTATTTCCACAAAGAATTTCCAAAAGTCGTCAATGAATTTCAGTGAGCAACGGTAGAAGTCAGGAAATTTTAAAGCCGATTAATGGACAATTTCCTCTTCTACATGGTAGCTATCTCTTCGAGCCACAAAATGTCTTCGAAGTTTTTCTGCATACACAATAACATACACAATACCTTTAGATACTCTCATTTAATTTCGAAGTAATATTGTGGAAAGCTCAGCAATAAGTTACGAAAATAGTCAGAAAATTTTAGCGCAAATCAATTCAGGATTATATTGCGTTCAACATTGTTTTCCTAGGCGTTCTGTTTGCTATTTCTACCGTCATACACATAGAGTGTCATAGACATACGAATCAAGGCTAGAGACTGTTTAACACAACTAATATAGAGACTTTTCCAAAAGACTCTCCCTATATCTTACGTATAATCGATGAATGTCATGTCATTTTTGCATTTTTATGGATTTTTTTAATATTGTCAATTATTTTTCAGAAATATTTAACAACTCTTCAAACTTTGAATTTTTCTGCAATTTCTGTTTATTCAGATAGCGAAAATTCATCTGGCAAGGGAGGTATTTATAACAGCCGCATAATAACAGCTACAAATAGTTTGCAAACAAATATTTACCGAATCATATAAGATAAATCATTAAAATTTTATATAATTGCCATTAAGTTCCGAAAATTACAGTGTATTTTGAAAGAATGCCGATACGTTTTCACACTAGCTAACATCTAGATTACCCATTACACTAAGCAAAATAAATTTAGAAATTCACAGAACCAAATCCATTTTGGTCTAAATCTATTTGAGTGTCTCTGCTTGGTACAACGTCCCAATATTCCAAATAAATTCAAGAACATAAACAATTTAAGTGCGCACTATTCTGAGTCTGCTCATCTATGCATAGCGTAGATGTAAAATATTCTGGCTTAAAATTCAATTTCTTTGCGTGCAGATTCTAACATCGAGATATTTATCTCTACATCCTTTTTTAGACAAGCTTTATCACTTTTAACATTGCCTTGAAATGTGTTACATCATTTTTGTTCTGCCAATAATCTGCATGTATTGTGTTATTGACATCTGTTTTGTTCATAATTAGATATTCATAATTTTATTTCTGTCTCGTTTGTGTTTTTCTTTAATAATACATGTCTACTATTCGAAAGACACAAAGGACATTACATGACTAGATGATTATTAAATTTCTCCCCAAACATTGTCTTTCTTTCAATAGTGACCTCATCCTATTCAGTTTCTACCAAGAGATATTTCGCTGCAAAATTCATCTTCCAAACAAACCATTGAGAACAATTTGTATTCTCAACAAATTTTTGTCCCAACATACAAAGAAACGTCTATGCCATCATAATATACTTGTAAGTACAGTACATCATACACACTATGTCTTGTTGCGGAGGAAGTAGATGTTGACACTATGATTTCAAATTTCAGCATAGCAGTGACTGATTTTTAGTTTGAAATATGAGAGAAAAAATATTTCTTGAGATAAAAACTCATTATCAGAGAGAAAAAACATACCAAACCCGTGAAAAAATCATACGTATTTAGTTATGATTATAAAAAATATTAATCAGCTTCTTTTCCAAACTGACCCGGATCCACTGCCGACTCTGCTCGGTGCTAAGTATTTCCGATGGAAAGTAACTGCCAAGTTTAGTGATTATAGTTACAATGTAAATAGATATCCCCTACCTGTGGCTAAAAAGTATTTTTATGAAATTGGACAAATTTTCGAAGGATTGAAAGCAGATAAAATTATTTGCGAAAATTATTTCAATACATTTTTCAATCATGTTAACTGAAATTCAAAACCCAATTTACATTTCTAATAGTGTTTGTTTAACCGAATCGTAACCGATTTCCAGCAACGAATTAGGCAGAAGGATTGACTCATAAAACAGCTCTTCTTTGAATTATAGGAAATTAAGAAGGTGAAAGAAATAATTTCCAAGTTTCTTAAAATGTAAAAGTTTATTAAAAAAAATGTTATGTAAATAAAATGGGAAAGTTGAGTGAAAAGCCACTCATCTAATGTTATGCAATCAAAAGATGGTTGATAAGAAATAAAATGATTTGAAGAATACTTTCAAGTACAAAGTGTTCGTTATAAGACGGCAAATTTTTAAACCTAATTCAAAGCTTCATGGTAACTTCGAATTTGACGCTGCAGGTTCTGACTTTGCATACGTATGTAAGAGAGACGAAAAGAGAGAAAAAACCTGTTAAATTGGGATGTTATTGTAATTCTTCTCGAGTCATTACATACACACGCACACATGTGTGTGTGATTGTGTTTGAGTGGATGTGGGAGAGAGAAAGAAAAACCAACAAACAAATTGTGCAATTGCTGTTATTCGTTTTATTCAAATCTTCGAGTGAGAAACATTGAAATATTGTGATCTATTTCTTGCACAAAGCAGTTTGTTCCTCGTTCAACAAAACCGAATCACATTGGTCCCGAACGGCCGTGCAGCCGGGAACATGGATAACTTCAGCGAAATAACCGATTCTGTAAATTAAGAAAAAGTCAGACAATGGAAATTAGTTGATTTACGTTACATAAAAACAGTTCCATGTGTCAAGAAATATTGAATAGAAAGAAAGAGAGAAAGCAAAAAGAAGATATGGAATAAGGGAAGAGAAAAAAAAGATAAATGGAAGGGGGGAATAATGAACGATAAAAAGGAAAAAGATAGAAAAAGGAAAGACCAGCCTGGATGCTGCAGGGTCAAACTCAACTCCTGCGTCTATTCCGACTGAAAATGATTTCTGCAACTTTTGAATTGTATATATATGTACATAAATGAAGAAAAATGTTAAAAAAAATAAATATATGATTGCATTAATGAGGATGAAATGAGCTCTTGCGTAGTTCTAACATAAATTTTCATTGATACGTAAGACTAGTCAGTTTGGCTCAGTTGATAAGAGAGCCGCTTATTAATCATTTCGTCGTTGTTTCACGGTAAGAAAATGTTAATTTTATGTATTGATTTGGTTCAACACGATGGGACATACACACGGCGGAGAGTTTCCTCCTCTAAATTACGCGAGGATTGTTTTTGTTCTTGCTTTTGTTGTTACAGAAGGAAAGAAAAATCAACTCCAGCCTCTTAGTTGGACTAGGGTTCGACAAAGAAGAGAGAAAGCATGAAATAGATAAAAATTATATATATATATATATATATATATATATATATATATATATATATATATATATATATATGTGTGTGTGTGTGTGTGTGTGTGTAGGTGATGACAATGGTTTACCCTCGTTTTGCTCTGTTTAGCTCATCAGATAAGTAATGTAACTTGGCCTCACAATTGCATATATAATCAGAAGATAACTTCCACTATGATTTGAAATATGACAGTTGGAATGAGTTGTAATTATTTATCTTGCAAGAATTTGATAACATTGTATTATCAAGGTTTGTAAACTCAGGTTACATTACAATTAGTTGTCTTTTCTTTATTCTCTGACGTTTGTTAGTTTTTATTTTTGGTGAATACAGTTTTATTTGTTTGTTAAACTAAAAACATTTGTTTGAGTATTTTTCATCTTTAATTTACACTATTTACCCGTTTTCAAGCCATTAAGCATGAAAATTCTTTCACTGTTTTTTTTGGGGGGGGGGCTGTTCTGGTTTAGTCAAGGTTTGTGACTCCATTTTATTATTGTATTCCATTTCAATCTGCTTTCATTTTTTCTGTTTTATTTTTTGTGCAAAGTTCATTAATTATTTGGATATTTTGTTATCAATTATTATAACTAATTATTTTCTAATTTTATTATTCTATTTACATTATTTCCTTCTTCATTCTTTTTATGGTTGTTCTTCAGGAAATATATTTTAATTGGACCCAAGAAGATTTTGCCAACCTTTGTAATTACCTACTTATCAAAAGGTGGAGTGAATCAAATTGAATTCATTTTTCTACGTCTTTCGTAAGTTTCTGTATTCTTTTGTTTATTTTTTATTTCATTACTAAATTCTAGCTTATATTTTACAAATCCACTACATATATATATATATATATATATATATATATATATATATATATATATATATATATATATATATATATATATATATATATATATATATATATATATTTATGTATATATATATATATATGTATATATATATATATATATATATATATATATATATATATATATATATATATATATATATATATATATATATATATATATATATATATATATATATATGTATTCTAGAAAGCTTCGCAGCTTTAAACCCCCGAAGATGTAAAAGAATTTTCAAAATGTGTCATTTCACCCAATTTTTTCGAAATATATGTTAAGGCAATTTATGTGAGCCTTTCGAAGGGTTTTATGTTTTACACAGAATCAAATATTATGGTACTATTGGCGAATGTTTGTTTTTCGGATCATCAATGATTCAGCATGTAACCGTTATGTTAACAAGAATCCCAGCAATGTTGATAAAAATCATCTATAAACATCTCAATTGTTTAGAATTATGATATTTGTAGCTATTTTTCATTATATTATAGATGGTTTCCTGTGAAAAAAAAACAACGATGTCATAAATAGAGTCACTCAATGATTGCCTGTGGTATTAAATTAGCAAAATATGATAACCTCACAATAACACAATAAATACTCCTAGTGCAATAAGTTTGATCATCACTGATTACCTTATGATTGTGACTTTGTGGTAGACCAAACTAAGCTCAGAGTATATTAGGCTTTTAAATGCTCTCTTTTTGTAGGATGATGGTTAATAAGTTGGAATCTCACAACATTCGTTAGCATAGCCATCATCATTAGTTTTTTAACATCCGTCGTTGGACAAAGACTTTCCCCAGGATTCGCCAGATCTCTCTGGCGTGGGTGTTGCACAGCCAATACTTTCTGAATTTGTCTAGTTTGTCTCTCCATCTAGTATTCTACCGGCCTCGGTTGCAAATGTGATCTTTACGGATCCATGTTGTAAGTCTTGATGTCTATCAATTGTCAGCCATTCTTGCAACATGACCAGCCAATTGTTATTTGAATTTTCTAGTGCATTCTATGATGTGTCCGACTCCTGTTTTCTTTCTGATATACTGTGCTGTTTTGTGATCTCTCCATGTCAGGTTATGTATGATTCTTTCATGTGCATGTTGCATGCTTCTCAATCTGCGGGTCAGTCTCTTGGTTAGGCTCCATGTTTCAGCTCCATAGGTGACTATCAGGAGGATATATTGATTGCATACCCTTTTTTTAGGATTATTGGGATCTTCTTGTTTTTGAAGGTTGAACTTTCTCTGCCGAAGTCTTGCCATCATAGTGATTCTTTGCTTGATTTCTTCTTCTTTTGAGGATTTCATGGAGATTCGTTGTCCTAGGTAGATGTAGCGCTCTACTTTCTCCAGCTTTGCCACTTCGATTTTGATTGTTGTGTTCTTAATTCCAGCGTGATTAAGGCTCACTCATTATTCAGTCTTCAATCAATTTCTGAGGAAATATTTGCACAGATATCAACACATTTCAAAGGCAGAAGAATCACAGTAGTGCACTGGTCAATGTGTTTGTCTTGTATATTATGGGAACTGAGTTCGATCCTACCTGAAGGATGTAGACTTGGGCCTACTTATAGCTGCTTGAATAAACACGGTCAAATGACCTCATCCCCCAGAATATTACAAGTGGAGTCTGGTAATTTGCACTGAGGAGAGAATTTTAGCTAGTTCCCGCAGAAAGCCTAAATGGGGTCTTTTGTCCAAAATCAAAACTGCTTTTTAGGAGTAGCCAGTCACTTTATTTACTATTATTGGTTTTACACTACCAAACTATAATAACATAAAAATAACACAATAAATAATGGTAGTGCAGTGAGTTCAATTCTGACCGAGTGCCTTACACGGTTGTGATTTTGTGATAGACGAAGCTATTTTTAGAATATGAGTAACTTCTGAATGGGTGCTTATTGTGGGTTGATGAACATGTTGAGATGGCCTGCAAACTAGTGAGAGTGAAATTCGAATTTTGCATTGGTCTTACTCACCCACAACATTCCAGTGAACCGTTGCAGGTACATTTCTGGCATCTGTCAGCATCAATCCATTCACTTCCCTCCAAGAAATTCATTCCATGGTATTCACAAACAACGGAAAGCTTTTGTGACCCTGAAAATAAATAAGATAAAATAGCTTAAGTCAGTCACTCAAAAGAAACTGTTACGTAACCTACGTCTTTTGGCAACATGTTGTTGAGTGGGGTGGATGATCAATAAATAAGTTCCTTCTCTCACTTCTTGTTGGGCAGTGATCACGAAAAGTCTGAGTTTTCAAAACAAAAACAGGCATGAACGCCACTGGACACCAACTAACTGGTCAATGTAATATAATCTTGACCTCCCAAAAGAAAAAAGTTTTCCAAAAAGAAGAAAAACGTTTTCTGTTGACTTAATGAGAAGCAAAGCTTGAATTTTCAGCCCTCTAGCTTCATTTGTGCAGCCAGTATGTGCGACGCCTACATCTCACGCTCTTTGTTTTGCGGTGATCACTAAAAGTGTCCAATTTTTTAAGAAATACACATGAATTCTTCTGGCACAAACTAAAGGACCATTTTAGCATAAACCTATACTGTGAATTGAAAAACTTACTGAGGGACGTTTTTCCTAGACACACACACACGCACACACACACACACACATACACACACACACACACACACATATATATACATATATATATACATATATATGTATAGATCAGTACTGAATTTGGCAAAAATAATTCATACGGAAACAGATGCTCGCAAGTAAAAATCAACAAGGGGTGCCACACTAAATACTGATTCTGTAACGAATATATCAAGATATTGTTTTTCAAATTTTTGAGATAATGTTCCTGAACTTAAGATCACCGTGTGTGTTGCACAAATATACATTTTTGGTTATTATTAAAGTTTGTTTCCACCGATTAATTGATAACTTTCACAAAATATAGTCATATAGTCCAACAATAAGCTGTAAGAAGTACAAATAGTATGGATTATTTTTATCACTAATAACAATGAATTAACTATTAATTT
The DNA here is from genome assembly GCA_963457665.1 of Thysanoteuthis rhombus. Classification (NCBI taxonomy): domain Eukaryota; kingdom Metazoa; phylum Mollusca; class Cephalopoda; order Oegopsida; family Thysanoteuthidae; genus Thysanoteuthis; species Thysanoteuthis major. The sequence goes on along the minus strand of OY735212.1, from coordinate 3,201,755 downwards.
TGTGGCTGTTCCTAATAATTTGTTCACTAATCTATATATTTAGCTAACTATCAATATATCTATCTATTTATCTATTTATCTATCTATTTCTCTCTCTCTCTCTCTCTCTCTCTATATATATATATATATATATATATATATATATATATATATATATATATATATAGTGTGTGTGTGTGTATGCGTGTTTGAGAGAGAAAGAAAGAGAGAGAATGGAGTTCATTCAATGGACTGAGGAATTGATTCCCAGTCTGGTCAGCAAGTTAACTCTATTGAAGAATGAATATCAGAAACAATATGAAAATTCAATATAAAAATATACTTACACTTATGTGGAATAATTGTTGCGTTACCATGTATGCAAGAAGCCGAAGCATAGTTGACTGCAATGACAAGGACAATACAGGCAAGGAAGATCTTCATGGTTGTCTATCTTCTTTTGGACTCAGGCGAAAGGAAAACAACTTTTGCTTAAGACGCGAATGAAGAAAGCTTTTCCTTCTGATGTACAGTGATAGTTTTCCCCTTTTTATATAGATCTACACCAACAAAGGAATACACTGAGTTGCACTTGTCAAGATTATATTCGACAGCTGTAAGGTAATTACATTCGTTGTCACTTTTAGATGAATGCAATGGCAATCTTTACAATCAGGTGTCATCATCTTTTTAATTATTCACCCTCTTCTTCTACTGATCAATTATTTTGATTCTTAACATCGATTATTTGGGGCGTTGAATGAATGTAACATTGTTGCATTATTGTCCCACTGACTGCACGTACGAAATACTGTTGAGAGAGGAGAGAAGACAGAGAGAATGGATGTCATGGGAAAGAGAAGCACATCTGTTGTCTAGATAGACATATGTATTGACAGAAATACATATTGAAATACTGACCATAATTCTAAACTTTACCTTGTAGTTCTTTGAGGAAAACAGTGAGAAATGTCCATTGTGTGTTGTAGAGAATACAGTGAGAAGAAATTGACTTCTTTTTGGCAAGACTGGTCGTAGGAAATACAGTGAGAATTTCATGAAAAAGTGAAAAGCACTCAATATAGTATCATGTAAAGAACAATATCTCTATATAACCAGAGCACCAATTATTGACCAGATTGGTTGTGGGGAATTAAACAATAATGATTTTGGTGTCTTTATATATTATCCAAGATCCATCTTGACGTAACAAAATGTAATTGATTAAAATATATATGATTTTCCTTTCTCTGTTGACTTCTGATTAAGCGAATTGGGACAGTCCTTTTTTTATGGAGGATCAAAATATTTCATTAGACTCTCATTACTAAGTATTGTCACATTCTACTTCACTGTTTATTCTATACGGTAAAGTTGTTTCAGAAACGACACGTAAACATCTTTTATTTGACTAAAAACTCAGAAAACGAAGCACAACAGCAAAATATAAAAAGTAACAATTGTTTATAAGAAATGGTTTTATATTTTCATAGATTTTTTCTAGTCGGGGAATTTGATTTTTATTCTCAGTTCAATACGTTATTTTAAATCTGGGATTAGTGCGGATAAGCAGCTATTGAAGGGAGGTAAATACCACCACTCTAGCCATGAGTGCATTTGCTCTAATGCAGATTGCACGTGCATGCGTGCGCGCGCGCACACACACACACACAAATATATATATATATATATATATATATATATATATATATATATATATATAAGGTTGGATCGATAAGTCTGGAGCCTGATTCAGTTATTAGCTGAATTTGATCTTGCAGTATTCATTGTATAATGTTATCTCTACATAATTAATGGCGAAACGTTGAATTAAGAACATTAACAAAGAGAAATTATGTTGAAAATAAATGTTTGTTATGTAAAATAATTGCTTCTTTCACTTTATGTTACAAGACGTTGTAATGTCCTTAACCCAACGTTTCTCAATTGATAACAGAGATCAAACATTATACACAGATGAGCCAAAACATGATGATCCCTACTTAGGTGTTGACCTTTCATGTACCTCCAAAACAGCTCTATCCGATCAGGTATGGACGCATTCATTCCTTCACCTTGATAATAGGCACTCACTTCAATTGAACTTGAACACCCCACAAACTGTGCCGTCTTCTGAAATAATCTGACATGAACATCCGACCATCAAAATTTGACCGCTATCAAACTCACTCAAATCTTTACTCTTGCCCATATCTGTGTCATTCAACATATCAATTTTAAATGCTCGAGGTTGGTTTAGCTGCTTATGTATCTATGACCATGATCTGTGCAGTTGTAAACAGAGAGGAGCACGAATTCTTGATTAATGTCGCTGGTCATAATGTTTTTGCTCACTAGTGTACAGTGAAAATTTCAGATCAGCTTTCGCTACGTGTCAGTCTACAGACTTATTGATGCAGTCTCATATACGCATACAGGATAGGAGAATTGAATATTGGTGTCTCCAATGAGTGACAGGCCTCTTTGAAAACTTGGCTGGAACGTGTGACATCTCGTCGATTCCACACACCAAATGGTTCTCCGGATCGATACTGCTTGTGTGAAAAAGTTGCAAGTTGAATGAAAGGGAGAATCATGATAAAAAAAGACAAAACATTTGGATGCAAAGACTGTTGATTGCCCTCAACGAATATTGCATACATTTTATTCTTGATTTTCGATTATTAACACGTTGTGGAAAAAGTAAATGTTATATCCATTGATATCTATTGACATCTATATACCAAGACAAATATCTCTCTCTTGCTTAATATAGGACATGACCATAATATCGTAACACTTAGTGGGTTTTGAACAAACTAACGACAGTCTATGTGTTCAACTTGCAAACCATTATACTTTCTGTGGTTGCTTTAGATAAATGGATATATATATATATATATATATATATATTTGCTTTAGATAAATGGATATATACATATATATATATATATATATATATATATATATATATATATATATATATATAGATAAAGAACCGTGATAAATACGATAAATTAAAAGAAATACTGCCTTTGAGAAATACTTATACAATATATGATTAGTTATTTATTGTATGCTTAATAAGTAAATCCCTAGTATCAATTAAACTGTGGCGCCCTATACTTTTAGTTAAGAATTTAATACGAAACTTTTCTTTTAGCCAGATATCTAAAACGTCACTTACAACATCGACTCCCTATGAAATCCCTTAGTACATGCGTTCAATTGCTCTTTTACCCCGGCGCTTCTAGCCGGTTTCTCTCTCTCTCTCTCTCTCTCTCTCTCTCTCTCTCTCTCTCTCTCTCTCCTCCTCCTCCTCCTCCTCTTTTAAGGTCGGCCGTTCTTTCCTCTTCAACTAGGGGGAAATCCCAAAGGTCACAGATGCTTCTTAATTAGGGAAGTGCACATGTATTAAACACCATGAGTTTTCTGTCTCACATAATCTGTCTGTCGTATGATATCCAGCGTCTGGGAATGCCCTCCACCAAGTTGCTCACATGAAATTCCAAACACATCGCACACAACTTGGCATTTAGTCAAACACACTGTTACCCGAGGTCCATAAACATTCCCTGGTACGCTTCAAGCCTTCACAGCAGTTCAGATAACCTCATTCCCAACGCATGGTTTCAACTATCACGATACAAGGCTCCCATCTTTCGCGAAGAGGCTATCTCCCATTTCCTTTCCCCCCTCTCAACACGATCGTATCATTGTTGTCTCATATTTATTCAAGTTGCTGTCTTGTATCATCATAAGTGTTTATGTATTAAATGTACTTTTTATTTGTTCATCTAAATACGTGTAAGTGACGTTTTTATTCTGCTTAATCTACGTGTACACAATCGTACTTGGCGTACATATTCTCCCTGCTGTCATGACGACTATACATAACCCTTACTCCTTCTTCATCTCTAATTTCATCGGGGTGTGGCACTAACAACCAAACCACCTGGTGGCTAAATCATTTGTCTACTCCTACATCTTCACGCCACACGCAATATGTTTAAGCCAAACAAACCATTAAACTCCCAGAAGAGGCTAAGAATCTAATGGAAAAACGCAGAGGGCTTGAGCCGTTGACAACAAAACAAAAGATTGGACCAACAGAACTAACCAAAACCAAAGGAAATCAAGAGAGAACAAAAGAAAATAGACAACAGTCATCGAAAGCATTCTCGAAAATGGTAGAGGATTCAAAATGATTAAAAAGACTTTCAGTGCTGGGAGAATGGCAATAACAAATGTGCTTGAAAAAAATGGAGACTAAAGACTTTATAGGGACTGAATTGTCAGAGGTAACCGAGAATTCTATAGAAAACACAATTCCTGCAATGAAGGGACACAGATTGATAAACAAGATGTATAAATTACGCGAAGCCAATTCAATGTTTCCCAGAAGTAACATGCTGTGAGGTGAAGCAAGCCATTAAGCAAACGAAAATAATGAAAAGCCATCAGACCAGATAAAATCACTATTGACCTACTCAAAGAAGCTGATGAGGTCATTACTAAGAAACTCGACATTCTGCTCAACTTATGCTTCAAACAGAGGAAAGTCCGAGAAAGCTGGAACACTGCAATCATAATGTTGGTACATATTTTTAAAAAGTGATCGTACACGATCTCACCATCTATAATCAATAAGCCTACAAAACTGCATTATTATGAAAAATATAACATAACGTTTCTTTCGATTCACCCTCACAATTATACCCCTTTTATACAAAAGTTGCTTTAAAAAAGTTGATCACCTGTTGCAGTAAAAAAAGTCAAGATGATTTAAAAGCAGTCATAAAAATCAATAATAACGATTTATAATATTTCATCTGATGGAAATAGATCAAAAGATTAATGTCATACTCACCCACAACAGGATAATCCATTTTCGATTCAGTTCTCAGCATCAATCCATTTACTTCCTGCCATGAATTGCCTCCCTTGGAATTCACAATAACTGAACCATTTATCAGACCTGGAACGAAATGATACAATCATACATTTTAGAGTGGCATAAACTATGTCACTACTTATACCTAATACATTGAAACTCTTTTATGCCTCTTATCATTTAGGGATCTAAAAGTGAACAAAAAATCACCCTCAACTTCGAACCCTAAAAGTTAAAAAAGATGTCCATCGATTTTGACCCCCCAAAATGAGAAAAAATATTTGAAAATCCCCGCTAGATTTCGATTCTTGAAAATAAAGATAAACGTTCCCTCTCGATATCACAATCAAAAGAAAACGTTTAATCTTCCCACCATTTTGAACCCTAAAAGCGAAAAAGAAACCAAACTCAATTTTGATCCCTGAAAATGAAAAAAATCCTCCCTCAAATTCGAGTCGTGAATGTAAAAAACAGAATCTTGACTCCAAAGATTAAAAAAATCCTCTGCATTTTTGCTCCTAAAAGTGAAAAAACATTATCTCTAAATTAGGACCCATGGAAGTGAAAAAAAAAAAATTTGATCCCTCCAATAGAGAAAAACATCGTCCTCCCATTCGACCCCTAGAAGCAAGAAAAATCATTCATCCCCCATCCCCAGTTTTGTCCTTGAAAAAAACACCCCTTGATCTTGGACCCTAAAAATGGACCCCCCAATTTTGACACCTGAAGAAGAACCCCCAACTTTTGACAGCCAAAGTAAAAAAACAAAAACACATTCTCATTGATTTCGACCCTTAATCGTGAAAAAAGAATTCCATCGATTTAGACCCCTAAAAGTGAAGAGGAAAAAAACTATTGATTCAACCACTAAAATGAACAAAAAAGAAATTCCCTGGGATTTCGACCCCTAAAACTAAAAAAACAAACAAAAAAAAACATACACTACCCTCCCACTTTGATCCCCCTCTCTGAGGATTGAGTTGAGATCAAAAAACATCATCAAAAAGTCATTTTACCATTGATAAATGATCATCTAAATAGACACCCCTCTCATTTGTAATACCCTAAAAATATATTTTGTGGGGTGTTTTTCAAAAACTAATTTGCTAAAAACTCTTCTCGGGTATCAAATTCGTACCAACAAAAAAATTTGGGGGAATTATATCAAATAGCTTTTGCAGTGAGCGAAGACAGACAGAGATAGACAGACGGACTTCTGATGAATTATTGTAAGATGTTGCAGTTTTAGACAATTCAATGGTAGTTATTTGTACGTTCAGTTAATGTTAGTTTACGGTTAGAGACTAACCATGTACAATCCTATGGCTTTGATTTTTCTTAATAGATTATAATTATGCAATTTTCGACCATTCTTCGGTAGTTTTTTGTTTCTATGTTCACTTAATGTTGGGTAACGGCTAAAGACTATTTAGATATAGTCCTAGCGTCTATGGCTTGTATAGCAAAGAATGAAGGGTTGCAAATAATCTAATTCTATCAAAATGAATCGCTGTTGAAAAAAAGTTTTAGAGACCCTGTTTTAGATCACCGTCCTAAGCACAAGTCTTCATGCTCCTTGGCAAATTGAATGAGTACTTCATTACCATTCAATGAAATGTGTCTCTTTTGCAGGCCACATGAGCCTAAATTGGTGTAAGCGATTTTGTTGGGGTCACACCTTTTAAAAAAATCATATCCTGGAAAGTCCGGAATTTATGTAATAGCCTAGCACACTTTCTGAACAACATTCAGTGTTAAACTATAACTTGGATATTTTTCTATCTCAAAACATACATCATTTAAGTAGTTATGAAATGCGTTTTGATTCAACATGTGATGTTATGTAACAGTAAAATAATACTTCTCTTTTTGATAACAAACATGAGACAGTAGTTATTTCGGTTCTTACGTCCTCGGGTTCCTTCCTCTACTAGACTTGGGTGAACCCTAATTACGTGTACCCGATTTTGTCAGGACTCTTTTCACAGGAAGGGTGGTTTTAATTGGAATCCAGGTTCTCCTGGCTCATAATTGTCGGAATAAAGATCCATTCACTTCAAATATGAAGAGGTATTTGAAGCCTAATGTCTTGTCAGTAGTTGGTGATTTCCTTCCTCTGACTTCTGTGCATAGGTACTCACCATAGCTGAACTTGGGAACCCCACAAATTGTTTCGATCCGGGGATGTTCTGACCTGATCTTTTGACCATGTCAGAAATTTGGTTTGTATGGCATGATTTTAAGAGTTAAATAAGAAACTTTTCACAAAAACAACCAAATATTATTGCAAGCTACTCAAGACATGCATTTAGGTATGTTTTGTGATTCTAAACGCTAGGGGAGGATTGACAATTTAATTAAATTGTCAAGTGAATCAAACTGAAAATTGTTTTTCTTTCCTGATCAAATTCTATTCAAAATCAATAAAGTAGAGGCTAACTAACATTGTTATTCGTAAGATTTGCTAAACTAATTAGCTGAATAGCCTCAATCACGCACACAGTCCGTTTACAACATCCCAGAATGCAATGCAACTAACGAACCTCGACCAAATCAACAACATTCCTCCAGAAGAAGATTGGAGGAAAAACTGCGAAACAATTGAGACTATCTAGTAGTTTAAATCTGTCAGTAGAAGTAGAAGGTATCACACCGTCAGATTGTGTGTCATACTACAGAGACCACCTAAACATGGGCGCAGTCAAACCAAATTTGATAAAGATATTCATATTTGGTTAGACTAAGAGAAAACTAGAATGCACAACCACAATTGTCAGTAGGTAGTAGTTCTTGGAGGAGAAGGAAGAGGACTTTTGGAGTCTAGGCTGAGTCGTTTCATCCGTTGAGTGACTTTTATGAGTCGGTTAGATTCTGGTGAATAATCTAAGCTTCAATCGTTTGGTATACTTTTCTCACTTCTTTAATGATTTAAAGGAGGTTCTTATTTTAACAAAGTGGACAAGCCATGAACGCTAGGATGGCAAAATGGAGCAGGGAGCTCTGACATTTCCCACGATTCATAATGGCCCCACAATGAGCAGGAGAGAGTGCATCAGTAGAGACGTTGTCTTTTTTTGATCGGTAAATTATGTCGTAATTTTATCAACTCGTCACAATCCGTTTACATTGACTAATCAGAGAAACCATTTGGCCTAGATCTTTGCAAATCAGCATGAGTACCCAACAAGACTTCTAGAAAATAAGCGGGAGTGTTTTCTTGTCATTCTTAGGTTTTCTTTACCCTTTTTAATCTTGTGTAAGCCACAGACCTTGCGAAATTGTATGAGTACACATTTAAAACATTTTTTCTAAATTGTGCGCACGTATGTTCAAAACAATTTGACATCCTTTACTAATTTTCAGTCATTTCTTCTTCCCTATTTTTTTTTCGAGACACATATCTTTTTTCAACATTGTTAAATGCCTTTAACATAACGCTTCTCAATTAGTCACATAGATCAAACATTATACAAGGGAGGTTTCAGACTGAAATCCAGCAGTAACAGGCTACAGACCTTCGTAGGAATATATTCACAAACTTCGAGTGTTATCTCTGTAATAAAATTCTAGATGTATCAAACTGTCGCCGTATGGATAAAATACCAATATTTATTCTTCGGAATGATAGATGGATTTTTTTCTGTAGGTATTTCCACTAATGGAAATGGGTTTATCGGAACTAGGTATAAGCTAATGCTGTATTTGGGATTTGAGGTCACAGAGGGTCCATTAGGGATGAGCAAAGTGAACCCGTGTAGTTGGGAGTTCCACGGCACTGTGAGCCGACATGGGCTCCCAAACAATCAGGCCTAACCTGGCCTAGCCCAGTCGTTCTCAAACTGTGTGCTGTGACACAATAGTGTGCACCAATTATCTCGCTGTGCACTGCGTAAAATCTTCCACGACAGGGTTGCCAGTGGTTTTATCACAAGACTTTCTTTGATCTCAATCTTTTTAGCGACAACTGACAGGGAAAAGAGAAACTGAGGACGTATATCAGTATCTATATAAACATGCTGGTACAAGTGTTTCATTCATTGACTACTAAAATGTCTAATTAATCTCATGTTCACTGTTCATGTGCCAAATAGGTCAAATATATTTCTTTGTGTGCTGTCATGCGACGCCTATGAATCCTGGAGAAGCTCCATGTCCAACGACAAAAGACAGATGACGATAATAGTGATGCTGTAAAGTTTGAGGACCACTGCAATAGCGTGACCAGTTTTTCTAGTTTTCATGCTTCTGTGCAAATGCCGGGACCAAATTTAACTTTAATGGTGCATTTTTATCATTGTTTTTTTCAATTGTCAAACTCCAGCTGAGTTGACCTTATTTTCCTGACCTAAAAACAATAAGTTCAGACTTCAGGTTAAGACTAAAAAGCAGGAAAGTTATAAAAATATAAATGGTGGATAGAAAGAGAGAAGGTGAAGGAGATTTTATTCTCACAGCATCAATCAACAAAAAGAAGAAAGAAAAAATAGAGAAAGAGGGAACTCGGTTAAGAAAGAAAGAAAGAAAGAAAGATTGAGAAGAAGGGGAAAGAGAGAGTTAAGAGAGGGAAAAAGGAGAGAGATAGAGAGATAAAGAAAAAAAAAACAAATAAAGAGAGTAAGAGAAACTATGGTGGCAAGATTTGATAATCTGATGTCGCTAGACGGATTCTTTTAATTACAATTTTATACTTTTTCTTTTCTTATCTTTACTAAAGTTTTTTCTTTCTTCTCTACTTTTCCCATCCCTGACAGTCCAAAGTAAAAACTTGAAATTTCGCTCACACACACTCTACCCTCAATGAGTGAGGAGGAAATTTCAACAGCTATAAAGAAGAATGAAAAATTTATCATCACAATCCGATGACATTGCATGGCTGGTTGAGATAGTGTCCCAATCCCGAAGAGAAACACTTGGCTTGCAATTCCCACCTCCTTTATTCTTCTTTCAATCAACGTTAAAGAAAAAACTCGAGATATTTGGAGTGCC